>WBNO01009278.1:114869-235221 GCA_013400575.1 Peucedramus taeniatus
GGCGGGGGGAGCCGCGGCGCGGCGGCACCGGGCACCGGCAGGGGGGCGGCCGGCACATGGGACGGCGGGCTTTGGCAGCGGGGTAGAGCCTGGACAGCTGCGGACGGAGCTCATGGATAGAGGACGTTTGGCAGGATAACCCCGCGATGGCTGCCCAGTCGAGGTACGGCATTAAATAACTTTGGTCGCTCCCGGTGCGTGTCGCTTAAAGCTGGGTTTGTGATGCCCTGGCTCCTGCTCAGGCTCAGTTGGCTGTGGGGTTTTAATCCGAGCCCCCGGTAGGTTTTGTCCTTGTGTTTTGTGCCCGCTCCCTCTTCCCAGCTTAAACTTTCTTCCAGAAGGAAAAACGAAGTCTTAATTGCTCCCCGTCAAATCTCTCCCAGTCCAACAAGTTAAAAGCTCCTTGAAACTGATTTCTTTCTCCCCCGTGGGCTTGTCTGTTTAAAAGCTCTTTGAAATTTATTCTCTTCTCCCCTCCAGACTTGCTCGCGTTTGTTTGTTTCTGTTCGCCTGTGAGCAGCCCGGCGTGAGCGGGTCTCTGTCATTGCTTACAGCACCGCTTTAAGAGCTGGGGAAGGGTCTCTGCTCGGCCGGGTCGCGGAGCTGGCGGTGCGCAGGGGAAGCAGGTTGTGTTTGCTGGATAGCTGCGAAGATAGAAAATGGTTACAGTAGAGTACAGAAATGAGTTACTTAGTTACTGTCAGGGAGCAAAATTCGAGCCAAAACACCGATCTTGGTTAAATACTTTTCAGCTGTGGTTTTAAAGAAGCAGCATTTTGCCTGCTCTCGGGGGAGTTGGGGAGTGTCCTGTCTAAAGTAAATTTCACACTCAGTATGAGGGAGGCAGCTTTTCTTAAGCAGTAGTACTTGATGGAGCAGTGCTATTTAAGGTACCTGTTAAATGCCTTTTAGCGTTTACGATGGCTTAATGGGCATTTCAGAAATGCTAAAGAGAGAAATTCCTTTTTGCTCTTTAGTCCCACACCGAACAGCCACCCTGCTCCTCTTCCTGCAGGCAGGAAAAAAAAAATTAAAATGGTGGTGTATCCTACACATAAGTTTGGCACTCACGGTGCGTTTTCACAGTGGTGCTTTTCTGCAGGTTTGAAGCCAAGAGCTGGCTTTAAATTACGGACTGGAGAAGGACAGAGCCCTGCGGTTTGGGGAAGAAGCAGTGGAAGATTGATTGCTTGGTTAACACATGAGCTCTTCTCCAGCTTCCATGGCCTACTCTCCCAATACTGGGAGTATTTTGCATAAAGAGTATTTAACAAAAAGGTAAAGATTCAGTTTCTAGCATCTTTTATTCCTTTGTATCATGCCTTCGCATGATTTACTGGCCTGCATTATTAGCGTTGCTGTAACAGGACCGCATGCTGGATGCAGCATAAATCCTAGGGATGCTGGCTGGCCCTGGAGCTTGGCTTGGCTCCAAGGCCAGGGACATGCCTGATGTCTCAGAGGTCGCACAACCATTCTGCTGGGTGGCAGGAGGCCACGTGGGAGCCGGGTCCCAGCAGTAGCCCCCAGCTTCAGCCAGCTGGCAGAGTGGCGCTGGGGCCAGTGAGCCACATCCCTGACCCATAAGGTGAACGACGCAGAGAATCAAGTGTTATACACTGAGTGGCTCAGACTGAAGGGAGGAAAATGGTCCAAGGGCTGGGACCATGGGGCTGAATTCTACAGGGCAGGTGGAAGGACACCTGCCATTTGAGACAGACATGGAGGCAAGGCATGCACCTGCCATTCTGTACCCTCCTTCATTCTCCATCCTGTGCATTGGCTTTTGCTTTTGTCGGGATGCTGTGAGGTGCTCAAGCTGTAAAACTTGAGAGCAAAAAAACTTGTCAGAGCATTTCAGCACAGTGAGTACAGAGGTTACTCTGTAATGCCTGAAGATCAGTGTTAAGATCTCTGATTATTGCTTGTTTTAAGACATTTAAAGAGAGTAGGAGTGCATTTGAGCAGCAGAAATGAGTCTGTAGGAGAGAGGTTGCATTTGCCAGAAAGCCTGTGATGTTTCTGTTTCAGTGGCGTAGATCTTCAGGGGTATCCATCCCATTTTTTAAAAAAATGTGCTTTGTGGGTGTGTAGAAGCTTTTATTCAATAGTAAAGGATGAATTAATATTCACAATAAATAATTAGAACTCTGCTGCATGGGACTGAGAAGCCACATGTCTCCAGAATTCATTTTGCCAAAACATGTCAGAGGGTTTGCTCTTCAAGGTAGCTGGCAAAAGAAATGGGTGAGCTTTCAGTGTTTATTTGTGCTTTGCAAAAAATACAGGCAATTTTTGCAAGCTCAGTAAATTACTGATGAGCTGGTGTGAAACTGAGCTCAGTAGTGGTTTGTGTATCACTCTGTGCAAGGCCTTCAGGTGCTCCTCCATCTGCTTACGTTTTCTATTTCTCACATGCTGTTTGCTTTAGCTAGTGAAAGTGATGTGACATAGGGGGGGATGCTTGTTTGGAAACCAGAAAATCCAGCATCCTTTCTTCAACTTCAGTGCTGTGATCCTCAGCAGCTCACCTGGCGTTTGGGCTTCATGGTTTTGAAGGGCAGAAGGGTAAGGAAAACAAGGTGATGAAACCTACCTGTTGCTGTTCCTTAGTTAATTTTGAAAACTGTAGCAGTGATAACTGAGGAACTGATGTGCTAATGGATGCCACAGCATTCTTTAAAATCGTGATCTTAAGAAATGCTTGAAGGGCGAGTTGGACATGGTTTGGTTTCAGCTGTTTAAAAATGATCAAGTTCTCCCATTAGCTGCTGCAAGTAGCTTACATCTGGAGCTAATTAGGTGGAGAAACCATCCTCCAGTTAGCGTTTTTTTGTGTATAATGTGGGGTTGTAGGGGTTTTTTAAGTTGCTCACTGAGCCGTAGGTTTGCAGCTGTAGCTTTCTATGTGCTCGCTCTTGGAGCGCACAGATGATCTGATGCCTGTGGTGTCCCCAGGCAACAGGGCTTGTGTCAGGTTTTTATGATGTATTCAGGAACTTGTGAGCAGAAGCAGAACTGATCTGAATAAGGACAAATTTAGTTTCTTGTGGAGTGTGGTGTGATGTTCATCATGTGCCATTCAGCTGCTCTGGGAATATGGCAGGACCCTAGGGAGGAGTGTGGGACAGACTGATGGAGCCCATCTAATTTCTGCTTCTTTCTTCATTAAAATATCTTCTCTACTGCAGCAATTACAAGCTGAGGATCTTTAGATGAATATCTGCCTCTTTTTTTTTAACATGCAGGCTGCTCTTCTCAGGATGCTTGAGGTCATTTTAAATTGTCTGTTGATGCTGTCAGTTACACTTATTTGCAGGAGGAGGATAAGCAAAATACTTTGTTGTTTTGGATGCTAAGAATTTCAGGTTGTCATATACAACTTACTTTTCAGTGTTGTCATGGTTAGCATAATTTCTGGTGTGCAGAATGAATGCAATTTCCAAATCTTTGTACGTAGGTGAATACAGTACACAGTCAGACCAACATGAAACCTGAGTGTTGTGCTGTCATCCCTGCTGGGCTCATACTGCTCTTTCTCCTGAGTCAGCCCTGCAGGGAAGGGTAATGATGGACAGCAGCCTGGGAAACCCTCTTCTTCCATCCCCTAAGGATAAGCTATACCAGCTAAACCCAGAAAAGTCTTGAGAGGAGACTGTACTGCCTGTTCTGGTAGAAAAAAGGTGATGCTTTGCAGAAATTACATAAAATGTGGCTTTATCTGTATTTAAAACACAGTAAATTCTGAAAGGAGTAATGCTGAGGCTTTTCCCTGAGGAGAAGCTACGTTGAATGATGCAGCTTTAGTTCATTCCGTGTCATTTCACAGCTTTCCAGGCCAGATGTAAAGACACTTTTCATAACTTGTTTGTTCCATGGGTCCTGTTGATACAAGCAAATGCCAGTATTGGTGATGTTGGGTTCCAGTCAGCTGACGGAGGTCAAGAAGGGCTGAAACGATATCTTGTTGGAGTTAACTTGTCTATTGAAAGTTAAATATCCTATGAAACCCTGTTGGTTTTGTTTGCTACTAGCCCTGCCTAGAAAAACAAATCTATTTTCTCCAGAACCAGATGTCTGGATGATCTATGGCATGTTTTGTGGGCTGCTGGGGATTTTCAGTTTGCAGTTCCTTATTGCCTGAACTTTCTGAATGTGGAGTTGCTCTGATGCAGACCTGCAGCTGAAACACTCCCATACAGAAGACAGAGATGCTCACAGGGAAGTGGATTTATCAGGTTGGTTTGGTTTTTTTTTAGCAGTGGGTATTCCAATTCACAGTAGGCCATTGAAAACTTTGAAGTACAATTGTCATGACATACTTGAGCTGGTATACAAGGGAACGTTTCCATAGGTCATGTAATTTTCCTGTGTCTGAATCTGTGTTATAAAGAGAGGCTTCTTCTCACAGCTTTTTATGGGAAAATCATTTGCTGGTATAACTGCAAGATGCAGCATGAAGAGCAGGAAACAAGATTTTAATGAGTTGCATAAATTGTCCTTAGCACTTTTCTTCTGAGAGGAGCCATAGTGAATGGTGCATGAAGCTTTTAAATGCCTTCAAAATATAATAGAAAAGGTGTCTCCTTGAAGTTATGTGGGAATGCTACAGTGACATTGTTTTCCATGAGGTGGAGGGCAGTGAAGTGAGAAAGAGTTCTCCACAGAGTGCAGTGTCATCCTAGGGCCTGGGTTTGGTGCTGGGTGGTTGCGAGTGCAGAGGCTGCTTTGCTTACCTGGCATGACAAAAGAGAGATGCATGAGCCTCCAAAAAAAAAAAAAAAAGTACTTTCTCTATTCAGTCTTGAACACAGCCTGGAGATTCTTTTTCCCTTTGATATGTTATAGTGGAAAATGAAATGTACTGGCTATTTTATGTTTTGCAGTTTTGGCTGCTGCAATTCATCTGTGTCCATGATAAAAAAGAGAAGAGTGTGGGACTGGCTGGGGCAATTATCACTCCCAAATGAGGTGTTACCATAGTAGATTAAGATCGAGCGGCCTCTCCAGCAGAATGCTTTTGTGGGGAACAGACACAAAAGCATGCTGCATGTCTGCGAGGAGAAGATTTTCCACAGTTGCCTATTCATAGACAATTCAGGGAAGAGAAGTTGAATTCTAGATCAGTACAGAATCAAGCAGCTGTGGAAGGTGGTGAGAGAGAGAATTCTTCTAGCCCATCTTCCCTCTCAGCTGTGGTGGCTGTTGTGTGCAGAGCCAGCCCCCAGGTCAGCTCTTTTGCTGCTGAGGTGCAGAAGTTGTTGATCATCTTACTGAACTCCATGGCTTTTTAAAAAGTGCATTTCTTTTGCTACCTTATTCTTGTATGGGAAGGGGGAGGTGGCAAACAGGGAGAAAAATGCAGTTTTGTGCCCACACACCTGCTCTGAGAAGTTGCTCTGCTCCTGTTAATGCTTCAGAATTGTCAAGCTGAGGTATCCAGGCAACCTATGTCACACATGCTTCAGGAAGATGTTTGTCTTCTGGATTAGTTTAGGTTTAGATATTGTTTGTAGAATTGCCATTTTCACTTGTTCTGAGTGTTTATTGTACTAGCAACCTAAAGGTTTCCTTTACTGTTGTTTTTGCAATGTTACCATCAGGTTAAGAGAAAATAATGTCCCTGCTGTAATTTTTAGAGAAAGTTCAACAAGCAAATTGTTAATGGTTAACCTCAGAGACAACAGTAAAACTCATTTTCAGAACTGCAAGAACTGTGGGTTTCATTTTAACATTTGCAAATAAAAAAAGAGCAACAAAAACTCATCAAAGAATAGCGAACAACAAAAACACCTCTATCACCAGTTCAACCAAAATGTAAGAAGTATTTTAAAAAGAAATAAAAGTGGAAACTCTTGAGCAGATGGTAGCATTTTTATTCCATCCATCTTTGCTTCTTAGAATGCCATATAGTGTATAAGCTGTAAGCAGCAAGTGATGTATTCAGTGGTGTGTGATCAGCTCCTTCATGGCATGGTGTTTAGCAGGTGGTGTGTGCATGTGAGGTGTGTGAGAGAGCTCCAGTGCACGTGCCTCCTCCCCGAGCTGAGCTGTGAGCACTGCATTTTGAAATACAGCTGTCTGCTTGCATCTGAAATGGAAAGGAATTATTAAAATGAGGAGCAGTAAAGGGATCTTTATGTCTCTGGAGAATTGGAGATGTGATAAGAAATTGCTTTTGGGGTTTTTGTTCTTCTGCAGTTTGTAAGGTTTTGCTTAAAAAGATATTACTGGCATAATTAATCTTTTCAAGCACAGCTCAGAAACTCTCCCTTGCAACTGGTATGCAGCTATTTCTCAATACTCCTCTCCTCCCCTGTAGGTTATTTTGGAAAAATCATCCTAATCTGAAGGCAGGGAATATACTGGCAGTTTAGAAGTGCTTTGGTGACATGCTTCTCTTTTCCCTGTCCTCACAGCCCTCGGCAGAACAAGCTGTTCTAGGAAAAGTTGTTTTCCTGATGTCAGTAAACCTGTGGCTCTGCTGAGAACAGGCTGTCAGTCTAGAGACCTATTTCTTCATAGCTTTGCTAAAATAACACGTGCTATCAAAAAGAGAGCCTGATCTGTTCCTCTGTGCTGCAGAACAGAGAGCTTTGTTTGGATTTTTAGAAGACTCCCTTAAAATTGCCACTACCTGGAAGCTGCCGTATCTGTCACTGCAGGCCTTTTTTACTGTGAAAAGTGCTGGCACAGCTAAAAGGCAACAAATACACTGCAGAGGTGAGATAACTGTGTTGGCCCAAGTGTGAACTCCATGATACTGGTGAAGAAGGCTGCTTTTTCTGGCATATGGCTTCTAGGAGAATGGCTATAGGATTGTGGGTGTAAGCTGTGTTGTCCAAATAGCTCTTTTGGACCACTGTGTCTCCCTTCTTCGCTGAGACCCTGCAGCTCTCTTGCAGCAGAGTGCTCAACTTTATCCAGCAGTTAATTTTTAATTGGCCATTGGTTTGATTTTGGGTTTCTGATTTAACGCATGATATTCTGTAACTTCCATTCTGGAAGCAAGATGAACAAGTGCCTTAATATTTAAAGGAAATGTGATCACTTTGCTGAGGTTTTGGAACCCTGTAGGTGATCTTTATCTGTTTGCAAACCCCTATCCATTTTACATGGACTGGCTTCAGCAAACTAATAATAGGCTCTCTTTGCTTGGCTGGGTTTGTGGTCCTCCATAGAGGGGATGCCTGGTTCTGTGTAATGCACTACAGGGGTAAAAAAAACTACTAGTCCTAGAGCATAAGAAAATTCTCCACCCATATTGGAGAGAGAGAAAAATAGGTAAAATCATGTGCTGTTCTTTGAGAAGGTCTAATCTGCTTTTAGAAACACCATAATAATGAGATCTATTATTCAGAAACATGGGATACTTTTGCCATTGCGTCCTGCAGGAAAAGAAGTTGACTTGTACGATGAGGAATTGAGAACAATAGACCTAAATATCTTCCTAAATTGGCTGGAAAAATTCAGAAACTCAGTGTTTTACATATGAAAATATGCTTAGTCGTTTAGTTAATTATGTGGCACAAAGCTTTCCCTTGCAGTTCTCTATTTATTTGTAATAAAAATGAACAGTTTAGCCAAGGATGGGAGAAGAAAAAACATTAGCAGTTTCAGTCTAGAATTTCCTTCTGAAGATGCCTTTAACTTTTTGCTGTTGTTCCCTCCTCCTTCCAAACCAGTTCCAAACTCTTAGTGGGCAGGTGGGATGACTTCAGCCTTGGTTTTGGTTCCAAGCGAGCCAACCCCAAAGTGGAGTTTCTGTACCTACCTGAGCATGTCACTGATGAGTAGTGCAGTTGTTCGGTGCCATGGTGCACTGACAGTGCATCTCTGCACAAGTAGGACTGCAGTGGAGTAAAACAGATGGATGAAATTGCCAGTCTGCAGAAATTGATAACATTAAAACTTGGCTTCCAGGCTGGTTCTTCCATTACTTAAACATGTGAATCAGTCTGGTTCCTAATGATTTGGAAAAGGTATTTTCTTTCCAAGTCAGTTAAGTAAACTGGATGAACTGAGTGACAGTAAACAGGTTTCTTTCGTTACACGCCCCTTTTCCCTGCATGTTTGGAGAGAGAATTTATGTGCAGGGAACCTATTACTGTTTCTTCCTCTTGCAATATAGACAGCTGATGTAGTGTAGCACTGTGTTTCACAACCAGAACCTCCTTTCTGTAGTTCTTGAATAAATGAAAGCAGATTGTAATTATTGCACAATCTGGTAATTGCAACCAAAACCTTCTTGGGATCTTGTTTGGCAACTGTGTTGGTGTGTGTTGATGCTGCTTTGCTATTTGAACAACTTGTGAGAGAATTTATTGTGAAAACTGAGAAACTGTGCATATTAAACAAACTCCACCAAAACACCCCAAATCAAAGAAAACGATAACCACACACACACAGTACCCCCCATCCTGTAATGCTTATAAAGCTAGATGCAGTCTGGGTTAATTTTAAATCTAATGAACATTTACTTGACATTCTGTCCTTTAGGCTGAACATTGGCCAAATACAGTGGTTTCTCAGCTAGAACTGACTTCGGTATCTGTGCTGTGCTTAGTTATAAAGAGAAATGTATAGAGCTTGTGGTGTCTCAGCCAAGGTCCTGTGTTCAGTACTGTTTCCACTCAGCTCCCTTAACAGTGCTTATTCCTGTAACTTTCTAACTTGGCCATCATTTGTGCTAGTCTAAACAGCAGAAAGTAGGAAAAAAGGTCCTGTTTTCAAGTATAACAGGAGAAAACATCGGAATTGCACTTGAAAATATTCCCTCTGTCCCCATGAAAAAGTCTGATTGAAATGCCATATAAAAGAAGGTATTGTGAAGAAAACTCTCTTTTGTGTCCCAACTCCATCTTCTGGGCAATTTCTTCTTCACTTCCCTGTTCCTTTTTTCATCGATTAAATATCAGGTTAATGCTTTCCTTCTGTAAAAATTGCTTCCTTGAAAATGGGCCATCTCCTCCCTAGAAGCCTAATGACGGAAAAGTACAGATGATATTGATATAAGCTGTGTTTACTTTAATGTAACAACTTGAAAGGCTGTTTGTGTACAGTAATCTGCCAAGTGAATAATGGTTTGGTTTTACCTCTTCAATATTTCTTTCTTTCCCCTAGAGAGGGAGAGGTCTGAACAACCAGTAGCAGTTGCTGAGGTTAATGAGATTCATTTAAAAGGTCTTTAATTAAGCTATGCCGTTTTCTTAGAAGGCCCTTGAACTATTCTTTCAACCCTTCCTCTTCTGTTTCACGTGGGTGAGTGCAAATAAGATGGGAATGCAAGGGAGGTGCAGGCACTGACTAGATACAGATCTAGGATCCTCCTTACACATGGCAGAGTCTCAATGGAAAGTAGGAAACCAGAGGAGGATTGAAATGGTTTGTGTGAGTTCAGCTGGGCAAGGGTGTGCTGAAAGCTGAGGCAGTGGTAAGAATTGACATGCCAGGGCCCAGCAGGGTGAACATACAAGGTGTTACAACTGCTCCAGATTTTATTGGTTCCTCTGGGTTTTTTTTATGCTGTCCTCATTTGGGGCCAAATCGAAGCCTTCAGTTTATACACTAGGTTCCAGCTGGTCTACCCCTTCTATATCTTTTGAGAGACTTAAACTGTGTATTATAAGGCAATGTTGTACTTCAGTGAAAAGAGGAATTTATGCCAGTATCTAATTTTCTAGTTTCCTTTGGCTTTTAAGTTTTCACTTCAAAAGGGTGTTCGTGGTAAAGAGCTCTGCTTGAGCTTGTGCTCAAAAAGAATTCTTGACCTGGAGCTTTTACACAGAGAATGGGTTTTGCATGTGTATAAGCAAGTGCTCAAAATGGATTCCTGATTCACAGCTTGAAACTGAAGAGTGACAGAAAAAAGAGATGTAGAAAAGGGAGGGATATTAACCTTACAATTTCCTGTGTTATTTCTCTGTTGTATGCATTACTACAAGGACCACATTTCTAAGCAGGGCTGTTAAGTGAAAAAAATGGGGAGTTAAGGCACAATTTGCTAGTTGGGAAGGATTCTAAGAGCTGTTCTGAGGATTAATGACAGTTTCATGAGGAATAGAAAAATGCATAAATAGTGAGACTCTTCCCTTACTCCCTTTTCTCAAGTGGCTTCCAGAAATACTTACGGCAAGTTTTGCTTTGTAGAATTTTACTTTTTTGCAGCCCATGTTTAGTCACTGTGGTAACCAAGAAATTGGGCAAGATGGAAAAGTTACTGAATGTGTTAGAAAGTGTGTGCAGAAAATGTGATCCTGTGGTTCCAAATTACTATGATCAACTTGCATTTTCTTGAAAATACCTGGCTTTCTACAGATGGCTTGGCTGAATGTTACCTGAGTTATGTGAGGTGTTATCTGCTGTTGGGGGTGTTATTCATTCTGTTTGTGGATGTTTCATTAATGAATTTCGGGGCCAGCGAGAGAGTGCAGAGAGATGAAGCAATCCTGAGTCAATGCATCCCTGTGGTGATGCAGGAAGCTGTCTGCTTGGATGCAGGCTGTTCAAGGGGCTTTCTGTGCTTGGCACTGGATGTAGCTCTGGGCAGACAGTCAGGGGGTGAGGAAAAGTCCAGCAGCCTGCATGTGAGAATGTAAAACCTTCTCCAGGAGCTCAGTCCAGTGATTCCTATAGGGCATCTGCTCGGTCCCTCAGAGCACAGACCTCCTGCCTCATCCTGAGGGCAGGGAGTGACTATTGTTGGGAACATGTATGGGAGGGCAGGGATGAGGAACCTGGAGGAGAGGCAGTGCTGATTCATTCTCCTTCCAAGTCTGTTGCCACCATGGTGTTGAGGACAGGAACTCATTGGCTGTTGTCATGAAAATCCTTGTAAGGGCAGGATCTTGGAGGGTGTTATCAGAGGATGGTAGTGTATTCCCTGGAAGGTGCCCTGAGTCACCACTGAGTGGACAGAATGCTTGATATGCCAGGTGAAACTCTTTGTGTGTATTTCTGTGGAAAATCACTTCAGTGTGATTTTCCAGCCTTGGTCACAATCTTGATGTGAAATCACCACAGTTGTTGCCTGGGCAGATGTGACTTCCTTTGGCTGTCAGGTTTCGCTCCCTGAAGAGGTGGTCAGTTTTTATGGAAATAGAACTTCCTTGACAATTTTTGCTGTGCTCTTAGATGCAAAGAAATGATGCTGTGTTTACAGAGAAATGCACCCACTCACAGGTGTCTGGCCGGTGACTCTTCCCCAGTTTCACCCAGTCTCTTGGCAGCAGTCACTCCCCCCAATGTTTCTGCCACACTGGCCCATCTGCAGTCGGGTTGCCTGTCTTGTCCTTGGTTTTGGGATCCTGCCTAAGAGGAGGGTCTCTGTGGACCCGTGAGCACCTCCTGCCCATCCTGGGCTGCTTCATCGGGGCTCTGCCTGACAGGCATCAGCTCATGAGGTTCCTGCTGTTTCATGAAGTTGTTTGCTCAATTTTTTAACAAAGTGCTTTTAATGGAAACATAAAACCGGATAGAAATACAAAGCCTAATGGAATAATCTCTTAATTGCACTGCTGTAAATGACTATTCAGCACATGATTACTGTACTTCCAGGGGGAACAGCAAGGAGGAAAGAATATTGAATGAAGGACACTAAACACTTCAGCTGCTAAGAATGATGATTTATTGCCAATCTGAGCATAGGGCTAAGCAGGGCAAATAAACTGACAATAGTAAGTGCTTTTGGAGGTAAAAATTGCTTCATTCAGGGTATTCACTGTGTCCAACATGTAAATTCTACCAGGATAAAAGCACAAAGAGTGATTAATTAGTAGTGGCGGGATACTCATGCATGCAGTGTCCTTAGGCAACCCAGAAAAAGTATTAATCAGCACATTGCCCAATTATTGGCAGATAACTCCTGGTATGTAGCAGTTTGCTATTTCAGCTAGAAAATACATTGTCCCTCTGCCTCCCTGTAAAAATCATGGGGCTTGCTGTGTTACGTGGCTCACAAAAAATACCTCATGTTTCTAAGCAGCCAAGGAGATGTGCTCAGTGTGCACATTGACATAACTTTTTGGGAATTGCTGCAAGCCTTTCAAGATACATCAGTCCTTAGAGAAACCGTGTCCATCCTTCAGGTATCTCACCTAGGTTAGGCAGCAGCAGGTGAAGCAGCTGTTAGCTGGGTATTGAGCTGGCTCTTGATTTGGTGTACAGCTGTGTGCTCTCCAGAATAGGGCATGGTTAGCAGGGAGCGTGTTCTCCAGGAGCATGTGCTGCTGGAGAGGAGACGAGCTAAGTGCTTTGGAATCGGCCTTGCTGCTTCCCAGCAACACTCCCCTTTCCCAAGACGTAGTTCCTGGCTGCCCGGTGCTGCCTTAGGCAAGGCTGCCTGACTTCACCTGCCTGCAGAAGCCCCTGTGCTGCTCAAGCCTTTCTTGGCACGTCTGGGACATTCCCGGTGCCTGCTGGGCTCTGCAAGGTGCGCGCAGATGCAGACCCAGCACCAGGCTTGCACCAGGCAGCTCAGAGATTTCCAGTGTTTGCAGTGGCCCCGGCACTGCCAAAGCCGTGCTGCTGTCCCGTGGGAACGGGAGCTGGCTGTTGCTTTTGGTGCGAGCCAGAGGGTGATGTTCCCACTGCCTGCACGCAAGTGTGCCTAATGATGGTGGAGCTGAGCACTTGCCTGTTTCTCAGCTTGCTTCCAATACCAAGGGAAGAGAGGTGCTTTTTAAACAAAGGTGCAGATTATGTGGCTTGCGTTTGTTTTGGTTTAGTTTTTGGTTGTTGTTGTTTTGGTTTGGTTTGGTTTTTAGTTGGAAAATCAGAAAGATATTGAATAGTTGTGTATAGAATTGAAGTGGGATAGTATTTGTATCCATTTTATTCTTATTCTTTAAAGGGATTGCTTTTTGTAGTTGCTAAAAGTAACAGCTTATGTAAATATTCTTAAAAAGCAGGAAAAAGGAAAGATAAGATACTTCAGCGCGTATTTTGGAGAGGTATATGCTTTGCAGTGCGCATTAGGCATGCATCAGTACCTGCCTAATGCACCCTGTCATGGATTATTGCTCTTGCTTAGATTGAATACTTGCCAAGTTCTTTTGGAATGACAATGAGGTGCTTTGTTCAGGCTGATGATTCGATTGCAGTTAGAAACTCCAGCACAGAGAGGTAGTCCTACAGAGCATGTGCACCTCTTAATAAAATGGAAAAACAGATAAAAACTATAGGAAAGTTAGCAGGCCCTTCTGTGTGGATGAAAAAAAATTAGAAAATACTTCTGGAATAATTAGAATCTGGCAAAGAATGCAGGAAAGGTTTTTAAATAGGCTTTTCAGCATATAAACAGATCTTTTCAACAAACATTGCTAATCTCGTTATACTTCTACGTAGTCCTTGCTATGCAGATAAGACTTGTCCAACCTGTTACTTGGTACAAGCTGTTATGTAAGTGAAAAACTCAAAAGGATAGGAAGCCTTTCTTTCATGCATGATGTGTTTGCTGCTAATTCCTATGGAAATATGAAAGAATTCATCTCTCTCATATTTTTAAACTTTTCTTAATCGCAATTTAGTTACAGTACTGTCCTGTTCTTAGCATGTTAGATTTGATTTACTCAGTTGTTTGGGAAGGTTTTACAGTGAGAATGTTTCACAAGAAATGTTACAAAGTTGCTCTTGTGTTTAATAGGTTGCAGGGAATTAAAGATTCAGGAGGCAGAGTTGCAAATATCCATATTTCTGAGACAATCTCAAATGCTCATATTTGCAGGTTTTGCTTTTGATATGCCTCACAGCAAATTAAACCACTGATAGCATTTGATGTGGAGTTAATTCTTTGAACAGCTTCAGGTTTGCAGTCGGGAAAGGAGCAAATTCTCAGGCTGATGTTACATTTTACATGCTGGGCTTTGAGCTGCATTGAGCTGTCAGCTCCAGGAGCCTGTGTCAGCCCTCAGCTGGGATGGTCGCAGAGGGAAGAAAGGAGGACCCTTCAGACTGTGCAGGAAATCTGAGGTGAAAGGCTCTTGGGCTCTGCAGAGGTCTCACTGCCAGCCCTTTCAAGCTGTCTGGCAGAATTTACAACAAGCTGGATGAAGTCAGGTCTTTAAAAAATGGGGATTTGGGCATGGCTGAAGGGAACCAAGCTGAGCTGGGCTGCGTGTGAAGTGAGAATGTGGCAATACTTGTATGTTGTGGCACCCGTGGACCACATGGCAGAGTGACTGATGGAATAGGAGTTGCTTGTCAGAGCATGGACAAGGTCAGCTGATAGCAGGCTCCTGGGGAAAAACATATTCACTTGGCCAGATGTGCAGGGATGGTAGCTGTGTGAGGAGAAGTGTTGGGTGAGAAGGGATTTAAAATGCACCCCCCTGAAGCAGCTGCTCACTAAACATTTCGGGTTTTCTTCTACAAACTGTGTATCTTGTTGAAATCCTTTTTTTACTGTGATGGAGAACAATATTATTGGGGATTTTTTTAGTGACATTTGGGGAGTTCTATAAAATCAGTGAACAAAAGGCATGACCACTTGAATAATTTTAATGTAGTCCTAAAATAGAAAATTTACTGCATTTGACTTCCTCCACATGCAGTAAGCATTTCAGTATCCTCTCAATGAACTAAGGTAGTAAAATAGATTGTAAGACTTGAATCTTTGATTTAACTTGCAAAATTATTTTACATGGAAAATTAAATATTAGTTTTCTGAAATTTAGCAGCTGATATCACCTGGATTGTTATTTTTCTTTTTATACATTGCTGTAACTTGGTTTTTATTTTAAGGCCTTTTAACTGAGAGTTCTTTCAAAGGCTTATCATTTTTATGAGGATGCTGGAGAAACTGTAACTGGGTTGGAGGGGACCATTGGGCGTTGCTTGTCTGAGTACTTCTGTGCTACTGTTTGGATATCGGGTGGGAAGAAACAGTAGGTCTAAGCAAGCATGGTTTAAATTCCTATAACTACTAAGGTGGAAATGTGTGTGAATCAAAATGTTGCAATTGTGTGAAAAAATGAATTAAAATAGGTCTGGGAAATTAATATCAAATGTAAAATGCTTTTTCTTGATCCCTTAATTACTTGGATCCCTTTCAAATAGTACTAGTTTGCAACAGCCTTTTTACCTCATCTCTCATGGTTTGCCAGTAAAGGACAATGTTTTAGAGCATAATTTAAAGAAATAGAAAGCTGATTTCATTTTCACATTCTGCTTTTTGTGCATTACTACTGCAAACGCACAGTTGTCTTGCTGCCTTCAAACCTATTGATTTTACTGAAAAACAAGAAAAGAACAGCAAAAAACATGTTTCAAGGCAAAAGGAAATGAACAGGTAGGTTCGGTTTTATTTAAGGTAGAATGTAGGTTGTATCCTGTGCATTTTCCCAGGCAAGCCTACAACAGTTCATCCGAGGTGCTGGATTTCTGCCATAGAGATGAGGAATTCAGAGGCAGATGGGTACAGTGGGAGATTTCATGCACCACTTCACAGAAGAAAGCCTTCAGACTGCTTGGGCAGCAGCTGATAACCACTTCTGACTATTCAAGTATGCCTTGTCAGCACTAGAGACACTGATATTTTGCTAGTGGTGGGTGACTTAATAAAATATCAGCATCCTACCTCTGTGTTTCCACCGGGGAACACCTTCTCCCTGTGCTGGGCAGTTGTGCACACATGTACATGCTCTGGAAGGGTTGCTGCTCACCACGAGTTGGGTACCCTGCTCCTGTGCTCATGTAGCTGATTTGAAGAGCCCTGCCAGAAAGATCTGTCTTAGAGATAACAGCTGAAGCCGGGCACTGGAGTACAGAGTGCTGAAGGATCTGGCCAGGCTTAACAGAATTTGAGATTTGGCACTCTTCCACTGATTTTACTTCAGTCACATAATTTTCCTGAGCTGGGAAGACAGTGAGTTAAATTTGTTTACGTGTTTCAGGCTAACTTAAACAACCAGGAGAAATGCACGATGTTTTTGATTGTAAGTGACATGCAGATAATCAAGAGGAAGAAACACTATGGGAGGGAGTAATGCTGCAGGGCAGTCCATTCCCGAGTAGTGAGAAGTGTTCCAGGTGCTGTTAATCCTGGTGGAGAGCAGAACATGTCAAGCTGAGTCTCTAATGGGTCTACTCACCTTAATTTTTCTTGCTGCCTGCCTACTACCTGAACACTTTCTTAATCCAAATTGCCACTGTGCTGCTCTGACATGGCCACGTGAGAGTTCAAGTCTGCACGCTCAGTTCAAGGCAGTTGCCAAGTGCTTTACCTCCGTTTTCATTAAGGGGAAAAATCTAGCTCGCAGCAAGCTCCAGGGGCTGCAGAGGCAGGGAGGGTGCCGCTGGAACAGTGCTGCAAACAGCGGCTGGGGCACAGGGCTGGTGACCCTGCTGTGCCAGCATCCCTGTGCTTGCCCTGTGGCAAGTCGGGAATAATGCCAGGTTGCATTTTGTGGATGAGAGACTCTGTGACTGCAGCTGACTTTTAAATCCTTAAAAATGGGAAAAGGTCACTTCTGAGAAAATCGTGGGTGAGTCAAAGTCCCCTCTCTGTTGGGGCAGGATCTGCTCAGCAGGGAATGCCGATTCTCCGTAGAAGCGGATTCTCAGACAAAGCCAGGATGTAGCACGCTGTCACAGGGATCTGGGTGTACCAGCTGAGCCTGACCAGATTGGCCCTGCGTCTGAGAGCTCTCTGTGCGAGGAGGCACTTGGGGCTATGTGAAAATGTTTGCTCAGCTGTGCAACAGAGCCGTGTAGATGAGTTAGAATCAAACTGAAGCTTCCCATTTTGATACAGAGAGTGAAGTTTAAAATAACTTACTTTTCACTGTCACCTCTCTAAAATAAACCCATCTGGGCAACTGTCTTATCTGTATCCTGACAAAGGTAACTTTTTGATCCTCGCTGATGAAGGGAGAAGAGACATGGATGGGCTCCTCTTGCCTGCAAATGCTGCCCACATGGAAGTTCAGTCTTGTCACGGTTGGGTCACCGCAATCAAGGCTGCCTGGTGTGCTGCTATGAGAGGGCTCTTAAATCTGGGGAACTCGTCCTGGACTCAGGTCCCATCCGAGGCTGCGCTTCTAGAGCCGCTCCATCAGCTGCAGCCAAGGCGCCAGCAGCTTGGATTCTTTCTTGCATACCCGAGCACTGAAATAGCACTTGAGTTGCCAATCTCTACTCACCTACGCACGAAGACACGCATGCCTTCGGGGCTGAATGGCAGTCAGACCACTCACGTGGCTTGGGGGAAATCCTGGGATGTGTGCCTGAGACTGCCGTGTACAGAACGCCTGGCAGAGGCGAAGTGGTCAGGATTTTTCATTGCACATAACCGGTGATTTAAATTTTTCACATTTCCTGCTTTGCCTACCACATCCAGAACAAACAAAGCCTTAAATTCATCAACTCCTTGTCTGCTTTCCTTGTAATTACACTTCACACAATCACACCTTCTTAAAAGCCCTTCTAGTATATTTGCATTTAAATGGAGAACGACAGCTTTCGTGTTCCCCGTCTAACTTATAATTAACACCTTTTCTGACTGTTCTGTTAACGTCACCTACATGGGGAGAGGCTGAAAGCCTGTGTTACTTTAGAGACTTCATTTCTGTAGCATCACAAGTGCAGATGCTGATCCTTGGATTGTTCAGGTCTTCGGCTGTGGCACCATAGTTACATACTCTGTAATTGTCACGTTTTTCCAGATTTTCTAAGTTGCTGTTGTACGTGGCAGTTTAGGACTAAATAATAGATTTCAAACATTTCAGGGTGCGAGGGAAAGTCCAAGTCATAAACTTTTCCAAGTCCAAGTCATCGTTTTTGTTTGCCTTTCTTGAGTAGGAACAAAAAAGGTTGTTACTGTCAGTTATTTGCATCTTTTGACAAATCTGCTTTTTTCTCGCTTGAGGCTTCAGTGGCTCGTTCAGGCTGAGAAATCTTGGGGTGTGTTTTTAAGTGCATAGCCATTTGCACTGGGCTTTAGGCTCAGTCGATGAAGGATCTGTCATGTTTGAAGAACATCTGAGAGTTCCCAATTCCTGCAAAAGTCGCTGGGCGCTGCAGGGGCTCAGTTCTTAGGAAAAGATCAGGCTTACTCCTGGGAACTGCTTGATGATCAAAGGCCTATTGATGCTGAAAGGAAGCAAAAGCCTTTTAATGGCTGAGTAATGAATATAATTTTAAACTTGGCAACAGTGGGAGGAAACAAATAAGTAAGAATTTGAACCCAAAGATTATCATAGAAGTGGCTGAGTGAGAAGATGATTAATGTTACAAAAGTAGAACTGCTTTTTTTTTTTCTTTTTTTTCCCCTGGCAAAAGTCAACTTAGCTTCTATTTAAGCAAAGTGGCAGTTCCCTTCTGCCTGTTACAACATCCCAGCCTTCTCTGCTTCATTTTTTTGGTGTCACCTAGAGGGCTCTGTATTTAAAACATAAGAAGAGGTGTATTCAGGATCATTTTTCTATGTTCTTTGAAGGAAAGGTTGCAGCAGTGCTGCATTTTCTTGGAATGTTTTTTTTTTTTTTTTTTTGTTCAAAAATATTTGACAGTAGGTTTCTTACAGTCATCGTAGATAAACAGGTGGGCTGTGAGGCCTTGACCTCTTGCTCAGTGGGTCTGATGCCCCTGTCATATAGTCAGTAAACAGGGCTGGATAGATGTGAGGAGTTGAAGGAGCTAAAGGAAGAAAAATCTTGAAAAGCTAATTCCAATTCATATTACTTCAGTGTGAAGATATGTATTTTTGGGAAGCATGTACCAAAGCTGATTGATGATGATGTTGCAGAAAATTATTGACTAACTGTGCCATCTGTTGTAATTCTGCCCTCTGTTTTTCTTACCACTTGTGTATGTTCAAACTGTGTATTTTCTGAGAAATAGTGTGTGATGCGGAACAGAACTTAAAAGATTCAGCAAGTCGCAACTTGTCAATGTCTCCATAAAGTAAAGGAAGCAAAGGTTGGGACGAGGAGTTTTTGATGCTGTTTGGTATTAGCTGTAGTGTTGTCCTTCCATCTGCTTGTGTTACAGTCACTGCCAGGCTGCGTAGGTGATACCAGTGTGAGAGCTGAGCACAGCTGTGATGCTCAGGAGCTTTCTGTGCCATGCCTTTATCCACGTTTCTTTTCAAGCTGATGGGCTGATGAATGAAACTGCATATTTTATATTTGCAGATGTGATCTTGGCTCTATAAATTGTGGCAATTTTTCTGTGGAGATTTTAATAGGAACCGAGCCGGGGTGCTGCAGCAAGGCTGTAGTGATGTATCCTTGTGATCTCTGTTTAATTGTTTTCGGGGATGATGTGTCTTACCTTAAGCAAAAATACGTCTTTCAGTCATGATCAGCAGTTTCTCACATTAGAAAAAGAATCAATTTTAATGACAAAACAGCTTCAATAAATTTGTGTTTTCCTGCAGTTGTACTAAAATGAAATGTTGTGTCTCAGTGTTTCAGAGGAAGAGGTTCTGTGTGTTGAGAGGGAAGTGACTGTTTTCTGTGTGTTTGCTTTTTAGCCTTTTTCCACCTCCTTTCCTTGCTCCTGGCTAATTCCTTTTGGGAGCCAGCACTAGATCTTATTGCAATTAAAGTACATTTTTTCTTTCATTTCATTTTCACTTGTAGAACACATGGGACAGAAGAGGCAGAATTTCTTCTTGCACCAGTCTATTTTTTGAAAATGTTGTCATGGTCTGGATTGTCACATACCAGCATTTGAACCTATGTAGTAAGGGCTGGCATGTCACTGAGAGCAGCTTCAGAGCACGTCGGTATTTTATGGCTTCTGTTACAGACCCAGGTCTGGATGATGTTGTGGGTCAGGGTGAACTTGCTAAACTTCCTGAACCAAATCCCTTATTATGGAAGCCAGTGCAGTGCCTTCACCTTGGGCTGCTTTGAGCCTAGCAGAATTCTACTGTTACAGTCTGTATCAAAGCACTATTTGGGTTTTTTTGGGGGGTGGGGTTTATTTGTGCATGTATCCCCCCAACTCCCAGGCTCCCATGTGCTTGGAGTGTTGGTGCCAAGCCTTGAGGTCCAATTTCCCAAAGCATTTCTGCAAACCAGTAAGGAAGAGCCTGGGGGTGGTTTTGAGGTTTTTCTTGAGTTCTCATTCTAGGAAAATCTGAGTATCAAAGCTGTGAGTCTGAAGAGGCTCCTGAAGAACAGGAGTTGGGGTTCTCCCTGCAGCTTTGGCAGTAGCGGGGCCGGGGCTGTGCGTGCGCGAGGGACGCCTTGCTGGAGCCTGGCCGACAGCGTCTCCGCATGGGCTTCCTTGCTGGCGCCTGGCAGGACATGGAGACCTCCTCTCCTCTTGGCACAGGGCCACGCAGGGCCTGAGCTGACCGTGGTTCTCAGATGCTTTCTGCCTGGCTTCCTGACACTTGACCTTAGGGAGCTGCTGTGTGAGTTACAGCATAGCCCAGGTTTTCAAAAGGTTTTCATGGCACCTGTGTGATAAAATAGAATTGGAAGGGGTTTTAGCTCTTGTCTTCAGGTAGTTTAAGGTCTTGTCTGCAGCTTAGAGAAGGGAAGGCTGCTGCTCTCAACTGCATTATTAAATTAGTAGCTACTTAGTGGTTTTTCCCCTTATCCTTCTGGTTTTGAAACTGTAGCTCCTTCTGTGCAATGAAGTTGGAGGAAAACTCGGAATGAAAATTACATTGACCCCATTCAGACAGGGAGGCAGAGGGTGGATGGTGATCCTGAGCAGCAAAGGGGAGGGGAATGACCCCTGGCCTGGCTGCAGGGGCAGTCGGCTGTGCGTGGCCAGCAGCCTGGGCCACTGTGCCCTGTGAGGGTATGAAGATTGAGTACACTGAGCAGTGCCTGGCACTCCTGTACGTGTGTGAGCACCCGTGTCTGCTGGGAGGTTCCCGAGCAGGCACCTTTGTCTCCTCTCAAACCTTCAGGAACTGGCACTGTGGCAAACAGGCAGTGTCCCTGCCCTTCCCCTCTGCTCCCCCTCCACACTCTTTAGAAAGAATTTATTGCTGGGAAGAGAGCTTGGGGTCAAGGAAGGTTCAGGGAAAGAAAAGGCCTTTAGAGGTATTACAGCTGCTGTCTTTGCAGCAAGCAGCACGTAAGTTGTTTTACATTCAGTGTCAGGGTACATATAGGAAACATAGCTACTTCTTATGATAAACATTATTGTTGTGGGAGACTCAAGTGGTTTAGGTTTTCCTTTTGTTTGAACGTGATCCGAAGAACCTCTGAGCAAAACAACTTGATTACTCTGAGTTTGGGTGCTTGCCAGCCTAGAAATAGAAGGACATCTATAATCCACTTGGATGTAAGCACAGTGTTGTAGTAAAAAGCAATTTTCAGGGTCATAATACGTGGCCTGCCTTTTTGTGAAACACTTAAAAAAATAATTTGCAAGCATACAATTTTAGATAGTAGATCTAGCCAATATTGCTTCTAGTTTACCTTATAATGTTTCCTAAGTTTTTGTGTTTTTCAGTTGGTGTTTCCCACACCTGACTGCACAAAGCCTTTCTGGCACATACAGTTGCAACTGCCTAAATAATTGCTTATAGATAGGAAATTGCTGACATGCAAAATGACATCAGATGCACAGGGGAAATGGTTCTATTATACAGTTTATTACAGAAGGATTGTGTGTATTTACTGAAGCAGTGGTCTGTGATTCCTGCTTTCTTCTTTTTTCTTTTATGAATGTTTAAAATTGTTTGCAGGAGTAGGATACATAGCTATTACTGGACACTTCTGTTTTGCTATATTTGGAAACAGTTTGGCACTAGCAAAGTTGGAAACTATGCTAAACGTGCACAGTCTAACCCCTGAATACGTTTTTCTCTCTCAGTGGTGTAAATACATCCTTACTGCAGTTCCGTATATAGACATTTGCCATCTGTCAGCATCATTTTCCAGAGCTTCCATTGAGTCAGGAAACCCCCTCTGCAGCAGTCAGACCTCTTGGTTAACTGCTACAGCAAAGCCAGTCCTCTATCTCTCCTCTAGGGATGATTAAACTTTCAGTATGTGGCTATTGCTGTAGTATTTGGGAAGATGTCACTGGTGGGGAGGACAAGGCTCTTCCCCTGCAAAGTGGGCACTTGAGAATTTGCAAATATGAAGAAGCATATAGGAATTGTATGTATACAGTAGACTGTGCAGTAGAGTAGTAATAGAGCAGGAGAGAGATGCCTGCATGCTTTTCCTTCCCCAATGTCTATAAAGATTAGAGCAAGAGATTCCCTTGTTTTGCAGTAGAATTTCACAGGCAGGTTGTAGTGTAAAGGATCTGGCTTTCCGTGAAGTCTTTCTGCTGTGCATGTGATACAGGTTTATTGGTGCTTCGGTGTGGGGCTGGTGGAGTTGAGTGCATGCAGATGTGGTTGAGGAGGAACAGGGGAATTTGACCTGGTGTTTTCTGAGTTTCTGAGACCTTTCTAAATTTGCTTGCATGATTGTTTTAAATGCAAATGTTTCCTGGTGAGCAGCTTTCAAGCCTATTTATTGCCAAGTAGTGTTGCCTTGTTTTTGGCCAAGTAGGCAAAGTTCATTATTTCAAAGTGGCAACATCTTCAAAATAATGGATTCTCTTTTACTCCCGGCTGAAGAATTGGGGTGGAAGTCTGAGGAACAAGAATGTTAGTTTTTCACAGTTATTGTTGCAAATGGATTTGCCAGCTGGTGTGCTTGTCACCTCCACTGACTGCTCCTCAATTTGTTTCACAATGAAATGGATGGATAGCTTTTTCCTTCCCACTGTTCTTGAAGGATGGTATCAGGATGCATATACCTTGTGTGCCACATTAGTGTGTTGTGCAGCAAATTCTTGATGTAACTGATTTGTCAGCTGTAACCATCCCATGGATTTCAAAGTTGCTTTCATTCTGGATGCCATTATGCAATTGTGTGAAACCAGGGTTTCTATACAAAGTAGATACTTGTTGATAACACTGGTGTACCATGTTAATCATCCTTCCTTTCTCTCCTTCCTAAAGCTTGTGCAATGAGGACAGAAACTTGCTGCGGATTCGTGAGAAAGAGAGACGGAGTCAGGAAGTTCTGGAAGACAAAAAACAGTTCTCTGAGAAAACTCCTCTCTTTGCAGAACCCTACAAGGTAATGGTAGAGGGGGGTGGGGAGGAGTGGGAAGAGAGGAGGAAAGAGGGTTGGAGTGGAAGAGGAGAGCTGTGGCTCTGCATAGGGTGTAGCACACTTGAGCATGATAAATACAAACACAGCATCTTCCATGTGCTTAATTTCAATTCCTCAGAGTATGTGCTTGAACCTCTGTTGGTTGTGCAAGGGCAGTACGGACTTTGGGCTGGCCTCCTGTAGTTTGAGGGAGGGTGCTCAGGAGCAGCTTGGCTGCCTGTCTGTCTGCAGCTGTGGGTATAACAAATGAATTTGATGTTAGCACTCCTGCAGGCTGCAGGTGCACCAAGCTTGGCTTGGAATAGCTGATAGTGACTTGAGCACTCCCATCTGCTTTGGAGAGATTTGCAGGATCAAGATGAGCTTGCCTAACTTTACTCGTGGTGATGTGTGGTGATTAAGTTAAGATCCTGAAGAATGTCTCTTCCTGAGCTGGATCTCTTGAAGGGCTTTTGAAATGTCCACCTCTTTGTTCTTCTGTTGCAGACTAATAAAGAAGATGAGTTGTCAAGCCGAATTCAGAACATGCTGGGCAATTATGAGGAGGTCAAGGAGTTCATGAGCAACAAATCTTGTCAAAACCTTATAGGGATTCCAAAGAGCGTTACCCCTCAGTTTCCCCCCAGACAGCCTGATCGCCCGTACTTCCCTGAGAAGGCCATCCATACATTGCCATCTTCATTCCAGCACCTGACCCGCCGTCCACCCGTGGCACCCATGGTTGTACCCCCTCGTCCTCCAAGCCACTCCAGTCACTATCAAAAGGCACAGTCAGGAACAGAACCAGCTTCAGGTTTGCACAGCAAGAGCCGCAGCTTACCCAGCGCTCGGAGCCACGGTCAGGAACACGGCCGTGGTGGCCGGGACACTCAGGCAGGTTTTCCCCACAGCCACAATGGCAAGCCTGGGAGCGGGGAAGGTCGTGCTCATGGCCTGCAGGCCTCCCCTCTGGCACTTTCCCCGTTCCTGCCATGTTTGTTGTCTTCTCCCATAGCACCCCTGTCACCTCTACATTCCAGCCAGCATGTCGATTCCAGGTCACAGAACAGCAGCAAAAGTCATGGGTCAACCTACAGTCAAACCAAATCATTACAGGACTTAGTGACAGGATCACAGGAGAAGGAAAGTCGGGACACCCCAGCCCTTACCTTGACCAGCACCACTCAGCCTTCCTCTCAGACTTTTCCCCCTTCTTTGACATCAAAAGCCAGTGCAATGCAGCAGAAACCAACTGCCTATGTCAGACCCATGGATGGCCAAGATCAGACGTCATTTGAATCCCTGGAGCTCAAACCTCTCCTGGAGGAATACCATGAAGGACCCAATGAAGATGTCTCGGATTTGAAGGCAAAAGTTAAAGCTGAACTATCCAAGTTAGAAACCCCTTCTGAGCCTAAGGAAGAGACCGATAAAGATCTCTCAGATTTGAAGGCAAAAGCCAAAGCAGAGCTATCCAAATTTGAAACCCCTTCTGAGCCCATAGAGGTGAGTGCAATTTTTGGGGATGTCTGTTGGAGCAGGTTAAGTTTGCTTGGCTGTGGGAGAACAGGTCATCAAACAGCAGTGACTACCGGAAGCAGTGATGACTCTGTGTGTGTTATCCTGTTTGGAAGGTGCATTTTGAGGTTGACTTGGCTGTGAGATACCTGTTTGAATGGTCAAAATGTGACACTTCCTGTGATTTTTCTGTTGTTTTCTCACTGAGGCTGCAGCAGGTTTTATGGTTCAAACCTGCCTCTGTGCCCATAATTTTTGTTTTCCTCTAAGGCTTGTTAAAAAGGGGGAAATGATATGCTGAGAAGATCAAATGTTGATGCAGAGTGTCAGGACTCTGAGTGGTGGTGGGTGGCAGCCCCAAATCCTCACTGAATACTGGGTCAGGCAGCAGTGCAGTGGATTTTGTGGTCACCTGGGCTTTGTGACTGTGAACAGCACAGGATCCTCCTCTGTAAGTTTATAAAATCTTGCTGTAGACCCACAGTAAAGTATGACTTGATATCTTAAGTTTCCTTCTTGTACTCCATCTGTTTTTGCTGGCCCAAGGCCACCTCTCTGATTTGTCATGTGGAGTGGAGGCAGAAAGCAGGTAAAGCAGTGGGAGAGGAGGAGCAGCACTGTACATGTGTTATTCAGCCAATGCAGCTCCTTGTCCTATGCCCTTTGAAGCCCAGTTTCAGCTCTGCCAAGGGACCAGCACACTGACTCTGCTTGCCTCGTGGCTTGGCCTCCTGTGAGCTTAAAGGCACTTGGTCCCCTGGTACATTTTGGAGATTTACTGTGCTTATCCTTCAGCCCTGATGTTATTGCTATGCCCTATGGGAGGTAGGATCCCATGGTCCTAAGGCAGCTGAGCAAGGAGAGCTATGGAGATGGTTTCAAGCCGCCTCTGTAATGAAAAGGAAGAGTGTGGGTGCAGTGTGTTTTTCATGGAAAAGGGTGTGGATCAGCTACAAATGGCTGTAGGCAGTATCTGGTGGGAAATGAGAGGAAACTGTCAAAATTACATTGCTGAGAAGTTGTGAAAATACTTTCATGCTGAGAGACTTTATTTGCTACCAAGTAGGTTTGGCACTGCGCATCACACCTCAAAACAGGAAGTTCACTGAGGTCCACATCACCTTATTTGTTTAACCAGATTTTACTCCTGGGAGAGGAAGAAAGCAGTGCAGGGCATCACCTTCTACATTATCTTATTGACTCATCTGCATTATTGTCTAATCTCTTTTCCCATCCCCATGCTTCTTCTGTCATCTCATGTAACTCTGGTTTAATATGAATTTTGATAGGGCAGCATTAGCTATGATGCTGTGTGCTGAATGAGATCTTTTTTTCACTTTCTGTTGAGCACATGAGTCTGAGTCCAAATGCCCATGAAAATCCTACAGTTGCCAGTGCAGGAGTAGCATTGCTCCTTCTGTTTCATCTGTGGCAAAGTAAGAACACAGCAAAAAAGATTTAAATAAAAGGTTTTTTGCACAAGCCAGGACCCTGGTTTTAATTATATGCTTAGTCCATTTTGAAGCTGATAGAGCAACCTTTTTTGTGAATATGCTGAATGATCCTGCTTTGCAGTAGGGATTTTTAGGCTGTGGCCCCTGATTGTTTTCTGTGCATAGGCAGGGAGGAATACAGGCTTTTTGGATAATGGCTCTGTAAACTCTAGTGAAAAATACATTACTTTGATTTCTGCTTTTTTCAGTCTTGTCATTGTCACATTTGCTTACTTCTGTTTGGTCTCAGTGATGAACATCTATTTGATAATAGAGCCCTCCAGGGCTGAAGCCTGGAGGAAGAAGAGGAAGAAACAGTGAGGTGGCACCCCTGGATATATGGCCTGTGTGCTGGATGTCCTGTACAAGAGAGGCTGGTTGGGGGTCCATTGGCTGAAAGGTCACCCCCCCTCTTTAGTTCTTGGTGAAACAGGAGCTGTGGGGAGGCTTCTGCCCTGCAATGACCCTGACAGTGAATAGGTCAGAAACTAGCAGTTTCTGACTAGCAGAAACTCTGCTGTTTCTCCCTTCCTTTCCCTGGACTGTTTGGCCCCAGTTTACTGAACAGCCACATGCCAAATACAGTTTTTCCTGTGATCTCCCTTGACATGACTTAGGAAAGCCATTTCCTCAACATGTGTTCTGGTTAATTGAATTTCTAAGGCGTGTTTTCACCTGCAACTGTGAATTCATTATTGACAGCTTCTGCTCATGGGAACACTGAAAAGTTCAGCCTTCCAGGCCAAATAGCCACACAGTTTCACTGCAGGGTGAATGAATCCACCGTGGATAACCATGCAGTGATTCACTTTGCATTCACAGAGACACTGAACAACTCTTTCCCCTCTTCCCCAAATCAAAGCCTTCACTTTCAAATGTCATCACTGTCCCTTGAAGGCATCTTTCCAAATTTGTTATGTTCTTCATGTGTGCTTAAAAATATAGCACACATGAAGAAGGTTGGATGTATCCCTTCTCTTCATGTGCCAGGTTTTTCCTCCTCTGCAGTGCCTAAACAAAAAGCCATTCTCTCTCTCCATGTCTCTACGAGAACTGCAGCACCAACAAAGACCCTTGTATTGCCTCCATTGATGCAGACTCTAATGTGTGAAAGGGAATCAGTTTGACAGCAGGGGAAGAAGCAGTCAGGCTGTTTTGAGAGAGAGAGTGTTTATAAATCCTCAAGCATTATTAAGGGCATAGTGTATGGAAGAATGTACGGCCCTCGATGCTCATTGGAGATTTGGCTTTGTTTTCCCAAAAATTTTGGGTGTGTTAGGGCATAGCTCCTTCTATAGACCTCGTGTAATGAGGCCTCTTCAGACTCCAGCCTGTGAACTGGGAAGCAAATAGGGAAGCAGCCAATTTAGAACCCCTAAGCAACAATGAAGCAGCATGTGTGTGTCTTTTTGGTAATGCTGTATTATCCTTGTGTTCAAATTGCTGTCATTGAGCTGTGTTTTCCTCAGGTAGCATTTATCAACATTCACCAATTAAAATGTGGTTGTTATATAATAAATGCCTATGAAGAAGTTTGGATGACAAATATAAAAAATCTGTTCTAGATAGATAATTTTCCACTGCACTTCTCTTCACGGCACCTGAGTTTTTCTGCTGGCAGAAGCTGTCAGGTGAACCCTGTAAAGTAGAAATGAATATATTGTTTAAATTCTGCATCCTTTCAAAATGAAAATCTTTAAAGACATATGTAGCACTGCTGGCCTTATGTAATGAATACACAGTAGTCAGCATTAAGCTACTGTCATTTTTCTGCCAATATTTTATGTATTTCTCATTTACCGAATAGAAGGGAGATTGGGTTTTGTTTGGGTTTTTTTTCCCTTGCCCTTTGTATTCCTGTTTTTGACTATTTTATTTTCCTTGCTTTGCACTAAGACAGGTAACAAGGTGTTACTTCTGTGTCTTCTCTGCTGCCCTTTTTATGATCAGAAGTGCCTTAGGTGATTGGAGAAGGGTTTCCATGCTTCCCCACAGGCATTGTGTCAATTTGTCTTGCTGCTGGTGCATGACTGCTAAAGAAGCAGATCAAACATGAATGTGAATTGTTACTTTTTCTGACTGTTTTGGGCAAGAAAAGTTTTAAAGGCAAAAAAAGTAAACCTCAATCTCACCATAAGAGCTGAAACTGAGCTATCTCGTGTTTGGTAGGCTTCCCTAACAACTTGCATGTAAGTATCCTAAGGTGTGCCATTCAAGGTCTTTCTCACAACCCTTGGGCATTGTGGTGTGAGCAGATATGAATTGCAGCCAGAGGATAGTTTACTGTGGGATTCTTTGCTGCTCATTGTCATACCAAGTGCCCAAAGACAAATCCTTTCACTTGGGTCTTCTCCATATTCCCTTTTGGCTCTTAGAAGTGAAAGCAGTTGGTACTTTTTATTCTCTTACATTATTTTAATTTATTGTTCCCCTCATTTGCTGGGTTGCAGATACATCCAGAGGCAATGACCTTGATCACTGCCCCTTGGGGTGGTTGTATGGACCACAGGCAGTTTAGGGGTTTGACTAGTGGTTATGAGGTCAGGATTGCACACAGCTTTTGTGTTTTTAAATGCATAAACACTTTTTGGTTTCTCTTGGTTTTTTCTCACTTGATGAGCATGCAGTATCTTAGAAGTCACAGTCAATCCCAGTTGACAGGAAAGAATTATATGTCAGTGCTGTGTTTTGTTTGGGTTTTTCAGCTAAACCAAACCAGAGCATGCGGGTGTAGTTATGTAAACAGAAAAAGCTACTTGTATTTGATTTAGTAGGTGAGTCCCACCAGAGGCAAAAGAGGATTTTCCCTTGTGTGCATCTCCTTTGGTAGAAGCCACACTTTCTATCCAGGCTGGAAATAAACCAGCAATAAAATGCCAAAGCAGCTCTGATGGCTCATGCGAATTGTCCTCCACCAACCTCTCTGTAGATTTCTGAAACTCTCTGCACTGTTTCTTGCACAAGTGGAAAGTGCCAAAGGGACAGATGTTGCCAATTTGAACCGTACAGGGGGAAGGCAAATATTGCTAAGCAACCAAGTGCTTGAGAGAATTTTTCGGAGAGGAGCCAAGGGAGTTATGTCTGGGAGCGCCTGCAGCTTCTCATGGCTCGGTGTGAGGGAAGAGATTAAAAGTTCTTTCCTGTCAGGGCTGACGCCGCCAGCACAAAAGACACCATAACCTATTGACACTGATTAGGGCTGACAAGGCAATGTATGAAAACAGGAAATCTGCCCTGCCATGTGGGAAGGCAGTAAGACATGTTCAGAGAGGTAAGTGCAGCACACAGCCGGTGCCAGGGTGGGGTCAGCAGTTGGCTTCAGCGGGACCAGGTGAAACCCAGGCAGGCACCCAGCCCCATGAAATCCAGTGGAGGCCATGTCTGGGTCTGCCTTTTACATCTGACTGGGAGCAGGTCGCTGCAAGACAGGCTGGCTGGGAGAGGGGGGTGTTTGTAGTGAGTCTTGTGATAATTGCAGGCTGCCTCATGTAAATGGAGTTAACTTCTCTAGTTACTGAAGATTGAAAAAGCTTATAAACGAGACAAGTCTTAAAGCCACCTCTGTGTGGTTGTGCTTCTCCCTGGCCAAGCAGTACTTCATAGATAAGTGCCAGCCTGGAGGTCTTTGCTTTGGTGGTCACAAATGCCACTGGAGATGTTTCTTCAGAGAGTGAATCTGCCTGTTTCAAGCCTCTGAATTATTCTGGCCGCAGACTTGTCGTGTCTTGTTCAAGAGATGTGTTTTCAGGAATAAAACACAAGATTTATCTTCCTACATTGATCATTACATTAGCACTCTCCTAATGCTACTTTGAGCACCTCCTGGACTTTGATCTGATTCTTTGCTTTATTTGAGTATAGGGAAATATTTATCATGTGGTTTGTGTTATATTTCTTACTTCATGGGATTTTTTTTAACTGGCTGCCAGTGAGCCTCAGTGGAAGTGGCATTTTGCAGCTTAAGGATGCTCCATAGGAATATGGATCAGCGCAGTGGTGTGGGTTATGACAAGTCTGCTTTTGCTTCTTGGGCACTGATTGCTCTTGCCCCATGTGGGTGCTGCAGCAGGAAGGTGCCTCACTGAGGTATTGGTCAGCTCTATGGTTTTCAGTGAGCACCAGCATCAAGGGGAGAGGAGTTCCCCTGCTGTTTGTATGAGCTGGTACAGTCCTGCATGGAGAAGGGCTTCCCGATGGCCCTGGGTAGGGCATGAGATTGCCAGAGGTCACCAAAGGTCCACTACAGCAATATGGTAATTTTTGAAATGAACTCAGCAAGTAGTAGTCTTCCTGCCCTGGCACACTACTCAGTGTTGTCTGTTTTTATATGAGTTAGCCTCTCTTATTTGTTTCCTTGTGTTGTTTTTCTGTGCTTTGAAGTTTCAGGTCTTATTTTTCATTTTCTCTGATGGCTAACAATGTTGCCGTCTGAATTATCTGTAACATCCTTCTCCCTCCAAAACTTCAGATGGCAGTTTTTATCTTTATAATGATGAGCATTTATTACTTAGACAATAAAATAGTGCTTTATTGTTTTAAGCCAGCAGAATATTTTAATTCCCTGTTGAAAAAGGTGATACTCCTAACTTTTTGATCTCCTGCTTTTCGACACCCCAATTTCTCCTACAAACTGCTTTAGTAGTGTTTGATTTTCTTGTTGATTGTTCTGTTGGTCAAATGGTTCATAAATGTCATTAGGTATTGAGATGCTCTTTTTGCATGCAATCAGGGGTATCTTAGCAGTCCATTGCACTCCAAGCAAAAAGTCCGGTTGCACTCCCAGAGGAGCTCTGCCCTCAGCCCAGTTTCCTTTGCATGTACCCATCCACAGGGAGACAAACTGCAGCTGCCATCACTTTGTGCTTGTTTCAGACCCAACGAGGGCTGGATGCTGGAAAGTGTCCTCTGTCCCCTCCCTTCCCCACAGCCTCCTTCATCTAATAAGACACTATGGCCTTCTATGAGTCCCTCTTTTCCAGGATACTGAATTCAACCACTTTGGCCTTACTGCCTATTCTTCAGATGGAGCTTTTTTGGAATCAAAGGAGGAAGGAACAAGGGTGATGTTTGCTTTGCCTGCTAAGGAAATAGAGCTCAATAGTACTTGGCTCGTGGACTAATTTTTAACCAGTTACGAAACTTAACCTAAACTCTCATTACTTACGGAAACTCCAGTTTGGGTGGCTTGTTCAAATGTGCACTTTCCTTTGAAGACAAATAGTAACTTTTGCTATTCAAGAGATTGCCATGTAGCTTAGATTATGCCACAGTCAGAAATGTTATCTTGGCGGGCTTACTAAGCTTCACTAAGTGAAAAGAAAAAATTGACCATAAAAAATACTCCAAAAAACCTACTTAAAGTTTTCAGATATTTTTCACTGCTCAAAGTTAGAAAGAATAGCAATAACATAGCAATATTTTTTCCCTTTTCTTGGGAGATGAGAGAATTTGGTTTCTGTATTAGCATAATTCTAAGAGCTTTTGCTTTGAATTAGAGCCTAAATGCCAGTATTTGTTTTAATACACTATTGAATTGAAAGCACCCCCAAGGGGAGAAGTGAGCACTTTCCCGTGCTTTTTAAGGTTAAGTGCTGTATGTGTTTACAAGTATGTTTCTGTGTCTGTAGAACACAGTCACACTGGCTGAGTGACTGAGCATTTTACAAGTTTTTTGTAAAATGAACAGTGTGTGGAATGATTCCTTATTAACACTGTGGTATCTATTTCTTCTAACGCTTATATTTTTTTTAACTTGGTTTAAGAACAGTAGTTTTTTTAAACGTGACTTGTGCATGTTGTGTTTTGAATGGCAGTGGCTTATGAATAATTCTAAAGGTTTGGGAAGATATAGGGTGAATTTGTGTAACAGGAGACAAAGTTATGTTAGATTCAACCTATTCCTCCTCATACAAGGAATACTTTGGTTTCTTTCATCAGCCTGTCAGCTCACTGCTGTTCAGACCAAATTGTAATTCAGATTTGGCTGGACACCATCTGTTCTCTAAGGGTGAAACGTGTGGTATATTCAGCCTGAATATTTTCACTTGAAGCAGGCATTTTACTGAAGGTGCTCTTGGGCTGTCACGTTGCTTGTCTCTTTGCATTTTTGCTTTGTTAATCCTTGGCTGGGTGTGCTGAAGGAATGCCATCTGTGCTTTATCGGTGCAGAGGACATCCCTTGCCCCTTGGTGCAGGTCAGCTCCATTCCTGCCCCTCTTTGCCAATGCAGTATTGATGTTACCACAATAATATTGCACATTTTTCCATAATGAAAGCAAGAGCAGAAGCAGTGTGGTATTTATTTTTCTGTTTGCTATGGTAGCAGTAAACCCTTGGGTATGTCCTACCCTTCCCTCAGACATTTCCTCGGAGCCTTCTGTGGTGCACATGTAGGGAAATGCTTGTCCAGATTTCAGAAGTCTAAGGATTGTGTGTGAAACTATTCCAATGTAGAAACATTGCCTGAGAGGACATAAAAAAGTCACAGAACACAAAGGTGGTGAGCCCTATCCATCATGGCTACAAGTTATGAACCTTGCCTGCTTGCATCCCTGAGGTGTTTTAAATTATTTGAGTATTTTGCCATTGGTTCTTGGGAACTTTTCACAAACATTGGCATCATTTGAGGAATTATGTATGAAGGAAATTATGGGCAGTGAAACAGTGATACAGAAAATCTGGAAATGTCTTTAGTCTTCTCCAGTTTGCTGTCCCTAGGATGCATCAGGAAAAGATGGGAGAAAGCTTTTCCTTAGGCGGAGGTTGGTTGGTGTCTTGGTACTTCTTGTAGTCATCTCTCCTTGTTTGGATTTTAATTCCGAGCCACTCAGACAGTATGTTAAATAAGCAAAAAAGACATTCCTTCCCTTCAGATTATACAGACAAGGAAAGAAACAGTGAACTGATCCTCTCCCATCCTCTCAGCATTGCTTTGTTTTCTGATAGTTTTTTGAGCCTGGGAGGCTCATGGCCTGTAGCCTTCCTGTTACACCTGAGTGACAAGGATCGCTTCTTAAATGCCAGCCAGGTATGTTAGCTCAGCACCTCCTGCTTCGTTTGGCTGCAGTTAAAAATTATGTGTGACAGCTCTGCAGTGTGTAAACCTGGCCATAAAGAATTTCTGGGACTTGGGGAACACCATCTGCAGCCTTTAATGCAGAGTTTAGTGAATGATAAAAATATCTTTTAAAGAACCTTGCATTTTGCATCATGACAAAGGCAAGTGTCTTCTATATACAGGTTTAAAATATTGTGGACTGGTTGTTCTAGGCACAGCATAAGCAAAGAAGGTTCTAGAAGGCTCTCTCTAGCCCTGGTCTCTGTTCCCACCTGGCAAACAAGCTCAGGGTGCTGTGAGCTTTTTGCTGAGTGCACAAAGCTGTTTACTGAGGAGAGGATGACAGTGTCAGTGTGTGCTCAGCTGAGTAATAACAAACATCTCCTGGGAGCAGTGTGAACCTTGGATACTGCTTTTACAGCTGAAAGTATAAGTTAAGCTTTCAAGTTAGGCTAATTTCAGTTACCTAGTCACTCTGTTTAGCATACAAAATTGAAAAGTGACCAGATAACTGGTGGACAGGACTTGCTTTGGTTTCCCACTGTCTTTAGCAAGACAGGGAGCTTCCAAGAGACTTGTCCAATATTTTTCTTGAGGAGGATAACTTTCATCTGTGTAGACATGATAATGGTGATAATAATAAGGCACCTTGTTGTTCCAACCACAAAACATAAAATCTAGAAATAGGGGTTTTTTTTGCATTTAGTTCAATTATAAAACAATAGTGATAGTTGCCTTTGCAAGCAAAAGGATATCCTGCTATTTTTTCCCCTGCAAGTTAAGTTCTTTGGTTTGGAAACATTTAAGGATATTTCTTCCATTTCCTTTAAAGTTTAAAAATAGCATGTAGGCTCTTTCTGAATTAAGAACTTCATTTTCTTAGGGAGGGAGATACAATTCCTATTCTTTCAACACATGTGTTTTCTTCTCTCTTTTCCTTTGGGAATACTATCCTTAGATGTACTAACAAGCATCCCTTTATTAATGTCCCTCCCACTTGCCTTCTCCTTTGATGCACTGGTCCTGGTGACTCATGCCTTTTAGCTCCCCTCCAGGCTGTGTGGTCTGTCCCAAGCAGCAGCACAGAGATGTGCTGGCTGCTGGTGTGGGACTGGTGATGTTGCTCCAGGCTGTCTCTTCAATTTGTTTTATTTCCCAAACTTTTATTGGCAGTGTTGGTAATACAGGGAGGTGCTGAGGGTGCTTTCAAGCAGTTGGGAGAGCCTGCATGTCCAAGTCTTGTTTACTGAGTCTCTAAGGGGAGGTGCACCAAGTGTCACCATAAATCTAACTCGGCTTGTTTTCCAAGGAGAAAGTAGTCTTTGGAAAGGGAAAGCATTTCTGAGAGATAGCAGCAGTTAATTATCTGTGATCCTCAGAACCACAGGATGCCTCTCACCACCAGAAGCCCCAATTTCCTTGATGGTCTTAACAAACATAGTTATTATTGTCTTATCTTTTGTTGTTTCAGCTGCAGTGACCAGCTTTTTTCTGGAGTGGGCTAGAGTAAGGCTACTCAAAATCCTGTAAAAGTATATCTATGAGCATAAATTGCAATGAGGTAGTACTGGAAATGAGAAAATACCTGAAATAGTGGCTTGCTGCTTTCACTCAAATGCTTATATTGAAAGAAAATCGTGTATTCATTCTGCAGGGAACAACGGGACAAAAACTCAGCCTTTTATGGACATAATACTCACAGATTGACATTAAGCAGTATTAAAAATTATTTACTGGAGAGACTTTAAGGGGACAGTGGGTAAGAAAGTTTTGTGGAATCAAGGGGTCAGAACTAGAGTTTTGAGAGCTACTGTACAGATGCTGATTGCAGTGGAGAGGTGCTCTTGTGTGGAGGTTCTTTATGCAGAGCAATTTGCTAGAGAGATAATCAGCCTTGGCTGGAGTCCTGGTCTGCATGGCAATGTACAGGTGATGCTGCACTTAACTTCCATATTTACTTTGTTTGGGTTTCAGTTACATTATTATTAGATTGAGGCTAACAAGAGATGCACAAATTTTTGTCAGCAGCTCAGGATTTGTAACAAATCCTTCATTAAAACATATTAGCAGTCTGTTCCCGCAGGACACAAACCCCTTGGCTACTTCAGTCAAAGAAAGACAAAACAGCAATTTGTTTTTCTTACGCCGTTTGGACACAAGAAGGCCTGTGCATTTATTTAGATTGAGCAAAATAATCCATCTCAGGGTTAGAAAAACGTGTAAAATCTTTAAAGAATGTTTTATTTCCTGCAGGCGCCCACGCAGGAACAGGACAGTACAACCATTGTTTGCTGAGTATTTTGATGTAAAATGCTTAAATTGCCAGGATCGTTCAGTGTCAGCTGAAGAAAGCTCATGGGAATGGTTTGATTTGTTTTCAAACCGACGAGGGCAGTGACAGGCTGGAGCTGCTGTCTTCACTTGGAGCTGGGCTGCTGAGTTGAGGTGTGGGCAGAAGCAGAAGAGAACGTGGTGTGGCATTTTTTTTTTTTTTTTAGTGGAATAACTTTGGTATTGCCTTGGAAAAGAGAGGAGGGGACTCAAAGGAGTTAAGTGTGCTTGTGGAACTGTCCACAGGGAGCTTGGCTACAGGTGAGCTGCTGGTGAAACCCTGGTGTCCATGGAGAACCTGAAATAGCACCCAGAGAAATTATTTTAGAGGGCTCCTGGGGACTCTGAGACTGGTAGATTGGATTTGTAGTCTGCAATGAAGTCTTGTGACATCAAGCAAGCAGCATAAACACAAATGAGAAAACAAATGCTTTTATAGTGTAATTTTGAAGACTTTGGCTGGATAAGACAGAATCCTTCTGTACATTTCTTTGGTGCATTGTTTTAGTGTGCATGCAGCAAAAAGCATAAATAGGTTTTGTTTTTCATGAACTACAGAAGTGAAACTTAACACTGGAAGCAACGTCAAGCAGATCTACTTTAGCTTTGCTTTGATTTGCTGGAATTATTCCAGTCTCACTCCATTAGGTTGAAGAACTAGGTTAGTGAGAGGGGAGACCCAGCATGTGTTTCTTGTTTCTGCTCATTCTTCATAGCTTAACCCATCCATCTGGCTACCTGAAGCTGGCACAAAACTCAAACAAGTGCATCCCCAAACATGCGTTTCTTACAGGTGCTGCAGTGTGTGCTACCTTGTTACTGCTTTCCACAAAGAGAATCTGATAAAAGGTTTTTATAAAACTTCAGCTATTTCGGTTTTATTTGTGTTTAATTTTCTCTTTTCATCCTTTTGTACTCTACCTTATGTTTGGGATTTTTGTTGTTGTTGTTGTGGTTGTCATGTTTCTGTTGAAATGGACCGAGCTTTCTTCTTCTGTGCCAAAAATTGTGTCTTGTGGTAATTTCTCCTGTGAAAATTAATCCTAGTCTTGGGGAACCTGCTGAGAAAATTGCCTTCCCTTCTCATGGATTTGTTGTTCTGTCACAGCAGCTTCCTGGATTTCCTGGAACAGCTCAAGCTGCTGTTAAAGGGACTCTGCTGCCAAATAGTACCTCTGTTATTTTACAGTAGTAATTAAACCTCAGAAAATATTCCCCGTAATAAAGTGGCCTTTAAAAATCTGTAACCATAGTTTATTAAGTCAGTCATTAAGGACATACTGAGCTCTGTATGATTTGAGATTTTAAACAAATTATGTCTATAAAGGTTTCATTACAGTAATGAAAGTCCCTTTTTGTTGAATATTTCTGAAATGCTTTTGAGCTTAATAGAAAAATAGCACCAAGGAGAACCTAAATATATGCAAGTATTCCCACGCTTGCGTATGAGGGACGTGTGAAGTCAAGGAAGGGATGGTCTCATCCTTAAAATACAGTTTGCTTTGAAGTTTTTGCACACAATTTTTGGCTTGATTTGTTATTCACTAAATCCAAAGCTCACAGGCAACAGTGCAAAGACTTACACTTGTAAGCTTTAGCTCAAACTCCACCTTTTTCCTTTTAAATACACTAATACTTTTTGCATGAACTTTAAAAAGGAAACAAGCAAAAATCCCTACAATTTCTTAACATGAAAGAAATCATAAGAAAATCTTGTGTATTCTACCTGCCTGCATCTTTCTTACTTGACACAATTTTGATGGTTTTGTTAGCTTTTCATCGCTGTTTCCTCTCTGTAGTCACTTCTCCAGTGGTTTGCAGGGCTTTTTTGTATTGCAGCAGCTGCAGCAGCGATGTTTTCACAGCTTCACCCAAGTGGCTGTTGATGCCAGAGCTGAGGAAGTTGTTTTGTTAGAAGAGTTGGGTGCTGATGGAACCTTTGGGCTGGAAATGAAAGTGTGGTTTTATGCCTCAGGGAGCTGTTGTAGTTACTAAGTTTCACGAGGGGATGTGCTTCAAAACCAAGTCATTTTCTATTGTTTCCAATCCATTTAGCTACAAGCAATTAAAATATCCCTGATCCATAGCTCAGGGAATACAAGGCCATGGACTAGGTTAGTGCACATGGGAAAATACTGTGTTGTACATGGACTTTGTGTGCTTTCTAAGGAAAAGGAAATTTGCTGGTAGCAAAGCATATGTGCAGGTTTTCTTTGTGTTCTTCTCATAATCTAAAATACCCACTTCATGAAGGTTTTTAAATTATTATTTTCTAATTATGCAAATATTGGGTACAATATAAGAGTCGCTACAGATTTGTAAAATGAAAATAATTGTAGGACTTATGTTCTGTTATATGGAATATTTAAATAGCCTTGGCAGAGAATCTGCTTGGTGTCTGGTGTTCCTCAAGATAGTGTGTGAAAGCCTTTATGAATTTTCATGTTTATGTATTTGTGTCGATCAACAATACGGTTTGAGCTTCAAGTTTTGGCAGCCTCTTTCAATACATGGCAGAACATTATTGCATCCATCATCAGGATTAGTAGAGGCTTGGTTAAAATAGCCTTGTCTCTTGTTGGCTGGGTCATTTTGGAAACATGCCCTGTGTGTGTCTATCTTGCATCTGTCTATAGCACAGAGAGGATGGATTTTTAACTGCACAAAAGTACAGGTGGGAAGTTGCTTTGGAGAGTTAGTTGGCTTGGTATTGCTAGCGTGACTTGGGTGCGAGGAGGAGAAGGAGGAGAAGGCATCTAATATGCAAGATCTCCTCCTGATCTGAGTGATGGAGCACAGATGGGTGAAGTGAGGACAGGATGGGAGGTTTCAGTCTGATTTTTGTCCTGCCTGTTGTTTTCAAATGAAGCCTTCACGCAGTGAAGTATGCAGTTTTGAGGTCTTCATTGCATTCAACTGTGCAATTGACATGAAAAAATAATTTTAAAACTAGATATTCCTATTCAAATATAATAAAGCATAATATTAAATGGGAAGCAGCTGAAAATGTGATTGGTTGGTTTGTTTGTTTGGGTGTTTTGAGAGCTGGCAACCTTCTCTGCTGATAGTTGCAGGAGCAAAGCTCTCATTAGGAAACAAAGAAAACCTGACAGCAGAATGAAGGGCATGGAACTCATAATTGGCTTTTCTCATTGTGGCTGCACCACTTGCTTGGGTCTTCTTGGTGCTAATAACTCAGTCTGAGATCAGGCAAAGAGCAATAGCTGGCATACTTGAGCTGTACACACACACATTTCAGTTTTAATTAGGAGGAGATACCAGGCAATGCACTCGTGCTGTAGTTCCTCTCCTACACTGCCTGGGTACCTGCAGCATCAGTTTCACTTAAGATGGAGATGGAGAAACAAGGGGCTTGTTTGTGCACAGGATGTCAGGGGGCAGCTCCAAATGGGCTGTGACAGCAGAGGCTTGCAAATAGCAGGGATAAGCAGTTGGGTGGAAATTACTGAGATGAGAAGGAACAGAAAGGCCTGTGACACCTGAACGCCTGCCTGAGAGGCAGCCTGTTCCAGTTAATGTCTGCTCTAGACCTCCTGTCCTCATCCTTGCACACTCTGTGTGCTCTGACTGCCCCTGGCCTTGTTTGAGCCCACACATCTCAGCGGTGTCACGCGGTGGCTTCTGAAATAATGCATGGCCAGCTCTCTCTGAGAGGCGATTTTTTTGACATCTTGCTCGAAACTACTCTGCCACAACCCCCTGACGAGGCAAGCTATTTAAAGACCAGGGAGAAAGCTCCAGCCCCCTTCTTCCACACATGAGAGCCAAACGGTCCTTCAGCTCCACTTGGCACATGTGACAGAGTGGGATGAAAATGTGTGCGGTAATTTTTAATGGAATATCGTTTAAAGAAAAAATAACCTTAGAAGCTCTCTAACCCCATCTTCATTACAAGAAAACCCCCTCAAAACAACCACTGCTTATTCTTTGTAGTATCTATGGCCCACTTATTATCACGGCTGGTAGGGCATCTCTTTTGTGTACCTGGTGGTTCCTTAGGCAGTTTAGTTTGGGTTAGGTTTTTAGTTTATTATCCTGATTTCCTCATTCATTCCCTATCAGAGCAGTGCAAGGCTCGGGACATGAGCAGAGCTATGTGTTCATGAAAGTGTGTGGATTTTGGAATTGCTCATGAGGAGAGGACATGGAAGTATTTCCGAGAGCTTGGTCACACACTTGCTATGCAGTGTGAATTGAATGCCTGCGCAGATTTTAAATTGTTTTCTAAATTAAGAGCTCCCTCTCTTCTTTTGTGGGTATTTGCACCTGTGCATTTCTGCATGCCTGTTGTAGCAAAGACAGACTAATTCCTCAAGTAACTTCTAGGGCTTCTTACGTTTGTGTAGATGCTTGAAATTATTTTGGCCTGAAGTCCTTTTCAGTTCATGAACAGAGTAGTAATGAATACTTCAGGGACTGTTTTCCTTTTTTTACTTTTAAATCAGTATTCTTATTAATGTTATTAGTAATTAAATTAGTATTATTGCTGCAAGAACTAGCTGTTATTGAAGCACAACATCAGTTTGGATGGGAACACTGGTTCTAAAAAACTAAACCAAACCCAGCAAGCCAAAAATTCTGGATGTCCCATGATTGTGCTTGACTTTGACCATCAAAATATTTTGTAAGCGATGTTTGGAGGTGCCTGTGTCATTCCCAAACTGAAAGAGTGTGGATGTGGCATAAGGAAATCCAAGCTAGGGATTGTATAGATGTCAGTGTCAGACAGCAAACATGCACCAGGCTTAACTCGAGTTGTCTGTCTGCCTGTTACAGTGTTCCCAGGAAAGGCTGTAAAAGAGCTAGCAGGGATAGACAGCAGTGTGGAATATTTGATCTCCCACACCCACAGTCCGCAGTGGAGCTGAGCTCCTTTCAGGGATTTCTTTGGATTTATGGTTTTGTAGCTCTTCCTGCAGCAGCATCATATTTCTCCTTTTCCCTAAAGTCTTCTCTTAAAGCTGACAAGGACATCCCTTGCTGCTGGGTGGTAATTGTGGTTTAATGGTGGTTTAGTGGTTTAACAAGCTGAAACGCAGCCAAGACGTGACTTGAAGGAAAAAAAAAAGCCCAACAAACAAAAGGGGGTGAAATACTCAGGATGCAGAAAAGCCCAGCTCCTTCAGGCACTGGACAGCTTTGTAAAAGATGAATTGTCCTCAGTCCCTGGAGCTGGGATGGAGGGAAAAGGGGGTGTGCCCCACAGGTTTGGGGCACAGGGACAGTCACAGTCCTACCTGAGAGCAGAAGCCCCGTACAGTCAGCTGACTGACCAGTTTTGGTGTAGTTTTGACCTTGTGCTTGTTCCAAACAATCTGTGATTGTAATTTCTAGTGTAATCATTTCACCATATATTTGATAATGGTGTCCTAAAATACCGAACAAAAACAGAGGTCCTTATGCTGCTGATGCAGACTTGTGTGGTGCTTGTTCAGTGTCATGTTTTCCTTTCCAGTCCGTTTGTTTTTCTTTAAATTTTTTGCCATGAGGAAGAAACTGGTTTCTGCTGAGCCCCTGGCCCTGTGAAGAACCAGTCACTGAACCCTTGGGGGTTATGATAAATCCTCCTGACAATTGAACTATAAATATGCTGTGTATGTAAACCTGTATCAATGTCAAAGTCTTTTTAGGCTCATCAGAAAGAACTCCAGGAAGGGGATGTGGGTTGTTTGGCAAGGATAAGAGAGGTCCAGAGTGACTATTACAGATATTCTCTTATTCTCAGGTTAATTGCATTCCACTTTTGTCATCACTTATCTCCTCATAAAACTTAAGTTTCTGAAATGGGTAAAGTAAACTGACTTTGGTTTGTTGCAATCGATCCATTATAGAGAGAGTTTTGAAATACTTTGTCCAGGCAGGATCTTAATTTCTTACCAGTTTTGTGGGAAGTTTTTTTTCTGTGGTGCTATCATGGGATATCTCAGGAGTTTCTGAAGCATTTTGCACAGGAAGATGCAAGTGAATGTGTCTGCTGTTCATCACTTCCTGCATTAAGAAGTAAATTAGGCTGAGCTACCAGGTTAAGGCTGCTGAGAAGATAAAGGAAAAGGGGTGCCTTTTTTGGCACCATGAGTTACGAAGCATTCCAGTCTCTTGCCATGTGGTAGTTCCTTGCTGTTTGCCCTCCCTGTCCCCTCCTCCTGTCTGCTGTGGGACATATCTGCAGGCCTTGCTTTCATTCATGGGACTAATCTGGCTGTGCCTCAGCTTTCATTTGTTTGGGTGTGTAAGGTCAGAAGCAGCTCTCCCTATGTGTTTTTCTGAAGAAATTCAAGGCTTTGTCAAATGAGCATTGCTTCAATGAGAGCTTTATGTAGACTCAGACAAATGAGTTTGCAAGGAAAATGCATTCCTCATCTCCTTCTTCCAATGTAAATAGTGCAGCATGTGGGAAACAGATGAGTGGACTTCCTGTGAAAGGGCCAAGGATGACAGTTTTCGACTTTATTGAAGTGTTTGCTTGCATTGCTCTTTACTTTTTTCTGGGGGAGATCCTTCTGGTTGGGCACTGTAGCTCACTGTCCACTCCCTTGAATGTGAATAAAGTCTTTCTGGCCTTTCCATTTCAGCAATTACTCTGATGACTGAACACCTCCATAGAATTTCTTCTTTATAGACAAGAAACTGACCTGGCATGCATTTTGCTCGTTATAACTACTCAGCTCTTTGGTTGTTTTCTGTTTCAGCCTCCTTTAATGCTATCAGTTAGGAAAGGACATGTAAATGACAGATACTTTCAAAACACATGCCTTGTTAGTAGATGAGAAGGGAAGGGAAGTGTTGTTCCCCATGGCTGGGGCACATCAGTGTGTGGAAGAACATACACTCCAAGAAGGGATATGTTAGAAGACCCTGCCATTAAAATTCAGGACTGGGCTTTTATATTATCAAGTGATTGACTGTCAGATCTCTTCAGGCCAGCTGTGCCAGCTCAGCAGCTTTAGATAAATTATTGGTGGTATCAGTAGAATGTTTGTTCCTCTATCAAGTTACTTTACCAGGTCTACCACATCTTTATCTCACTATCAGGATTTTTGACTTTGAGATTGATGAGTCAGACTGGTTTCAGCTTTATTCAACACCAAAAGCCCTGTGATGCCCCCTTTTCCACTTACCACCAGTAGCTTTACAAGTACCATTTGCCACTGGTGGCATTGTTCGAGTAATTTTACCTCATTCCAGGCAGAGCGTCCTGACGGAATCTCCAGTCACCTCTGCCCAGGACTTGAAAACAAGAGGCATTTTATAAGTGCATTATTAACTGCCCTTCTGATGGGGATTTTAGTTCTTACTAGCATTTTATTATTAATGGGCTTCCATGAAATTTATTGAGCTGTTGGTAAGCAAACGTTCACTGAGTGCATGCCTTTCTCATGTCAGTTGGTAAAAAACCCAAACTCATGCTGCTTGCCTCTTTCTTACAGCAACCCAACCCCATTGATGTGCAGTCCATTGAAGAAATTTTGAGGGTAGGTAATATGAAATAATAGATCTCTATGTTTGCTTAGATTTTGCATGCCTTAAGGTAATGGCTGGGGAAAAAAATACCTCTCTGCTTATGTTCACTCAGCAGATATAGCTGTCACTAGTGTTGGGGTGTGCTGAGGAGAAGTAAAGATAAGAGTCAGCTTCAAACACAGCTGGAGTTGTAAGATCAGTCTTGCTATCAGTCATAAGTGTAATACAGTCTGGTGCAGTTCAAGACTGACAAGTCATCCAAGATGGCCAGAGCTACTCCTGCATCAAGTCAGGGGCTTGCCATTCCCAAGTGCCCTTCCTCCAAAGGCTCTGGACAAGCTGCCTCGTGTCTGTGCTGCCAGCCCCAGCAGCGTGGCCCTGAGCAGGAACACAACTGTGTCCTTCCCACCTGTCTGTGCATGGCACTGCTGCTGGGCTGCTGCTCCCTCACTGTAATTCCAGTCCACTCATGCAGAGCAAAGCCATGTCTGATATGTACAAAGCTGTAACATTGTGTCAGATTTTTGTCTGTGAGCAGCACAGGCTCCAGGTGGCTGTGGCTGAGTCTGTGTTATCCCTTCCCTGTGCACAGTGTGAAAATGCCCTGGGATTCCCAAGCCAGTGGTGTTGATCTTGAGGAGACAGTTCCTTGATGTCAAATGCTATTCTGAGATGATGAAGTCCTGGTGGAACAGTTTGGTTTCTGCAAGTCACTTTTCTTGCTGTTGCTTGAGGTTGCAAAATCCTGATGCCTTGATAGCTCTCCAGAAGCTGCTGTTGGGTCAGTATTTTGGCTGGAGGGGAGCTGCACACAGGTGCCCACTGACTACTCTGTGCTGGTTGGGGTTGCAGCACAAGGACTCTTTCTAAAAGTCTGGCATCTTTTTATGTTTCACCAGGCATATCCTGTGTTCTTGCCTGTTAGTAATTCATATCACTATTTTTGTAGCAACCATGGGGAAACATGCCCAAATGCATGAAGAGGTAGATCCAAATGAATCTCTGTGCCTATCGGCAAAACTCCTGATTGCTGCCCCTCTCAATCTCTTTCCAGGAAATGACCCGCTCTTGGCCACCTCCCCTGACAGCTCTTAATACACCCACTAAAGCAGAGCCTTCCAAATTTCCATTCCCAACAAAGGTAAGACACCCTGTTTGTGCCAGGACTTTTGATACACTAGAAGAGAGCTTTCTGGCTCTTGCATGTGTTTCCCTCTGATTTTGTCCCCCTTCTATAAATAAGGGCTGTTAGAAGGCATTCCCTTCAGAAGCAGTCAGATAAATTGAAGTCCAATGAGGGTGAATAAAAAGTGCTTCAGCAACTTAGACATTTGTTGTAATTGTGGTCTTCAAATACAGCTACTTTTCTGAGACATTTTAAGTATCTCTGCTAAAGCACAGAATACATTTTATCTTTTCATCAACAGAAATATTTGCTCACTGTGTTAAACAGATGTGTTTGGCAGATCTTAGAAAATTTAAAAAATATTTCTTCAAGAATGCACATACCCCTAATGTGCTAACAACTGGTTTTTGGTGACAGTAGCACGTTAACATTTTTGTCCATGCTAAGCTATGTCAGGCCAGCTTAGACTACTGGACACTTTGACAAGCTAGTTGAAATATTTATTGCAGTAAAGTAACACATGGAAAACAAATCACCAGTATGCGGCTCTTATGAGAGAGCTCTTTTATTTTATTCTCAATTTGCACTTTGTCCTTTTTTTCTAGGAATTGCAACCTGAAGGATCTGTAGCAAAAGATCAGAGTAAGTAGTCAAAGGAAGTACACAATATGTTTATTGACAGATAGTGTTGTGTGTTGTGTGTTATACATGATATGTCAATTGATTGACATTGATGAAGAGGCATAATTTCCTGCGCTTTGTTGAACAGTGATGAATTTAGAAATGGCATAAGAAATTGTATACATTCATTACCAAGACATTAAGGCAGCTGTTCATCAGAGGACAAATGGTATTTCATTAGGAAACTCCATTTGGAATGATGAATAATCTGATGACAGTTATGTCATAAAAGAAAGTGATGAGTCTAATCTGGTGCTCAGAGAACATAGAGTAAAACAGGCTACAAAGGAGGCAAATAAATTTTTGATTTCATTTTTGATTTCCAGAGCAGTATGGAGCACCTTCAGAAATGTTGCCAGGTTCTCAGCCAAGAACATCGTAAGTAACCAGACCCTGTTCACATCTCTACTGTGCAGATAATTAAAGAACCTGGAAAGAACTAGATTTTGGGTTACTCAATGTTTCTGAAGATTAAGGTTTTCTCAGTCTGATTTTTCTTAGAAAACTTCCAATGCAGGGAATTTTCACCAACAGAAACATTATTGTTTCATGATGGAATCATAGAATTGTTTAGGTTGGAAAAGACCTTTAAGATCATCCAGCCCAATTCTTAACCTTGTCATGATTACAATGACTGTTAAAACCAAAACAAAACTGAAGAAAAACCCCCACTATTAATGCACCAGATTAAAGGTATTTTGTTCTTTTTATCTGTAGTTATTTAACATCACAATTTTATGCTTTTCATCCTACAATAATGCATCCAATTGACATAAATTACAAAAGGTCCAAACTGAATCTGATTGATTCTGGATATTGTTTTGAAGCCTGGGAGGGCTAGTAAAACTACACCTCCAAGAACTGTAAAAAACAGGGCTGAAATTTTAAAGCCAAAAAAAAAAGGTAGATAAAATAACTTGGTGCTGTCCTTGTAGGTGAAAGTGGTTATCTGTTAATTAGGTTAATTACAGAAGTTGCTTGAAAGCAGTTTTGTGTGGGCTGACATTAATCTTTCAGGATTAACTTGGCCAAATGCAGCATTGCTAGGTTCTCAGTCCTCAGTTACAAACAGAAGCCTTTCCCTGGAAGGCTCAGGGGTCCATTTGCAAGGCACTTGCTGAACCATTAAATTTAAATGTCTGTCAGTTCATATGATACATAAAGATCATGTTACTCCATGATATGTTCTTCCATGGAAGGCTTCAAACTACGGACTACAAAGCTTACTCCACTTGCTTGCCTTTTCCTTATCATTTAATTAAAAACCAAGTAAAACTGGGCTAGTCGCAAGTAAGAGCAAAACCATGTCTCCATCTTGGTTGAGATTGTAGAATTTTTCACTCAAGCTCTGTAGGGTCTGTTAAACATCCCTTTTCCTTCAGTTCCAGTGTAATGCAGAGGAGCCCTCACTCACTGGGAGCGTGGGATAGTGTCTTGCTGAGCAGTCAGCTACCCCCTTAATCTCTTCCTTATTTTGCTTCACTTTCATCCACCCATTTGCTCCTCCTCAATGACTCCTCCAAAATGAAACTTTCATTGCACTACTAAAACTAGTAGTTCCAACTGCTCCAGGCTGTGCATTCCTCCTCAGCTACCCTATGACCATCATCATTATTTCAGTTCACAGCTGCTTGTAAAAATCCCTTTAGCCTGTCTTCCAGGCAGCAGAGAGAGAAGAGACTTTTCCTGCAGGCAGGAATTGGAAAAGTCTCCTTCCTTAGCCCACAGGACCAGAATTGTAAATTTGGCACAGTGGAGCTCTGTCCTTAGCCATGATCCCCTCTCTGCTCAGCATCTTTGCTGGGCACTTCAGAGCCAGTGCTCATCTGCAAGGGATGTGTGGGCCCATGGTCGGCAAAGGCAGTGGAAGCAGCAGGAACAGGGTGGCCTGGGTTTGTGTCTGAGTGAAGTCTGCCCAAGGACTTCCTCTACATCTTTCCCTTGAAGCGATGCATCCCTTCTTTTCTGTGTTTCTTTTCTCTGGCACCACAGGCCTGGCTTTCTGTGCTGTTCAAAGCACACGTGACTGTCTGAAAATTCAGCTGCCTGGAGTAGCTTGTGTTGCAAAGTGTAGCTGGCTGAAAACAAACAGTGATTGTGCTGGTTAATTAGAAGATGAAATCACAGGGCATCTGTGTGCCCAAATTAAGCATTCAGCTTTTCAGAGCGTGCAGGGATTTCCCAGATGGATTTAATTCTTGAATGCAGCCCTGAAGTTTGCACCTGGCAGTGCTGGAATGGAAGCAGCCCCTCTTTGAAAAGGGGACATGCCAGCTCATTCTTGGTGATGCATCTTTAACCTGGCTAGCAGAGAGGGACCAGCCTGTGCTTTCAGTGAGATGGTTTGGCAAGTGATAATAATTTTAGTGCTGCTTCTCTCACTAAAAGAACTCTTTTTAAATAGCTTTAGGAAGATTAATGGTGTATGTATAAGCTGCAAATGAACAGGTCCTGCAAATGAAACCTTGGCATCTATTAGTTCCTGAACTAAATGGAGTATTAAAATTATTAAGGCAGATTTATTTTCTTTAACTAGGCTATTTAACAATTTGTCAAAACCTTGTTTTGGGGAAACTGGCTTTGTCTACCCTTGCAGAAGTACGACTTGAAGTTTTAGTGTTCTTCCTTGATCCCAAATAGGTCATAAGTAGTTGCAGTGTTCTTTTATGCTGATGTATTTTATTTACCAGCAGCTCAGGTGAAAAAGGTACTCCTTTTTATTACAAACAGTTAAATTAGTTTTAAAGAGATCTAGGTCTTTGCATGTCCCTGTCCACAGCAGGAGTTTGAAACTAAATTATCTCTAAGGTCTCTTCCAACCTAAACCATTCTATGATTCTGTGATTATCCTATTACCTCTAAATGAAATAAATCCACAATCCACAATATATCCACAATTCTCAAAGCAGAACAAAACAAAACCAAAAAAACAAGCAATATCCCCAAACCAAACTTAAAACCTTTCAGCATGTTTTAGCATCCCTGAAAGTTTCTTCACTACCATCTTTGAAGGACTCATTCTCCTTAGGAGTTGTAAAAGAAAATAAAAAGGATTCATTGAGATACCAGTAGATGCTTAGCCAAACTGCCCGGAAATGTGGAGAGAGTACCTGTACTGTCACTGTTCTTTTTTCATTTCTGTGCCCCATCTATCTGGCAGTGAGCTTGAGCTCTGGCCCACAAGCAGAGCTGGCTCGTGCAGGATTGCTGCAGGCTGTGGGCTGTTTGCCTTCTGTAGGAAATTTGGAGCTATCCTTTTCCAAGGTGGTGTCTTATAGTGCTTCCCTTCAGTGTTTACTGTAAATGAAGAGGCAAGAGGTGATTTCCAGCGAGAAAGTGTGTGAGGAAATGAGGCAGTGGAGGGTAGGTCACAGGGGAATGGCAGTCAAAATGCCTGAACAAAGAAAGCACTGACTTTTTCCTACTTTCTCTCCCTTTTTTCAGGGTGATGTGGTGTACTGGGTATCATTTATAGTGGTTTTCTTGCTATAAAACATGTTGTCATGAGGGGTCAGAGTCCTATTTTTCTTTTTTGGCCACAAGAAAATTTCTCACAGAAAGCCTTGATTTGAAATGAGGTTGAAATAAACAGAGTTTTGACCTGATTGATTAAAATCTCTGTCTCAGTTTCTAAGCTTTTGATCCCATTTTTGGAAGGACACTTGAATAATCATCTGGGTTGAGGAGTCAATTGCCAGCTAGTTTCAAGATTTGACTAACTATACTTTTGAATAGCTGGGTTTTACCTGCCTGTTTTTCAACTCCTTCGGGATGCCTACACGATTGCCAGAGAGGGGGATAACAGTCTGGGAGAGCTTTGGATCCCTCTCCTTCCTTTCCAGCATTTGAATTACAAATTGCAAACAGTAGTTACCACCTGCAGCCACAGGACTAAATGATGCTTTTGGAAATGTTTGTGGGCAGCCTGCTCTCTTCTCTAGCAGTAGTGAAACAGAGCTCATGCCTCCCCACCTGTAAACTGCTCTGAGTACCTCAACTGCCTGACAGTACTGCTGAAATGTGCAGGAGCATGGAGTTCATTGAGTAGAGAAGAGATCTTGAAAGGCTTGACCTTGGCGTTTGTTGACTTACACATGTGTGATAGGAGACTTGAGCAGCAAAATGAGAAACCCTTGGACAGAAGAAATATTCACAGCCCCTGAGAGCAGAGTGTGTGAACATGCACAGCTAGCTCCTGGTGCTCCTGATCCTTTCTGTCCCTTGGAGAGCTAGTGCAGGCTGATAGCATGAGAGTCTATCTTTTTTTTTTTTTACTGTACCAGTAAAAAAAAAATAAAAAAGAAAGTAAAACATTTTAACCATTCATTTCAGGTAATGACAGGGTTTAGTAGACTGAGCATGCCAAATGTTCAGAAAGGATGGGGGAGGTTGTTTTGTTTTGGCAAGTACAAACCAAATCTTTATCAGTGCCTGCTGCTTCAAAATGTGTCTGCCTTGGCTGATATTTATCTTCTGGTTGTCTTTCAGAATGCTCCAGGATGACCTGCAGCTCAGTGATAGTGAAGAGAGTGGTGACGATCAAGTTGGTTTTAGCTGTTTTATACACTAGGCACACAGACTTCCCTTTAAACATCACCACTTGTTGCATTGTTCTGAGTTCTGAGCTAACCTTTCCTCCCCTTCTCCTCTTTGTCTTTGTGAACAAAACAGGTTGTTGAAAAGTCACCTTCTTCACTTGCTCCTCCAAGGTACAGGTTTGTTCCCAAACTACTAGCTAGACCACATAAGGAGCAAAACAAAACTGCTTTTTATATGTGGGGTAGGAGGGTAAGGGTTCCTGGTTTCTCTTGTAGCTACAGACTTTGGTTTCTGACTGCTCTTGAAAATCAGCTTTAGTTGTATGGGGTTTTCTGGAAAGCTCCAATTAGAAATGAATTATCCAGGCATGCTGGATCATGCCTATGAACCAGAACTGTATTATCTCAACTGCTCCTTTCTGTTCTCCTCCCTCCCTCCACTAGTGTGTCTGTAGATCACACTGCAGCTAATAGGATTTTCAGCTGTAGTGGCTATGGGTGAGAGGTGAGTCCAGTTTTAGCTCAGAAGGAAGCCCAAAACAGCCAAGTGGGTAAAGAACGGGAAAGGGTTAGGAAGACTCATTGAGGGTGTTTCAGCTCCTCTTGATAAGGAAGCTGATTGTAAGCAGTTCCTGCCATGTATTGTTAGTCAGAGGCAATATTCAAGGTAGACTGAACAGCCACATGCCAGTATTTGAGGACGAAAGATGGAAAAGCTCAAAATTTTTCCTATAGGAGAGCACCGACATAGATCTTTTTGGCTTGATATGTATATTCTTCAAGCACGAGAGTGGTCTGCAAAGTCAGACTTGCAGAGGAGCACACCTAGACTTGGCATGATCTGTGTCTCTGCAAACTTTTAAAATTGGAGTGTACTCATTATATGAGTCTTGGATCAGCAAGGAGCTTGCCTCCAACTCATACAAATGTGTTGATACTGATGTGGGAAACCTAAGTAGAAAAAAATAAATTAATATATCTACATTTTAATTTTGTAAGCCCATTTCAAGAGAAAAACACTGTGCATAAAAGGGACAGCTCTTCCTTGATTCCATCTACTCCACTGTCACTGTGGAGAAAAACACTTTTTGTTAGAACAGGGTGTTGCAAGAAATGCTGCTGCCTGATGTGGTTATTAATGAAGTGCTTACAGCAGCATGACCAAGTAACACAGATGAAATGAAAACTTAAGAGGGAGAACTGACAAAAACAGAAACCATGCTGAAATATGTGTTCTTGCCTTGTTCACTTTTATTGGAAGTTTTTCATTTTGAGAGTTGGGATTTTCAGAAAAGCACTGGGCAGTATCGGTGCCTTTTAAACTTTGGTTGGCAAAATGCAGCTCCACATTGTAGCAGTGGCATCCTGCTACATATTTGACTGGGTTGAAGTTGAAGGTTTTATTATTTCCAGCAATTTTGTATTCTGGTGCTTTATTTTTTGAGTATGCCAATGTATTTTTCTGGCTTTCTCCCCTCTCATCTCAGTGCCAAAACATGGGGTTTCAGTTTTATTTTTGAATAAAACTGTCAACATAATAAGTAAGTAACCTTCAGCCATGCTGCTTTCTAATTTTATCTCATGGTGACCTTGCAGTTCCTTACAGTCCCAGCCCAAGAGTGTGGCATCAGCACATTCCAGCAGCTCGGAGTCCGGGCGCACCAGTGACTCAGACAGCTCCTCAGACTCGGAGACAGAGAGCCACTCGAGTGACAGTGAAGGGAACGACCCTCCGAGAGCACCAGCACCCGAGGTGAATGCAAAGGAAAGGCAGAGGCTGCTTACACAGCCCCTTGCCTCACTCTGCTATTTCAATGCAGTCAGGGCGGGAGATCTGGAACACTCTCATTGTTCAGGTGTCCCCTTGGCATCTTTGCTGCATCACTCAACTCTTCTTGCCCTTTGCTTCCATTCTAGAGTTTGTCAGCCTTAGTTACCCTTACTACCAACATGATTAGACTTTCAGATGCCCAACCTGGAAGTGTTCCCCCATGTCCTTTGGCATAGTTGTCTAGCTCTCCTGGAGGAATCAGTGCCTTCACTGTGGAGACAAGAGAAGGCAAAGAGGGAAAGCACACCTGGGCTATGTGGGGCCCACCTCTGCCTGTGCAGGATTTCTGTGTGCCTTTATGGGCAGTGTCAGGGTGAGACCAGTTTCCTGATAATTTAAAAGGAGCTGCTACTTCCCTGCTGCTCCTGTGCCTGAGTGACAGATTCAGCTTCTCCTAGGTTGCAGCTGAAGGGATCAGACCTGCAACAAGGGCTGGAATATGCTTAGTCTTGCTGCTGTTGAATTTGGCCTGGATACTGCTGCACTGGCGTTTCTGAGGCTTTTATTGGGGAAAGCAGACAAATAGAACTTGGTGCCTTAAGCTTTCATAATAGTGAGACCAAGCAATTTAAAAAAAAAGTCTGCTGCAGGAGTGCTCATGTCTCATGCTTTCAAGCAGTTCTTCCAACTTGCAAAACATTCTCAGGCCACTGGGAAGTACATGGCTGTTTCTGCAGACCACAGCTGATGCAAAACAATCCACTGGCAGTTTTGAGGTACTCTTTCTTACAAAGCCCCTTGTAGTTTATTTTTCCTTCCCTCAGCTCTAGCTCTCCTCCTTTTCACCTTAGAAGTGCATGAACAGGTAGAAGTCAAAAACAAGCTTTGAGACAGCCTATCTTTTAATCTCACTCTAATACTTGTTGCCCTCCGGCAGCTGAGTTACAGGCTTTGCCCACTGCAATATGGTGTCTTTGAAGGAAGATGTTATACTTCACCTCTTTTACTAAATTCTGCCTGGTTTGTCCTGAAAATACTAATGAAGTCCTAGCTACTTGCCATTGACCTTTTTGTCCTTTTTTTATTCAGCTGACTGTTCATCCATGATGCCCTGGAGTAAGTTAGTGCACATGGCCTGTTTGTTTATAGTCAGTTCTTCACATGCAAAAGCAAACACTTTGAGACCTCTAGGCAACAGTACCCAGCTCTGGTAAGCTGTCCTAGGATGGAAACATCCCATAAAGGCATCAGGTTTGAATTCTCCCTTTCTCTTTTTGTCTGCAGCCCGAGCCACCAACTTCTAATAAGTGGCAGCTTGACAACTGGCTGACCAAGGTGAACCCACCAGCAGTGCCACCAGAGAGCCTCAGTGACATTGCCCGAGGGGATGGACGTGAGGAGGGCAAGAAGCAGGAGCGGGCCATCAGCAGCAATTCGTCCCAGCAGCATGCTGGCCTGAGGGAGCCTCTTCACAAGAGCCAAGTGGCCAGGGCTCCTCAGGAGGCTCCTCTTCCGACCAAACGCAGCTGCCAGAAGCCTCCTGTGCATGCCGAGGAGCCCTTGCCCAGGCAGACTGTGGGGATCAAAAGGCCCAGCAAGCCCCTGGTGCACGAGGGGCCCAAGAGGGGCCTGCAGGTGGAGAGTGAGCCTGGTCCTTTGGAGATCACAGACCAGTCTTTCAGGGACAAGCCAAAAGTCAAAAAAACAGTGAAGACAAAATCCAATGACAGAAAAGACCTGAAATCAGGATTTCAAGAGCCCTCTGACAAAAAAAAGGACAAGGGCTTCCACCAGGCCAACGCCAAACCTTTGTTGGAGGCCAGGCTCATGGGAGATGCCCAGACACATGATGCTCTCAGTCCCCTTCCTCAGGGCCAGGGCACAGCCCCCATCAGGACCAGCAGCCACAGGCCTCAGGATTTGCACAAGGAGAAATCGCCCTTGCCTCTCGGGGAGAAGTTGCTCTCACCAGTGAGGGATCCTCCAACCTGTGAGCACCTTGTGGTGAAAATACATCTCTGTCACCTGGAAAAAGTCCCTCAGCCCCCCAGGAAAAATGGGCACCAGAGGAAAGCAGAGACCAAGGACCTTCCTGGTGCGAGGAAGCAGGACTTGAAAAGGAAAGCCACGGACACTCCTGAGGAGTCCCTTGGAAAGAAGAAGGTAAGAGGTGGAGTGGGAGGTGGCTTAGTACAAGGACTAATGTGATGTTTGAAAAGTCTGCGTGGGCTTCCCACTTCACAGGCTGGGAGTAGAGCCATTATCCTTCTATAAAGCTATTGTCAAGGGGAACGTGAATCAAAACTGTCTGCAGATGTTTCTTGTTGGTCACAAATCCCCTCCTGAGCAAATGAAAAGCCCTGTAAGCTATCTAACATGCTTTGGTATTTTAGGGTATTTTTGCTGTTTTCTTGAAATCCTGGTTTACTCAGACAATAAACCCAGTTGTAACAGTGGCTTTCCTTTGAATTACAAGACAGCCCTTTATTTAACTGAGATGACCATTGCCCACAAGTGTTTTTTTGAAAAGCTGACTCCCAAAGGGGGCTATGAATATACCTCCAGCTAGCTGGGTCAGCTGCACAAAGAGTTGGCTGCAGACCTTGTGGAGAATGGCTATTCCCTCTGGATATTTCAGTCCCTGAGTCCGTTTTTGGTCCTCCTCACTGAGCAGGTGGCTCAGCACGGGTGGGTGAATAACCTTGGTTTGGGTTTCATTTAGTTTTGCCATTTTATGAATTTCCTGTAGTTGTGAAGGAGAATTGAGAAGAGCAGGGAAATCGTGAAGAAACTTGAGAGACCCCAGAAATTCCTGCTCTTGCAGAGCAATGGGACAAAGGGAAACAGGCAGTCAATCTGTCTTAAGAGACACAGGAGAGGAACTATTTGATGTTAGACATGTCTTCTCTTGCAATCTCAGTGCCTGACTGCTGGGCAATGCCCCTCAGAGCCTCTCTGTCAGTTCAGTCAGTGCATCAGTACCCTTGGGGGCTCAGGCCTCACGGCAGCCAGCTGGGTCAGGTACAGCTGTCAGACATCTTTGGTGGCAGTGTGGAACCTGGAACACAGTGTAAGGATGTGAGCTCAGTGCTGGAGCCTTGTCCTGAGTGCCCTGCCAGAGACAGACTCTGTGTCACAGCGCACCCCTGTGAGTGGCACAAAGCTGGCTGTGCCCCAGGCATGAGTACAGGCTGGGAGAAGAACTCACAGAGAGCATGCCGGCCGAGAAGGACCTGGAGGTTCCGCTGGATGAGAGGCTGGACACGACTCAGCAGTGTGTGCTTGCAGCCCAGAAGGCCAAACACATCCTGGTCTGCACCCAAAGATGTGTGGTCAGGAGGCTGAGGAAGGGGACTGTGCCCCTCTGCTCCTCTCTGGTGAGACCCCACCTGCAGTGCTGCATCCAGCTCTGGGATCCCCATATTACTGGTGCTTTAAAATTTCACCTACATCAGCATCTTGGTGTTAAAAAACAAACCCCCTGCACATCTGGAGTACCTGTGTGCAGTATCTCACATGAAAGTGCCTTGCTTTTGGTTATTGTTAGTAGCAGTAGGTTTAGCAGTTCCATCCCTACCACTACCAAGCAGGGGACTAAAACTACTATTAATCTATCCAAGCAAAATTAGATAAAATGTCATTTTAGGTTACTTGTCAATGAGCTTGCAATCTGTATCTTCTGTGCTGTGGGTTTTCAATTTGTTGGTTCCAATAAGGTATCTTCTTTTTTTTAACCAGACTCAAACTTAGCTTTGTTGGTCTGTATTTTATGTGAACTTTGAAAATCTAAGCGATTTCATGTTTCCTTTTTTTTCCCTTCCTATTAGAGGGGAGAGAAGGAGGAGACTGATAGAAAGAAAATGAAATCAGAAAAAAACCCCAAATCATTGCAGTCTTCAGCTAACAAAGACTCCAGTAAATTGAAGTGAGTATACAATGGTGGAATGGCAGAAGGATGCATAAATTCAAGTCTTTCCTAAACAGTTTAGATCAAAGAACTGTATCTCCTGTCCTTGTACTCATGAGTTTGCTTCTAACTTAGTGTTCCTTCTGAAACCTAATCTACAGCAGATTTGCCTTTACATCCTGGAAGCAACCAGTCCAGAAAGCAGCTCTGTAGGTGTGGGTGGGTAAGGGCAGTGAGCATTTCCCTTCTCCACTAAAGTCATCCTGTTGTCTCTATCTTCTTTTCCTAAGTGACCCAATGGACACAAAACCAATGTGCCTTTTGAGTCCTGACTATCTGGAATTTCAGGTGGCCTTTGTGACCAGGAATTCCTCCTTTTTCCTAGTGCAGCATTTGCAGTGCTTCTGGTAGCTCTGCTGGAGCTTCCCCTGTAATTTGCATACCAGAACACTGCCAGCATTTTGGCTGGCCCTTTGCTCCAGTGAGTGCTTCCAAGAGCATGTTTCCAACTGGGCAATGTTCCCCAGAGGGGAGACTCATGCCTCAGTCATGGGCTACTGCATTGCTTGTGGCTTGAATTTGAGGTGTTGGCTTGGATTGGTATGTAGTGTTGAGGTTTGTGTCCTGACAATAAGAGTAAACTGCTTTTCTGAAGAGAAAACACTGACGCATTCTGGAAGCTCTGAGGAATTGGGACTACCATTTGTTTGGGTGAAGGGATACTTGAACTGTGGTAGTAATGCAAGAGCTTTAATTGTGGGGCTTATTCCTCCCTTCTTCTCAGTGAAAATGAGCACCAACTTTAGTAATGTTCTGGCTTTTGGAGTGGGAAGGATAGGATGCATTTTTGGGAAGAGGGTGCAGTTGGGCAGGTCAGGTGGTGGTTCTGTTCTCTGTGGAGCATCATCTGTACCAAGGTGGAGAAGCTTGGGAGCATGTGTGTGATGTGAGTAGGGACCAAACCATGGGAAAAGTGTGTGGTGAAAGAGGGGAGAGGATTGTCCCATGCACAACAGAATGAGGCAGGATGTGCGACATAACACCTCAGTCTCCTCACTGGGTTAAACTTCATTTCCTCCTCTTCTGACGTTTCAGTCCACGAGCTGGGATTCCCTGCTCGGTGTTTTCTTGGAAGCTGAATAAAAATATGTAAATGAGCAATGGTGAAACAAAGTTTAGCACTATTTGGTGCTACTTAGGGCTGCTCATTGTAACTTCAGATGATCAGAAATCTAATGTTACTAAATGTGATAATCTCTGCCATTTAAAAGCATTACATTTTAAGTCTCTCAACTTTGTGAGTGTTGTCTAGTTGATCTAGCAAGTCTTAAAGGAGGAACTCGGCTTAATACTGTCAAGGCGCATACATGATCAAGTGTCAGGGTGAGTATCTCTGACCACAGAAAATATCATCTGCCAAAAGTGGGAGAGGCAGGCAGTGCTGAAGTTCATTTGCCTTGTTGGGTGATTCGTCCCAGAGATTTTAGTCACTGCAGTCACCTCCCTCACTGAGTGAAAAGGGGCTGCATTGGAGGCATGCATTTTTTTTGCAATGTCCTGATGTTTTGGTTACAAGTGTTTGCTCCAAGGACAAGTTCTGAGAGTTATTCCTACTTGAAAAGCAGCTTGCTTGTATGTCAATGGTAGGTGAAGGTTTGCTGTCTAAAGCACAGTGAAGCCCCTGAAGTTTTGTTTCACTTCTGTTGAATTCTTTGTATTAACAAATCATCCCACACTTCCAGAGGAGTTTAAACAGAATTAGCATATGATGTAATTAAGTTTGTAAAAACTTCCTACATTGTATGTACACCATATTCATGAATTTGCTTCCCATCTCCAGAGCACCAAAAGTTTCATCTGAAACCCAGAAGAAAGATGTGCTCCTGCCACTGCCAGCCATGTCTGCTACACAACCTACCCCAAAGTCAGCCAAGATGACCCAAAAGAGACCCAGAAATGAGACTGATGAGCTGCCTGCCATGGATAACCCTGCCAAGAACAAGAGCAACCACAAGGATCCTCTGTTTGCCAAGCGCAGGAAAGTGGAGGGAAATCATACGGAACTGTCAAAGGGCATCAAAGTAGGTATCCAGGATAACTGGTGGGATGTTTCCTCCAACATGGGTGCTATATGATTCTCTTGAGAAACATACTCTGTTAACACCAGAGGCATGAGAATCATGTTTATGCTAATCACCATTTCAGATTGCGGGCAACTGCAAATACAGTACTGGTGTATTGGTGTAAAAATAAGTGTGCTTAGAAAAAGAAAGAGGGGATTGCTTAAAAATAAGAAAACAAGCAACCTGTGACATTGACTGCAACCCAGGTATAAGCTTTTATAGCTTGTTTACAAAATGGTTCATAATCCTTGCAGCTGGTTCTTTGCATTTCTGGTTTACAAAATTTGATTACGTAGCTGTTTACTGGAGGCTGGGGCGTGTGGTCGGGGATGTTGCTCTGTGTGTGTTAAGCCAGACTGTGGGCACTGTATTAGCTGGCTCTAACTGCTTGCTTTTTCCTTTTCCCTGTAGTTAGTAATGGGGAATCAACAATTGTTGTGTGGTTAAGGTGGAAATAAGTGTGAATAGATCTTATCATTCTGCCTTGGCTAGAGGACATGAAAACTGTGCTGCTTGCAGCTCTCTTAGTCATTGTGCAAGGAAAACTACTGCACCCAATATAAGAGCTTGGGAGAAGTTTGAATGGTGTTAGGTATGACAAGCAGTCAGGTGAGAAGCAAGCAGGGGTTGCTGGAGAATAGGCTATGCTTGGGACAGATAAATATTTTCACTTGAAATTTAGGAAAGCTGGGCTTTGGAATGGTTTAGGCAAATCTCTCTAACCAGCTTTATCTCTGTCCTTTTTCAGGGATCTGCAGGTGATGTCACAAAGCCTTTCCCAGTGCCTTCTTTGCCAAATGGTACCTCTAAGCTAAGGAGACCTCTGCTCAAGTTTGAAAAGTAAGGTTTTGTTTGACACCTCTCATCTTTACTTTCTGAAGACAAGAGGCAAGGCTGGCCATGAGGCTGCCTTGGCTTCTGCTTTTTCATGAGCACTTCTTTGGGGGGAAAGGGAGAGGGAGAGATGTGTGAGATCTGCCCTGTACTGCCTTCTCATGCCTGCCCACCACAAAGTAAAGGTTTACAAGAAAGCAGAGTTTTACAACAGTTTTGCTTTGAGGGAAGCTACTTTAGAAATTAGGGACCTTCTCTCTTGTAAGCAAGTAACTTGAATACGAGTTTTGGTCTCAGATAAGTGTGTGATTGCTGCTAAATTTACTTCGTTTCAATTAAAATTTATTTATGGGGCTGTACTTGAGGAATGATAGATGATGTAACTACTGTCTTTCCATGGAAATGAGGAATTTAACTTGTTTCCATAGAAGCCCAACCTCTGGTGGCTTTTTATTTCTAATTGTAAATTTTCAATATTGTTCCAACATATAATTTTTAAGACATCAATCAACCCATAGCATCCTCTAGATAAGAAAGTAAAACTGATAATTATCCTACCCTTTTTCATCTGTTTTTCTTCTCTGTCCCCAATTCAGGCAACATTCAAAGGAGTACTACATTGAGCAGGCCCAGAGGCTGAAGCACAAAGCTGATGCAATGGTAAGTCTTGACCTTGTGCTGGGAATGCTGACCAGCTCCTGCACTCAGCCCTGGTACCTCTGTGTGTGGGAATGAGGTTCACCAGCTGCCATGACTTCCATGCTCCATACATGGGGTGTGTTCAGTCATGTGTTGGGAGGCTGTCTTTATCTGCCAGATGTTCAGATGTTTCTTTTGGATGCAAACACATCTAGAAAATGGGATTCAGAGCTGGCATTGTCAGGGGTTAGCTTTGCTAAGCGCTATAAAGAAAACAGATGGGACAGTTAGTTTTAAGTCAGCTTAAAAAGTCAGGAAAGTCAAGATCCTGGCAGTTATTGAGTTGCTGGTGACCAAGACTTGTAAGTGGCCTTGGCAGATCTGATTTTCTCTGCTCTGTGCAGTTTAATAGCATGCACAAGTGAACATATTGTTTTGCTAATTATGGCAGATAATTATCTCGGTCAGATAATATCCATTTGCTACTTTCTGTTTACTTGTGAAAATCAAGTGAGGGAATGCTGCAGTGGGAAATCCCCCTGCGAGGAAAGCCTCCAAGACCAGACAACAGTATCTAAAAGTAAGTGAAGATAATAAATTACTCAAGGAAATCATTGAGCAAAGAGAGACAAATGGAATACACAAAGCTGAAGACTGGGATCACATTAAGGGTTCTGCTGAGAATCCTTTAATTTTCACGGGAGGCCAGACTGAAATCTTTTTCTTTCTTCAAATCCTGCCTAACTAGGAAGAAAAGAGAGTTCAAGTATGCTTGAGAGAAGTGTGTTTGGTCTTAGGTAAAAAGTGAGAATTTTCTTCCCAATAGACTGACAAGACTGGAAAGGCCTTTCAGTACCTGGAGGCTGCCCTTTTATTCATTGAATATGGAATTGCCTTGGAATCAGATGTGCTGGAACCAAAATCAGCTTACAGCATATTCAATGACACCATAGTTCTCATCAAGTAAGTGGCTTTCAGAGGACGACAGTTTGGTGTGTTTGGAGGGGAGGGCATTTTGACACACAGTCCTCTGCTCAAGATCTTAAAAAGTTCTTTGTATCAGGGCTAAGAACTCGGGGCAGGTTTCCTGACTTTCCAACTGTTTTTAAAATAATGGCATGCACTGTTTTTTTCATAAACTGTGGGGCTTCAGTGTGCTCTGGTGGCTGCCAAGGTCCTGTTTCTTTTATTTCCCTAGATTCATTATGACTTTGAAACCGTTTGCAGACTCCTCAGTCTCTTCACATGGAAAAATCTTTGCTGTGTTACGGTGAGTAACTGTGCTTCTGTTCCTTTGTGCACTGCTTTGAAACTGAGGGAAAGATCCATTGCTTTCGGGGGGAAGGAATGAGTTAAATGGGAGTTCGAGTAATGCAAGGTAAAAAAACAATATAAAGGAACAGAAAAAAAACCCAATATAAAAACCAGAATGAATTGAAATATCTCTAAAGTAAGCTGAGAGATCACAAGGCACCACATGTAGAAGGCACAGGCTTTAAAATTTGATCTCCTGGTAACTTGAGAGCCCATAAGGGCTTTCACCTAAGGTGAAAGAATGTGATTTGGCTTCCCATGTTTGAGCTTTGTAAGGGAAACTGTAGCTGAACATGGATGAGGCACTTCTGGATGGGGGCTTACTCAGCCTTTGGCACCTTTGAGAGCCTGGGCACCTGTTTGTATGAAAGACCAGAGAAGGCCCTTCCTTGTTTCTTTCTTTCCCTTGTGGTTTTTTTTCACAAAGTCTTTTTTTATCATGATCAGAAGGAGGAGAAATTTTGAGCTTTCCTGATCTTCCAGTAGAGCTGAGGTGTGCCTGCCTCCATCCCTCAAGGCTGCTGAGGGCTGGGCACAAACACTGACACTCGGCTGTGTTTCTGTCCACAGCATGCGCTGCCAGTCCATTCTGCACATGGCAATGTTTGGCTACAAAAAGGACACTGCAATGAGGTATTCTAGACTCCTGAATGACCACTTCAAGGTAGGGCACAGGTATCACTAAGCTGCCAGCTGGATGGCTGTGGTAGCTACTGATGTCAGCTGAACAATCCAAAACTAACTAGACCTTTATTCCTTGCAGCAGAGTAATTTCAGAGTAATACAAGCACCTTCTCCGGGTGTTGCAAGGTAAGATATAAAAATTTGTTGTCATATGTCTGTGTTTCAATGACAATGAGTAAGAGCTTTTCTGTGTTCTGTGGTCATTTCATGTGGCAAACAGGAAATGAAAGATTTTTTTTGTCTTTCAAAATCTGTGGCTGAGAGAAACTTGCTTGGACTTTGACAGTGGTGCTGATTCCAGTTACATTTTTTGGCCACCTTGCACAGGATAGTTCATTGAGAAGTAAATGTTCTCTTGAGAGCAGTGGTGGAAGCTCTGTCATACCAGTGACTAAAATTAGGTTGGTTGAAGTGGTGGGGGTGTGATGAGCCAGGCTGTGTCTGGAAGGTGGCCGGCTGACCACATTTAGCTGCCCTGGGTCTATAAATAAGTGTGTGTAGGCTGACCTGGCTGCTGTAAGGAGCTGCCAGAAGCTCCAGCCTCCACAGGAGGGGAGCTTCAGTGTGCCTGATTTGGAAGGCATTAGGGAGAACACTTGGATAATCTGGTGAAGATTTTCACAAGTAGGTGTAGATTTTGGAAGATGGATGTGTGGCCCTTTTTGATGTCTGGTCCCACATTTTCTCTTGCTGAGTAGAATCCTTCTAAATCACTTACAAAGACTTGGTCTTGCCCTCAAAGTACAATTGCTTGTGTTGTAGCTGAACATATCTCACTTTTCAGCAGTCCGCTCCATGCTGCAGGCCTGGGTGACACTGGATAGCTCCTGGCATGAGGCAGCCTTGCAGAAAAATGTTTAGCTCTGAAGCTGAATGTTCATGATGGTGTTTCTTTTCTGCTGCAGAAGCACAGGCTTGCCTTCTCCTCTTTCTCCAATACCCTCTCCTGCTGGATCTGTGAGTTCTCAGCCGGGATCAAATGATAGCAACAGCGTTGGCCACAGCGGCATTGGCAGCAGCACTGGCTCTACTGTCACTGTCTCCTGTCATATCTCCAGTGTCACCTCTTCCTATGTCAACATCACCTCCTATATCCTCCATGCATATGAAATTTGGGAAAAGGCTGATGCACTGGCCAGAAAGAATAAGGGTAAGTTTTTGCCCTTTGTCTTTTCTGTCTCATGTGTCATGGTTATGTGTGTATTTGCTTCAATCCTGACACTCAGTGCAGCAAGCACCATGCCTAAAGTTCAAAGCATGAAATATCTTGAGTATTATAATATGTTGACAAACAAAAATTAAACATATTGGCAGCGATACTTGATGGTGATATATTGATGAGTGTTCCCATGAAAAGGTTTTCTTTGCATCCTCAAATGTCCAAGAGCTAAGGGATGAGGGTGTCGAGTGCAGGAAACCAGCCAACTTGCTTCGTGGTAACACAAGAAGTGTTAGGGGTTTGAGTTTTTTCTGTCTTTCCCTTTGGGGCACTGAACTTCTCTGAGCTGGTTCGCTTTGTTTAAGAGTATCATTTTGGCCTGTAGTGTTTTAGTTTTTGTCAAATTTCCAGGTCATTTTGTCTTGAAAATGGTGAAGCTGGCTTCTCTGCCTAACAGAGAAGCTGAGCAGCACTTGAATTTGAGTCTCTGCTGGGTATGTGCCCAGTATTTGCCAGCAGCAATTCCTAGAATTGCTGCAACTTTTATTTTACAGTTTTGTTGTTAAAAATGTTGTATTGTCCTTTGGTGCAAGCAGTGGTGAATACACAAAAGCCACAGAGTGGGTGCAGTCCAGCCAGTGACCTATCATCCCACGTGGCCTCAGCAGTGTAACTTTCCACACAACCCAAAGTTTTGTGAGCCAGCGTGGATGAAGAGATACATTGCCGTGACTTGTTGGCAAACCTGCAAAAGAAAATAAGCACAATGTGCCTGGCTGGATTGTTGGAAGGCTGTAAAAATCCTCACAGTAATGAGGCAGTTGCTGAAAATCAAAAGGCTTTCTAAGTCACCTTTGAATAAAAAACTGGTTGTTGGCTGTCCTCTGAGCAAATCTCTGCTTGCAGCAGCAGCTCATGTGTGGCATTTTCGATTCTGCCCTCAAAAGGCTGATCAAAGACTGTCACATAGAAGCAGTGGATGGTGCTAATAAGCCAGAGGAGTGAGTCATGGAGGAAAATGTGTGGGAGGGCAGCCTGAGCACAGCCTTGCATCATTGAAGAATTTAGATTCAAAACGTGCTCTGTGTGGCTGGTCCTGATGTAGGGGGATGATGTAGGGGTACTAAATACTCTGTAAGGAGTGGATCCATGCAGGAGACCAGTGAATACTCACGTAGGCTTGATGGTGATGTCACTGTTCAGGACAGTTGGAAGCATTTCAGAACTGGAACTTACTGATAATCAGTGTAATATACAAAGAGATACAGAGAGTGAAAATGCAGAATGAATAAAAAAGGCCACATCCTTGATTCTTTTATGCAATTCATAGGACATAAGAAGAGGAAGGAAGAGCAGCAGCCTTTAGCTATCAAGATCTTATAAGCAATTGGAAAGCAGTGAGCTGTAACTGCTGTCCAAGTCACTGGAGCTGAAGTGCCTTCTGGAGGGTGCCCTGACAGGTGCCAGCTCCTCACTGTAATTCAGAGTAGCACTGTGGATCACAAGGCTGTAACAGGTTGTCTTCAGCCTCTGATCTCCCCCTGTAAGGACAAGCTGAGGCTGCAGGCATGGACATGAAGTCCCTCTCCTTTCACATGATGCTGTGCTGACAGATCAGGTTATCTTCTCTTTGCTCGGACAGGGGCTTTGAATTCCTTCTATTCCCCATGGAGGGCATGGATTCTGTAAACAAAAGCAGGAAAATCAGAGAGAATGTGTTCTCTGCTTCTGCATTTGCAAGTATTAGAAAGGAAGTGTTGTGCACTCTGCTTCTGAAGAGCTCCTTGCACAGCCAAACAGAATTTTTCCACCTCTAGCTTCAGTCTTTGGATGTCAAAAAGGAGAGCTGATCATGACCAGTTTCTGAAAAGGTATTTAGCAACATGGTTGAGCTGAAGAGTGAGGGACTGAGCCCGTGTCAGTGGGAGGCAGGTCATGCAGGAATGTCTCGGAAAGGTGACTGCAAAGGAATAAGTGTGAGAATTTCCCACAGCTCATGGTCAGCTGCACAGATGATTGCCAGCACAGAGCAGGACTTGCAGCCTGCCAGCCCCTCACAGCAGGGTCAGGTGTGCTGCAAGAGCCACCTCCAGTGTGGGAGGAGTAGTGGGATGCCTGGAGCTGGTGGTGGGATGGGAGGAATGTGAGATCTGCCCGGCATGCTCGGCTATAAGCAATCCAAAACAGAGCTGTATATAGCCTGGTAAGCTACACAAACAGAGAAATCCTGATATCTTCAAGGTTTGAGGATGGATGAAGGAAAGGGACCACAGCTGTGTGTGCCTCTGGGTGCTGCTCAGGAAGACACTCAAATTTGTCCTAGAAGTTGGCAGAAACTTGAAGCAGGGACTGTGGTGCGAACACCCAAACTTTTGCTGCCCTACCATGGAGTCTCTGTGTCCTTTAAAGTCAGGACATGAGGAGGTGTCTCAGTGTGTGTAAATGTTTTCCTGTTGCCTGCATTGCCTGCTGTGCTTGTCACCCTTCCCATCCCTGTGACACTGCTGAGCTGTCTGCACTAGCACTGTTTAACAGGACTGGCCAGCTGACTGTGCTGCTGCTGTCACTCCTTGCCTGTCAGGTGTGCCTGGTGTATGAAACCAACCAAATGTTTTCTCTCTCTCCCTTTTTTCCCAGAGTTTTTTGCTGAACTCAGCAGAGCGACGAGTGCTCTGGCACTGACCAGCAGCCTGACAGACCTGGTACACTACATCAGACAGGGATTACAGTGGCTGAGACTGGAAGCAAATATGCCTTAACTGGTTCTCCAGGTGGTTAAATACCTTGAAGTTTTTTTGCACTTTTGAAGCCTCAGAAACAGTTTAATTTTTGTTTTAATTGTTCAATACAAAGCACCTGCAAGGGAAAATATTTTAAATAAAGTTGGAAGTTATCTGGCTACACTGGAAAACCCTTGAACTGTGTTGTTCTAGGGTAGCGCTTTGCTACCTTGAAAAAGAAGAGACAGAGGATGGCACCTTCCTTTAAAGAGATGAAGTGCAATGAATTGTCTGAATGGCCCGATGTATTGATGGTCTATAAACATTTCTTTTACAAATAACCAGCAGGACAATAATTGCACATGATGCTGACAAGAAGGAAATTTGCCTTCAGAGGTGGTTATGCAACGTCCCACAGTCTGCAGCAGTTGTGTGCCCAGACAACATGCCAGAGAAGTTGCTTTTGCAAGCACAGATGCAATCTTTGGTGTCTTTGTTCCTCAGAGAGCAAGTAGCAACCTCATCAAGCACCAAACAGCATTATGTTACAGGAAAAGCAGCAAAAGGATCTGCTCTGCCTGCTTTCCAACCTCACCCTCCTGCTTTTGTCAGCCAGCTGACAAAACTGAGGAAGCCACTGCCTTCAGTGCTGCAAGTTTTCTTTTCAAGTCATCACTGCTTTGGTCCTTGCTGTGCTGTCATGCACATCCATGACCCAGGCGCTCCAGCTGTGTTACTGAGGGGCTGGCTCAGCTCTAGCCTTGCAAGCCAAACACAGTTGGGGTGGCACAACGACGTGGTGTCTTTGGAATAGCTCTGCCTCTTTGCTGAGAGATATCACCATGAGGATTCTTTGTGGGGCTGATTTTTATCATTTTGGTGGGTGGGGGTGGAAAGCTGCACTGGTTCACTGTGATTGCTTGGACATTGTTTTAAGAGCTTCCATGGGAAGGAATTGCTTCTGGTTAAGGAGGGATTTAAGTGGCTGAATGTGGAACATAAGATACATTTTGCATTTGGATATTTGCCTGAAATCATTGAGGTGAATATCTAAGAGCAGGATTTGTACCAAAGTAGGGTCTTCATGTGGGAGACAACTCATATGTTCTTCAGCCATGCTATAGGATGGGCCCAGAGACCTAGAAACCTGTCAAGGGAACAAGAAAGGGAATAATGAGCTGTTTCCAAGCATTATTTTCCTTGTGACAGTATCAGTGAAGGCAGCACCCATGGCATTTGTGTGTTCAGTGAGATGACACCCTTCTCTACACAAAGATTCCTTGTGGTGTGACAGCAGCATCCTGCCATCCTCATATTGCAATAGTGTGCCTTAGCCTGCTGGTCCCCTCTCACATCCCTTGCCCTCTCTCTCACAGACCCGTGGGACTGGAGAAGAGAAGGATGGTATCCCAAGATAATTGTGTTTATGAGAAAGAATGATCTCATTTTTCCACATAATTTCATGATTAGGGAGGAACAGGTCTGCAGATGTGCAGAAGTACCCTCTTTGTAAAATACCTGCTTGTGTGTTTGAGGCTCATGAAAATGGACAGTGAATAAATATCAGCAAAAGGTTTGCATTTCCAAAAGAAATTTCTGTAGAAATGGCCCCTGCCATGGGGAAGCCTGGGCTCTTCTTGGTTCTGGGAGGTGGTGATGGGAGCGTGCTGGTCCTGAGCACAGGGGAGCTCTCCTATCGCCTTCCCTGGCAGTGCAGGACCAGCGGGATCATGGCTGCACCCTTCTGCACTTTGAAGGGATTGGCCTTTTACATTCACTTTGCTAAAAGCCTCAGAGCATTTCAGGGATGAGCTGTCAAGTGGAAGGAAGATCCATGTCCCCCCTCCCCATTTTACCTATCATGCTTTGCTTGCACTCCTTTCCCCTGGAGCAGCAACTGCTCAGAGTAAGCAGGGTCAGAGAAGGGCTCAGCATTAACTGTTTTGTTCTCAGGAAGTGTGGGGATGGGCAGCCAGCCTGGAGGCTGATGTGCACTTTGGAACTTGATCCCAGGCTGGTGGATCGATGCCACCTTTGGACTTTGTCTTCAGACAAAGCTATTTCTAGGATCACCAGCTGAGGAGGAGGAGGAAAGATGAAAGCTTTATTGAACCTGGAAACCACTGTGGGAGCTGCAGGAACCTTAGCAGAGTGTGAGGGGAAAGCATAGGGGGCAGCAGGGACAGGGGTGTCCTGGTACTTTCCTTCTGTGTGCATCCATGTCCCTTCCTCCTGCCAGGAGAGGTACTTGCTGCTGTGCAGAAGTGGTTGTGTGAGGGCTGCTCCCATTCCCAGGACAAACTCCCCTGGGCTTTGAGGGAAAGAACATCACAGGCAGTTTGTGTCACAGGCGTGTTGGGGCTCTTTGGCAGCTCTCAGTTTGAAAGCAATCTGTGGAAGCATCACTCCCAAGCTCCACAGCAGGAAACTTGGTCTTGTTTCAGGACACAGAGAAAAGACTGTTCAAATAATAGGAAATTTTATGAAAAGCCATCTTATTTCAACCTTGAGCCAGGTCAGAGGCCTGCAGAGGGTTAGGAAGAAAGCTCATAATTTTCACCTGGGCCTCTTCAGGCCTTTAAAAAAAAAACAAACAAAAATTAAATAAAAACAGAAATCAAAATGTAGCAGTGGAGGAAATAGCATTTGCCATTCAGAAGCAAACCATTAATCCAAGGAAAACCAGGGGTGATTGTTTAGTCCCAGTAAGAAAGGAGGCAGCTATGGTGGCAAAGCAGCATCATTTCCATGCAATATTTATTTAAAAGAAATAATAATACATGCGTTGAAATTGTCAAATATTCTATTTTTAAGATGCCATTTATTTAATAGTTGAAAACCCCACTTACATGGAGATAGAGATCTCTTGTGTAACTGAAAGTCAAAGTCTGACTGCAATGTCCTTGTTTTTGGTTTTGTCCTCTCCCCTCCCTCTTGGTTTCCACGATAAATCTGTACATCTTATTTTGGGGACGTATGTCTTTCTTGTATATAACCTTTTTCTGCCTTGTGTGTTATGGAATTTCTGAGATGGTTGATTCATATGGGGGAAATAAACAATAAATCAATGTTTGTTATGAGGTGTTTCAAGAGTCCTTGTGTTCTCAGCTTCTTGCAGAGAAATTCTAGTGTAGCTTTTCTCTGAATGGCCTTAGTGTTTCCCTTCTGAATGCAGTTTAGGTATGAATTTCTGTACAAGAAGTCTCTTGTTCCCTTTGCTGACCTGTCACCCGTTGCCCTTTCCTTAATGACCAAAAGTGGTGCAAATGTAGGTGCTCAGAGTGGCAGGAATGTCACAATTTGGGACATGTTCCTCCTGCCCTCCCAAATCCGATGCAGGGCCAGCTGTGCTGGGCCAGCTGCTGAAGCCAGCAGAGCCTGGCTCTGAGCCCTCCCTGGCAGGAGCTTCCCACAGGTTGCTTTCAGGCAGTCCAACGAGGAAAACTAGAAAACCAGGAGACAAGGCACAGAAGTGGTGGCTGAAGGGTCCTGCTCTCTGTTTGCCACAAAGGTGTTGCAGGGCTCCGTTTGTGGATTGGTTTCTGAAGGGCTGTGAGGAGGATTTCCCTCAGGGAATCCCATAGGATTTCATGCCCTGTGGTAGCAGTGCCTCATTGGTTGTGCAAGGGGATCTCTGCCACAGCCTTGTACTTCTCATTGGAAGCTTTTCCCACTTTTTGTTTTCCAGATTGTTCCTTGGAAGAATGGTTTTGGCATCTCTGTGCACTATTGGGATACAATTTGTGATTCAGGTCTGTTCTGCAGCAGTTTTTGCCCCCAGGATTTTTGCTAATACTGGATGTGGTTTTCTCATGCACTGTGTAAATTGTAGAGGATACTGGCACCTGGTTAATACCCACTGGAAATGCTGCTGATCCAGGTGCTGGGCATAGAAATGCACTCTTGGATTGTGCTCGGTGCAGGGCTGGGGCAAAGCAGGGAAGGTTAATTTTGGGGGTGGGATGGAAATGGGGCTGAACATGCCAGCAGGGAGGGCATCCAAAAGCCAGGCAGGATGTGGGGCTGTAGCAAGTGTTGGCTGCCCTGCTTGGCTTTCTGCCCAGGGCAGTGGCCCCCCCGGGCTAACACAACCAAAAATATTCTTCCAATGGTACTTTGTTGTCGTTTCTTTAATTATCGAGTCTTTATTGCCCAAACCTAATTTTGCAATCCCGCTTAATTTATTTTGAGATTTTTTTATTGATTATAGATTAACTTGCGTTCTGCCTTTGGCTTGGCTTATCCTTTTCAAAAACAAATGTCATTTTTGGCAAAACAGCTGACTTAAAGTCGATTGCACTTTCTCAGCCCTGTGCCGCTCTCCAAACACTAAAATAGCCCCTTGGCAGCCTATGCTTTCCTTACATTAATTGCAGTTTCAGCAACCCCTGTCACAAAAAACCAACACTGTTCCTTGCCTATCATCAACCTTTTCTGAATGTGTTTCCATAACCTTTGTATTCCTGAAACTTGTGCATGCTGTAAGAGCAGTGTGCACTCACTGCTGCTTTGTGATGTCTTTTGTCAAGATGTGGGGTTCCCAGAGTTCCCACTGGGTTTTCCTCCTCTCCTGCTCAGTATTGCTGAGGGATTTTTTGGGTCTAGCCCTTCATGTTGCAGCATTAAAGCCATGTTTTACACTGTCAGGGGCATCTGCAAAACTTGTAGATTGTTTAGTGAAATCTTGATTTTACTGCTGGCCAGTTGCATATGAAGAAATACTTGTAAATGGAAAAAATAGTTCATTTTTTTTTTCAGTTTCCAAGTAATAAAATGCATCTGTTTTTCACTTGTTCCATGTGGGGTTTTTCTAGATGCCTGCTTTACCTTCTCACTTGGAAACCATATAGCTGTGGTAAATTCAAGTCTTTGTTTAAATTTTCATTTGAAAGAATCAGAAAATCCTGTCAGCTTATCAACTGCAAAGGAGTAATTACTTAGACAATGGTGATGCCTTGGGAGAAGTGGAATCTTTTGGACCAGGGAGGTTGTGGGCAAAAGGTAGCTGGGCTCCAGCCCAGGACATGAAATACTGTGCAGGCAGATCAGAACTTGGGGGGCATTAGGGGTGTAAATCTTGCAGTCAATACACAAAATATTTTCTAAGATTTTTGTCCCACACAGCTGGGAGAAATGAGCCTTTTACCTTGATTATAGTCAGTGCTAAGTGGAATAGTAACCTGAGTGAAGGTAGTAGATTTGAATAAACAGTCTGGCTGAGGTAGAAGGGGAAAAGAAATCTGCAGATCATGGGCATAGCATTTATCTTAGCATGCTAAACATGTCTCTTGACAGCCACTGGGTTTTCTGTGATGATTATTAAACAAGAGGCAAACAGTTCATTGTATTTCTGTAGCCAGTGAAGGAGAAGAATCACTCCAGACAGAGGCATTACTTCCCCCTGCTGTTATTTTGTGTAAGGGCAAGAATTGCCCTGGACAACAAAATCCCACACTGCAATTTGGTAGCTGACACAGCACAGTTCAGACATGGTCCTGGTGCATCCCTGTTCCTCTTCAGTGATTCCTTGGCACTATGTGAGTGGGACAGACCATGCACCACAAGAGTACAATAACCGGTGGCAATGGAAAATGGCAAACTTGTTTGCAAGAATGTTGGTAAAGAAATAAATGTAGATTTATTTTTTTTTAAGTGCTCCAAGGGCAAATTAATTCTCCTAATAAATCCAGCAGTAAGCATGGGAAAATGGGACACAAGAGCTTATATCCTTTAAAACACAAATGTATGTTTAAAGCTGAGGAAGTAGAAAATTCTATAATAAAACTTTAAAAATGTGAAATGAAATTAAACCTGATTTTATTTCCAGTGACTGTAGAAGTTCAGGTTTGGGAAACTGGGTTAGGTGGAAGGAGGCTGGGCAGTAGCTCTTGTGTCTTGGATGAGGGCAGGCAGCAAAATGAGCTGTTACTGTTGTGGTTGAGAATGCTCCTAAATAGGAATTTAATAATGGATTCCCTCTTTTCACAGAAAATTTTAGGACATAGAGTTGCAGCGTAGCAATCCAGTGTGAAAGAAGATTGTGCAGCTGACAGGTAGTCAGAGCAACAGAGCTGCAGGAATTGGCTCTCATGAAAAAAATCATCTGGTGATTACTTTTCATCATTGAGGTAAACATATCATCTCCTTGATTTGTTCACCAAATTAGGAATTCTTGGAATTGATGTCTTGTACCTTATCAGTAATGTGTTGTTTTGATTTTTTTTTTTAAGATTAATTGTGTGTCTTTGACTGAGATGATTTAATAACACATTCATTCACCATCCAATGGGCAGAAGCCTTTTCTTACATGAATTCTTTCAGGAATCAGCTGTACTTTGAAGGAAATGTAAAGAATCTGTGAATCATAGAGATGAGCTGGGCTACTACATCACTCCAATGTCAATTTGCTTTTCTCATCCCATTAACTAATAATTTACATGTGAAATTCTTGTTGCAGAGGCCCTGCTCCAGGAGTTTTCCCGTCTGGACTGGTAAAGAGCCTCCCTGAGTTTCCATCGCTGCTCAAAGTGCGCAAGTCACAGAATTGAATTTCTTGCCACCTTTTTTCATTTAATGCCTGAGCCTTTGGACAGAGCAGCTGCACAGTCTGGCCCTGAGGGCCTGAGAGCTCCCTGAATGGCTCTTTCTCAGCTGCTGGGCAGGGAACAGGGGCTTGGTGATATTCCTTGACAGAAAGCCTGTCTGTGCAAGGTAATTCTCTGCTTGTCTGAAAGGGAGGGAAAGGGCAAGGACTGATGTCTCCTCTCCCTTCCCTCCCTTGTAGATCAACAGGAACAGCTTCAAATCCCAATTATTACTACTGCCCCTGCAAGCTGAGAGTAAGAAGTTGTCTCTCCAGGGAAAACTGCAGGTAAGGCTGGAGCTGCTGGGAGAGGCTGAGCTGAGGAGAGCCTTGTCTGCACAGGGGTGTGAGGTGAGAGCTGCTGGGACAGGGAGCTCACCCTGAGCGAGGTAACTCCTGACTCAGGAGTTACCCAAATTGCAAAAGTGAAGCTTAAGCTGTTGATTTATTATTTTCAGTTTTAATAATCCAATGTCTTCTGTGACTGTACATTGAGGTATCTCTTCAAATAATTTAATGTATGCAAAGACATCAAGTTCTGCCCCTAGTAATTTCAATGTTAGTGACAGCAGCATTGAAAGGAAGGAAAGCTCATAAAGGGGGGGTACATAAAGTTTAAGTTTTCCAAGCAGCTTCCATGTTCCATTAGAGCAGAGTTTTGCCTGGGGCTTGATGAAGAAAGGCAGAAAGAAGAGGATTCAAGTAAGTCCAACAAAGGGATACAGAAATCAGTTTGAGTAAATACAGTACTGTAAAAAAAAACAGGGGAGAGCCTTTGGAAGAGAAGCTGCTGGAGTTTCCCATGTCTGTTTTCCTGGGGTCTGCACCTTAGGGGTCAGAATTTGAGTAAATGCCCAGCCCCATGGATTAGGAGACATTGTTAGCTCACCTAGGGTTAGGAGCAGATGTGGACAGTTTCTTGTCCTGCCAGGTGTCCACTTCCTCAGCTTTAGGGAATCTCTGGATTATTCTGTGCCAAAGTGTGTGAAACAGAACTCGGCTCACCAGGGTACAGTGCAGGTGGATTATCAGCAGCAGCTCGTGGTCAGGAGGGAAGCACTGTCTCTCCCAGGAAGGCTGACTTTGTTTCATCCTTCAGGTGCCATCAGGGGTTTATTTATGGTATTTCTGCAAATGCTCTGCTGTGTAGTGCTAATCTTTCCTCTGTCTTTTTTGAGATGCAGTCTTAAGCATTTCAACGGGACTTGACACTGTGATCATTATTTGTTTTAAAAGCTTAGAAACTACAGAAATTGTCATCTGCCATCTCATTAAGCAGACATACCATTTCAGTTCAGTCCAACAAATGCCAGCTCTTATAGATAAGAAGCAGTGTGGTAGGGCAAAGGCTCAGCTGCCCTTCTGATTAGATTTTGCTTGGCTTAACAGGGAGATGAAGATTTTAATCCAAGTCATCCTCATAATGGTCTCAGGCTACAATGTAGAGGTTCCCCAGTTTTGCACTGTGCTTTGCTAAAATATCACAAATTTTTATAGAGGAATGAAATATTCTCCCTGCAGATGCCAGGATGCTTTTTCCAGAGTCTCAGCCACATTGCACTGGGAGAGACAAGCCCCAAAGCAGTTGATACCAAGCTGTTTTCTTCTCACATGAGCTCACCTATCCCTGTAAATGTCATGATCCTACTAAAAAAGCTAAAGAGCTTTTTAAAAGGAATATTTTCTATTGGCTTTGAGTTCAGGTTGGTTTGCATAAGAAATTAATTCAAGGCCCTGGCTGAACCTAAGGGGTTCCTGTTCTTCAAAAAGGAGTTACATAAACCAAGATTCTGTCTACTCCCATGCTGATTTTCTTCCTCCTCTTCTTGCCTCTGCAAAACATGTGTTCTCCAGTTTATCTAAAGGAGAAAAATTGCATTTTCATTCAGTTGTGCAGACCAACAAGGCAGGGCTCTGCATCTTCCCCTGACCACCGGGAAAGAAGAAAGATTTCTGGCACCCCATTAGGAACACCCAGAGTTGTGATGTTCCCAGTGGTTCATGCAGCAGTGTACAGGGCAGGGTTTCATTTGTTTCTTTTCTGGCACACACTCGTTCTCTGTTGGCTGGCTCAGCAGTATTTAGCAATTGTTCCTTGCTTACATGGAAATAGTTCTTGGATTAGAATTCAGTCTCTCTGTGCAGTTAATTTGTTGAACTATGTGGTAAAAGAAATGTTATTTTGCCCTTAATCATTGTTAACAGAAACATAACCATGACCAAACTCTCTTGGATATACATATATTTTTTAATATAATGTACAACAAAAGGTATTGTATTAAAAATTTCTATTGAGTGTCAATGGTTTTAGTTACAACCTATAAAATTACACTTAATGAATCCCATAATGTTTCACTTACCAGTGTCTCTGTCTATTACAAATGCTGAACTAGGAGCTGCCAAAGGAGTATTGCACTGACTCTCATAATAATAATAATAAAAGGGTTCATTGCAATCATTCCACATAATCCTCCATAACTTGCTGTTTCCAAGCTTGGGATCCTTTGATGCTTATTTGGCTACAAAATGAAAGCCTTGTCTCCAGATAATGAAGGAAAGGAAGGTTGTCCTGGACCATTTGAAGTCTGAGAATATTTGATTCTTTCATTGTTTACAGCTAGACTCGAGAAGGATCAAAAAGATTTTTGCAGGACTAGCTTAGTGTAAAGGCTTCTTTCTGACTTGTAGCACAGGCAGTGACTATAAGGAGGTATTATCTTTAGGAATCAATTACACAGTAATTAAAGCAAACTACAGATTGTTTCATGCAACAGGGACAGGGAGTGGAGAGCTTTTTCAATATGGAAACAACTTCTGTATGTACAAGCCAGAAAGCTTGATTTAATCTAAAAACAAAGTTCTCTCTTTACTGAAAACTTCAGTTTCACTCTTTTACACCTGTTCTGGAAATCAGCAGACACCCAGATTACCATTAATGACTGCACCTGATTTCCTTCAGGAAGCTGCACCTAATTATCCAAATGGAGCACTAAGACACAACAGAGTAAACGAGATTAAAAATGCTTTCAGCTTAGTTCTCCATTTGAATTAAGTCCATTGGAATGACATTTCCCTGCTCTTAGGATCTGCATAAAAGCATAAAGCAGCAGGATATACAGGCAGCTAAGCCCAGAATGTCCATTGATGAGAAAAGGGCATTTGGATCCCACATGGAAGAACACAAGAGGGAGTGGCAGACTAGGAATGGTGAGTCCTCTTTTTGATGGATGAGTATCTACTCAGATGAACTAAGGCCAAGACTGAACCAAGGACAAGGTTAAGGCACTTGATAGATAATGAACCTGTTTTAAAGGAATTTAGACCTATTTTGGGACTAATTTAGTGAGAGAAGCTTATATTTCCTGGTGTGATCAGGCCTGAGTCAGTGGCCTTGGGAAAGGGATAAGCAAGATGTCAGCAGAGTTGGGGTTACACCAAGACCAAGAGAACCTGTCCTTTCTGCCCCGGGACAGAGCTCGTGCTGAGCTAAGGATAAACTTGGAAAGGAGATTCACCTGTGGGGTCCTGTTGTGAGCTCAGGTTTCTTTTGGTAAGGAAATTAATCTTCATTCACAATTGAAAGTGAGCTTTCCAATGGCAAAAGCATTTGAAGAATTAAGATCAGAGAGGAGAGCTGGATCCAGTCCAAGGCTAGGACCAGGGTCTGTGTGAAGGTGACAGAAAGGACTTCCAAATGAGCATAAGCAGCCACCTGAAGTGCAGTTTAATACATGGATACATGTAATACATGGAGGACAGAGACCACCTCTTCTAAGTTTAGGGAAGAGAGAATCTCCATCTAAATCAGTGAATAACCTACCAGTCTGTCCATTCCTGATGGACACAGATGTTTAAGGTCTTACACTACAATGCCCACCAAAAGCAACAAGAACATGGAAACATGAATGGTAATCTCTTGAGCTCTGTTATTAAAAAAAAGCTATTAAAAAAGCTTCTTATCATGGTAACTGCTACCAAAAATCCTTTGTATTAACAGACTATTAAATGCTACCTAGAAAACCTTCACTGTATTTTTCCACTGCTCATTTAATAGGTCTCAAAATACTCTGAATGAGTAAAGGGTAGAAAAGTCACAATCTCACAAATTGTTTCTTAAAAAATGCCAAAAAAACCCAGATTTATGACAGATTCTGCTTGATTCTATTTACAGAGATTCCTGCTGCTAAGGGAAATTGATATTGGTGCTGTCACCTTCACAAAATGCTACCAAGGGTGAAAATGAACCATCAACATCACAGCTATGGGAAGGTGTAAGTAGCACTGGCTGCCAAGTTGATATGTAAATGTGTGTATTCCTGTATCACAGCAATGCAAAATGTTTGAAGGAAAAATTGTTATTGCTCCTTCTCAACCTCTTTACACAAGTAATAAAAATACTGCAGAAGCTATGCTGGCCCATTTCCTGGAAATGCCAATTTCTGTTTGTTGGTAGAGGTAGGCAAGAGAGCTTCTGACAAATATCTAAGTACAGCATGTTCAGCAGAGACTTTCACCTGCCCCTGACTTGCAGGCTGAGAAGTACAAATCATGTGTGACATGTCTAGGGAGGAGGAAATCAACCACCAGTCATCAGCTGATAAAGCCACAGAACAAGATGTTTACTGCCATTTTGGTTTCTTTGGTTACTGATTTATTTTTTTTAGTAGGAGAGTTACTACTTTTGTAACAATAATGTTTGCTTAATAAACCATTTTGCTTCTTAGCTGCACTGTTTTCTCTAATAAAGACATATATGTTCTTGAATTTTTATTTCCTCTTCTAAACACTGACATTCTGCTTTAAACATGAGGTTAGACACCAAGATATTTACCTTCAGCTGTTTTGCAGACATTTGATGTTTAGCAGAACAACTGTTTTCAACTAGAGCAAATAAGGGTTATCCATTTTACCTGGGATTGTGTTACAATCTGTCATTCTTCACCTGTATCAAAATGCTCCTCCAACTCATTTGCATCTGGAAGCTATTTTTTCCATACATAAGTTATGTTAAATATAGGTTGAAGTCCATGACTGAAGCTACAAGATAGTGGCTTATGCCACATTTCACAAAAATCTTTCAGATACTGCCATGGATAAAGACAATACTCACACCAAAGATCCTCCTGAAAGGGGAAAAAATACACTTTTTACATATGTTGTCTAAGCATGTGAGGCAGATGTCTGTATATTTAACTTTCAAAACACAGAAGCCTCTACTGGGACACCCAGCCTTTCCAAAACCCAGGCTGTGCAAGCCCTTCTGGGTTAACAGGCATTGACAGTAATTCTGGTAGCCAACACTGCCCTCCAGTGTGGGTTGTGTTAACTTCCTTCTGCAATGGCTTCCTTCTTCAGGCTTAATAAATTGATTCAGTGTACATTGCTGAATTTGTCATCCCATTACTTCATTTAACTTTATCTTAAGAGAAATATTGATTTTATTTTAAGAAAATAATTTTAAAAGCTATAGTTTATCAGCTGTTACTCTCTATGAACTACTGCAAAAATAAAAAGGAATGTGTAAATATGTTATTATTGGATTTATCATTTCTATTTGCTTGATGTTGTATTTAGGATTTTTCAAAAGTTCTGCATACCCATGGGATCACCTTCACAGATGATGTGTAACACATTCTAGATTTGCTTTCTGCAGTTATATTCCTATATATAACAGACATAAACAATATTATTTCACTACTCTCCCTGCAGATTTATGATAGTCCATGTGGTATATATACATACATAGAAACAGGATCTACATTTCAAATAGAAAATTTTCTCCTACACCCTCAAAGCATAAGGAACTGTTAATCTCTACAGCTCATCTCACAGTTAACACACTGCTTGTATATACACAAACACCTCAATCTCATTTAGAAACAACTGGTATTAAAGGCATAGCTGATTTTAATTTATCACTGAATTATCTTTTTTGTATCATTCATCTGAATTTGAATCCCAAATTGCATTAAAAAAAGAGCTTCAATGCTAACACAGAGGATGCTCAATACACCCAATCACCAAGTTGCAGAAAGGTTTCTTTAACCCCATATTCTCTGTATGTTTATTAACATATTGAACAGCCACTGGAGTTTGCATTTCATAGGAAAAAGAAGGGGTGGGAGAGCTGGGGGATGTGTCTGTGTGTCTGTGTTTTGCACTGTAGAGAATAATTTCCAGTCTAAAATGTGTGTGTACAATTCCTGCTCAAAACTGTCCAACTCAGGGACTGCTTTTTGCAGAATTTGGGCAAACACCTACACTGTTCTGTGAACACTGTGTCACATGGGATGTTCTTTTAATATAAAAAAGCATATATTATCCTAAATGAAGACACTTCCCAAAATTATTCAAAGAAATGGTTAGGTCAAGGTGCTGTAATTCTTTATCAAAATATACTAGAGAAGGTGGCTGGACCTTTATTCACTGACATTCCAATCTAGAGGAAAAGCAGGTAGGCTGAGATTGTACCTTCAGTTGTCCTGGGAACAATGAATGATGCCCTTGATTCCAAGCACTACAGCAAGCTGGTTTGTGATGCTGTACTTGCCCCTACGAGCAGCCATGGTCTCAAACAGCCTCCTTTGCTGCATGAAGTGGTGCAAACCCCTCAGTTCTATTGCCCACTGCCACGCTGAGCTCCCTGGTTTGCATCTCATCTGATCTGTGAGTAAATAAATTCTGATGGAAATGTGGCTAGGCTTGGCTTTTCCCCAAACCCCTGCTGGCACCAGCAGTTGTTCCCAGTCTTTCTCTAGCAGCAATACGGGAGGTTTTGTGCCAGGCAACTGCGACTGCCAGTGTCAAGGGTCAGCTCCACAGCCTCTTGTCTTTGTCACCAGCTCCAACAGCTGGCTGGCATCCATTTATTCTATTCTCTCGGTTTACAATCGGCTTGAGACTTTCTGCTGCACAAATGTTGCTTCCCCCTGTGACCCCAGCAACCTTGACTTGAAATGATCTGTGCTATTAAATCCTGAGGTAGCTTGGCTGTGCCCTGGACATAATTCAGTTTCTGTCCCCTTGCACCACCCCTCTGTAGGGACACACAGTCATCAGATGCCATCAAGGGGCAGGACACATTTCCTTTTTCAATTCTGCACCAACACAGCCCTGGAACTGATCCCTGGGGTACCCCACTGGCTTGCAGCTGGACCCAGAGCTGCTGATCCCAGCCTCCTGAGGCCAGTGCCTCAGCTGCTTCTCAACCCCTTTCTCAGTCTGTATTTCATCAGCTCATCCATGGGGATGGTTTGGGAGACAGAGGCAAGAACCTTGCTAGGGTTGAGGTAAACAACATCCACTGCTCTGCTCTCCTCTATCAAGTCAGACATTACATTGGAAAAGGCTGATGGGTTGGTGAAGGTTGGCTTATCAGAAATCCTTGCTGGCTACCAGTCCTCAGGAATTACCCCATCACTATGACCACTCAAAGATCACTGAACACTGTCCCCTAGCCACCCTTCACACAATAGGAGCACTCCTCTTCTGGATTTATTAGCTGTGGGCTCCTCATTCCTCATTTTTAAGGAGACTATAATAGCAGTGTAGAAAGCAATCCCCATTTTTAATTTTTTCACCAATAAACCTTTTCACTGAAGCACCAACAGAATAAATTCTAATTTACGGATTACTAGTCCCAAGGTGGTACTGACAAGCCAGGAAAGAGCATAAGACAATCACATTTATATCACACCATCTGGAAGGGGCAAAAGCTGAGTGCTTCAGCAAAGACCATGACACACAAACATGTTGCCATTGTTTTCCATTCACCCTAAGGAAAAAACCTGAAGGAAAAAATGCTGGTTTTGTTCTTCACCATTCTCCAGAAACATTTTCTGACTTGAAATCTGAGACCAGTTCTCTGATCAGTATCTTCCAACATCATCTCACTGCTCCAAGTCATTCCAGTGGACAGCTAGAAACTTCTGGAAAAATAAACATTCGGGGATGTTCAGGAGTGAGGATAAAAGTACAGGACAATGTTGTAAGAATTTCAGTGAAATGGGAGTTATTCTATTACATAGTTTTGAATTTCCTGCACAAATGAGTAAAAAAAAAATTCATTCATAAGCCTTGTGCTCCTGTGTTTTTCCTCAGAAAATTCTAAATCTCCAAGCTGATAAATCACTTCTCCCTTCAGTTCTTTTTAAATAAAAAATGCTGAAGTCCTATTACACTTTTCTAGGCCTTAGGCTACATTAAAAAAAAAGCTTGGGAGAGCAACAACCCTGCAGTGAGCCTCTGGGGAGGCAGTTTATGGCAAAAGTAGGAGAAACGTACTACAGATCCAGTTGGAGAGCCCTGAAGTGGGCTGTTCTTCTCTTTGAAATATTTTTTTTTTTCTTCCCTCCCACTGCCAGTTTAGTCCATCTTTGCATAATCTCTTTTATTTTGTTCCAAATCTCTTATTTTGTTCAAGTGAAGCAGCAGTTAGAAAGTCCCCCTGCTCTCTATTTTTTTTTAATTGAGAAGAACTGCTGGTGCTCAGCCTCTGGTGGGAAAAAGCATAGGCCGAGGCAGAGTTCTTGCTCCCTTCTCCCACATTATTCACTCTGGTGCAGTTAGAAGCCAATGCACACTAATTGCTGTGATCCCCCCATTTGGCTTTTAACTTAAATAGCCATCTGTAGGAGAACCTCAGCTGCTTTCAGCAGCCAGAAGCACTTGAAAACAGCAGCCCCTAACATTGTTTAATTTTTACTTTGAGGTCATGAAAAAGACCACTAACTGTTTCAATGAAACTCCATAGGATGGGCTTTGGCTGCATGATTTGTTTCTGCTTTAGCATTTAATTTGAACAATATGGACTTCTCCCCATTAGCATAAAATAAATCAGCACTTTGCACTAGTTTCCCACGCATCACTTTCCACAGGCTGCCAGCATTAGGGATCATGTGGACAGATGACAAGCACTCAAACTACTTACATCTATTACAGTCCACTGGTCACATCAGCTCCTGGTTTTGATCATTCTTTACCTTGTATATCACTGCTACTTGCTTCCCACAGTCATCAGGTTTAATATACACATGCCTTGTAATTCAGCCACATAGCACATTTAGACAGTCATAAATTCAAGTCAGGTAGCAAGGGTTTGAATAATAAAAGACTTTTTTTTCTCAGTAAGGCAGTTATTTGAAATACACCACAGCTACAGTTGTAGGATTTCAAGGAGATCAAGTATCAGAACTCATATTTTCCTTCCCCAGCTTTCCATATTCGCGTTAGCACATAAAATGCTGCTTTATATAGAAATTATTTTGTTCCACGAGTCTAACTTAGATAAGTTTGAGATTTACTGAGCTAGAGTCCAGGTATGGCACTTCATCTTCAAAATCACATGGGATGAAACAAATTATCCAAGTTAATGAAGGGAAGCCATTGAGCTAGCTGGAAAGAACAGGGTATTTTTCCATGAAAGATTTGCAGGCTTCTCCTTCCCCATTTCACCACTCCTGCCTTGCTCTGTGTTGTAGGGAACATCACCACACTGCTGCCCCATCCAAAGCTGATGGGCAGCCAAAGCTGCCCCATCCCTTTACCTGGCAGCCCTGCAGGCTCTGTGGTGCCCTCACCCCTTCCCCCCAGCCATGCCCTGCTGTGAGCTTCCTGTGTGCGCCCACACAGCACCCCACTCACCCTCAGCAGGACCAGCAGCCTCCAGTTCTACCCCAAAAGAGACAACAGAGGAAAGGGATTCCCGCTGAAGCAGCAGTGATGGACCCAATAACATCCCTGCAGCCAGTGCCACACTGCTTGGTGCATTTCCTCCCGTGCTAAGCAAAGCTAAGTGGCCAAACTTGGGTGTTAGTTGTTGCAACCATGAGCTCTGAGTACCAAGAAACTACTTAAAATGAACTCCATTTGCTGGATTTTTTTGGTGAGGCTGGTATGTCCTAAACTATAGATGAGTTAAGACAGGATACAAAGGTTTGGGGAATTTACAAGTAAAATAAAAAGGAAGTTAAAACTAATCAGAAACTAGGGCACAGGCAGGAAAAGGATAGGATTCCTGGCTCTGGGTCCAGCAGACAGGGCTGGTGATCTGGGTGTGTCTGTTGTGGAGAGTTTCTACAAACAGTTTTGCAAAATACAGCAGAAGTCCCAAATATTTATAAAACATTTAGAAACATTCAGCTTTTTGCACCAAATGAAAATATGTATCCTACCCATGGTCAGGGGTTTTACCTACACATTCCTATGATCATCTCTTCAGATCCAGCTATCTCCAGCCCAAATTAACTTCTTGTCCAGACCAGTCTGTATATCATTAACTCAGATGCCAGTTTTAAGTGTGAAAGAAAAATTGGACTTGCTGAGAAAAGAAGCTGAATATGTATCTAAATACCACAACAAAACAAACTGCAGATTCTTCTCTGAAAACCATGTCAGAACACATTTTTTCTAAACACTTCATGTTTCAATTGGCATCTCTAAGCTAAGTTGCTCTGCCTAACCCCAAAACAACACATATACAGAAGCATCAAAATTTCACATAGAAACCTTTTTTTAAAATGAGGGGATTTTTTTCTTAAGACTCTACACCAATAGACTAAACATTTCTAGATTTTTTTAAATATACGAAAGTCAGATGTTTTCCACCTGTTAATCACTGAGGTAGGATAGAAAAACTCAAATTGCTTCACAGTCACATCTGAATTTTTGGTGTATGTATAAAAACTTCATTTTGTACAACTGTTAGAGCAATTCAGATTGAACCAAACATTGAAAGGAGTGGCTTCATATTTTTTTGCATTAACAAAAGATCATTTTCCCTGTTTTGCTGGACAACTCCAGCACAGCTGCTAGCAGCCTCCTTGGATGCAAAGTCTTCCCTTCTTGCATTCACCTCAGATTCCAGTGCTACAAGAGCTCAAAGATGGGTTTTTAACTTTGGTAGGAGTTCAATAAGCATGTGCACTTGTTTGTATTTGCAGAGTAGATTACAGCTGAAAAAAAAAAGGGGGGCAAATTTTTTTGTTTTATGGGAGGAAATGAAAAAGACCAGTGCCATAGAAAGGATTTCATTAAGATGAAGAAATTACAGTTCTCCAAAGGGAAAAAATTAAGCTTTGCTTGAAGATCTTTCATGAAACGATTTGTGTGGTCTTTATCATTTCAAACTCTTAAAGTGCGATAGCTGCAGAATTGCATGATTTTCTGAACTTGTCTTGGAATTTGAGTTTGAGTTTTTCTTTAGCCTGTTAAATCCTTGGATTCCATTCCAACCAAGTAAAGACAATTTTTGATCAAAAAGCTGTTGCACCAGTCTGTATTCTTCCAGTGAAATCTATCAAAACTCTAACAATAGGCCTAAAAGGAGACACTAAAACTTGACAACCAAAAAAATGAGCTGCAATTATGTATCATTGTCTCATCCTCACTGCCTCTTCTAAAGCAGACATCCTCCAGAGCACATATAGAGCATGGTTTTGCATGTCAGCAAGTACTTCCATTACCCTAACATACGACCAGAAAGTCTCACAGTGAGGTTAAAATGCTGGAACCAGCAGAAGAAAGCAAGATATTTTTCACATCACAAAGTGAAATAACCTGAACTAATAAAATGTAATTAAGAAATGGTTAAGATGGAGCAAACCCAACTTCTTCAGATATTATTTTCCCTGTGTTGGGGGTTGGATCTGTTTCTTTTGTGTTTGTGGATTTTTTTCCTGGTGGTTTTGCTAGGTAACTGATTGCTGGGTACTTATGGGTGCTTGACTGAAACAAAAAGGGGCAGCAGGTTGCTCCTGGGGAACAGCAGGGAACAGGACAGTTTGGTCAGAGGACACCGCTCCAAAAGGATGTGGGAGTACCAGAAGACCCTGCTTGTTTTTTTTCCTCATCTCGTCACCGCTGGACTTTCCTACAGGACTATTTCCACTTCACAGAACTGCATCTACTACTCAAGGAGGATTTCATCTGGACTGCTTTAACACCCTGACACCCAGGGTGTCAGGTCACATCCCTGACTCTGTCAGGGTATTTTCTGAGGTTTTGTTGTTTTTTTTTGTTTTGCTTGTCTCTTAGTGCTATTACATTTGTATTTTTCTTTGCTTTGTCTAATATTCCTAGTAAAGGACTGTTATTCCCACTCCCAAATCTTTGCCTGAGAGCCTCCAATTGCAAAATTATAATAATCTGAGGGAGGGGGTTTACATTCTCTATTCAAAAGGAGATTCCAGCTTTTTGCTGGCAGGTACCTGTCTTTCAAACCAAGACACCATGATTTTAAAACTTCTTTTAATGTAGTTAGTTTACTCTTATTACCCACTATCCTTTTCCAGACCAGAAGTGGGAATGATCAGTTAATAATGAAATCTTGTCTAGCATTGTCAAAGGCTATGGACCAGTATAGAAGAACAGGAAATGCTGTCTCAGAGCACATAAAGTGCGTTATTTTGAGGGAAAGATTCTTATAAATAAATCCAGCATTATCTAGTTGTTATTAATGTTTTTCACTATGTCAAAGCACCCCCTAAAGGGAATCAGGGTCCATAGCAGGAGGCCTACAGTTCTTTTGAAAATAACAGAAACTTCATCTGCAGGCAGAGTATTAGTGGGCAAACCCTGAAATGAGGGCAGTTATTAATAAACTCCTGTACTCACCAGACCTTCTAAAACCAAGAGGGGAAACAATTCCAGTAGCTGACTGGAACAACAGTGGAAATACTGAGAGAACTTCTTTCATTTTACTGAAGCAGAAACTGGCATCTGACTACATGTCTAGGAAGAAGCCCCACTACAACAGAGTTCCATTTTTTGTTCTCATACCATTAACTAGGTATCACATATGAGGTAGAGTAGATACAAGAGCTTCTTATTCTAGAGTTACAGGAGTGTAGGGACAAGAGGGAGAATATTTTCTCTGAAAAAAACCAAGGAATAATTTTGATATTTACTATTTTATATAAAGAGATCGTTCCTGTATCCTCTTGCAAGCAAAAAATATATACTACTTAATCACTGAAAACCCCTGAAAATTTTCACACAAGTTCACACCAGGCCAATTGGAAGAATTACTAAAAACAGAGTGTTTTGCCCAAACATCTAGTCAGGTATTTCTGAATTCTTCCTCAGCAGCATGTCACCTTGATGTCATTCTCACCACTGCCATCACACACCCTATAGATAACTGTATTTCATACACTGGAGTAAAAAATTAGATTTCCCTGAAATTTATGGCCATCCATTGGTTTCACTGTGGTTTTCTGAAGTGAGATGCTCATTTTCCTGACTGTCATCTGAAGAGACCATGGTGCTTTAATTGCTGATGAAAATGCACTGTTCATAGTATTCAATTCCATTTTTCTTTGGGTGCCTCTGTTATGGAATTCTCAGCAGGTGAAATGCAAATCTTTATTAAAAGATAATTTTCCGATTTTTGTAGAATTTATCAGTCCTTTGAAGCCCCATGCATATTGGAATTGTTTTGGACACTGCTTCCCAAAATTTGAGCCCATTCTAGAGTTCAACGTTTTTCATTGGGAGAGTTTTATGTTAGGTTACCATATGAGTGATGAAGCTGACTCCTGGTGAATAAAACCCACAAAAAACCAAGAGAAACCAAAGCCTCTCCCATTAACCCCCCCAAATACAAAGTTTAAGCAAGAACTCTCCTGAAGATGAGAAACAAAAGATTAGTAATAATCTTTCCCTTAGGGCTAAAGTGCATCATAAACTTGCATTGCATTTGATTATTAAAAACCATATATGTGTTCACACAACCAGACAGCAGGGCTGTTGTGTAGCAATTAACTTAGGAAGGGCTTTCATTGCTAGGAGAAAAATAACTGGATGGTTCATATTTAGAACCATCCAGTCCTTCAGACAAAACTCCTCTTTCCCTATTTACCCATTATGTAACACTCAGAAACTGCAAGATGTTCTATTCTATCTTGTGAAGAAACATCTGAAAGGACAGAGTTTTACTGAGCTGATTTCAGTCCGAACTGGAAATACCAGTTCATTTGGATTTCTCTGTTAACTAAAAGGTCTTCGACTAAAAAAAAAAAAAAAGGTAGGTATCTTCTAACCATCAAGCTGGTACCAATGCACTGACTTAAATATAATTAAAGCCTGTGCCCAGCAGCTGTGCTTGCAAAGCAAAGGAAGGTACAAAATACTATTTTTTAAAGAGAAGAATGCTTACATCATCAGTGTTTGGGCCAAAACACTCTGAGTTCAGGATTACTTCAAGCTGCAGGGTTTTTTCCCATTATAAGGACAGGCCTTGGTTACAGTACTCAGCTCACACATAAGCTCTTACTCTGAAACATGCTGGTCCTTCCTGACATTTTGATACCTCAATCAATAATTGTAACTTTGGTTTGTAGTCGCCCTTAGTTTCAGAAGGTTATACACTGAATTTCTTGATTTCACTCTCTAAATCTCAGCATTTCCTTTCCACTTCCTTTTATCCAATGCCTTCAGCCTTCCAAGCCAACACCTCCAATTGTCTTCCCTCACTTCAGAGACTTCATCATTGTTGGTTGCTTATTATCTTGGCTGCTTTCAGCCCTCAAATCTCAATTCCCCATCTGTTCTTTCAGTCATTGGTCTTTCAATACTCTTTCTGCTATTTTAGCTTTTATAATCTTCTTAGACATATTACTTCAATTTATGTAAACTATTTCTATCCCTGATCTCTGTCCTTGCTTCATTTTTGTCCCCTGGGCATCTGACATTGTCACCAAAGCCTTATACTCTTGCTTAATCTCTCCATTTCATTTATTCTTGCTCCCAGCTCTCATTCCAAATTGAAAATACAGCTTTTTGCTGTAGCATTTCAGAACTGCACTTCTTTATTTCTTACATCTTCACAAAGGGGGCATCTGTATCTGTATTATTTATATGCAGAAGACATCTTGGTCATGCACGTTGTGTGACTACATAAAAACCGCATTGTTCTGTGCCTCCGCACCACCTCTGAGGGTTCCAGGATTCTCTGCAGCGAAAAAGCACATGGGAATTTTTTTTTTAGAAGATCATATTTTCCACTGACAGCTCGTTCTGAGCTGAAGTGAGTGCGCACAAGACATTTTTAGCTGCGAATCCAAACAAAATTTTTTTTGTAGTAAAAGCCAACCTAATCCTAGTATTCAAAGGGCTGCTGCTGTATCCACTTTCTTTGGTTAATAATCAGCCCAGCCACATCTACCTCTAACTTGCCGTTCAGCTCCAGACTTGTGGTTTCTTTGAATTTGGCATAACCTACGTGTCTGCAAAATGCTGAGCACCAGCCTCCACTAGTCTGGAGTTGTCATTAAAACCTACCTAATATATCCTACAGACAGGAAGCGGAGGATTCTGTGAAAAGCAGATACGTTCTCAGAGAGACAGATCCTGCCACCAGACAGTGCCTTGGAGGAGCCTGGACTGCTTCCTCACGTTCTCCTCCCATTTGCACCAGTGGGCAGAGAATGAAGTGCCTTAGTAGGGGAGATATAAAGTGTATTCCTTGATGAATAAGGATGAACTCCCCCCTCATGTGAGTTTTATTTTTCTTCATTGACTGGTTTTGCCCAGAACAGAGCAATAAACAGAACTCATTAATTGTAACATTAATGAAGTACATGAAGGTTGGGATCAGATATTATCTGTTCAGTTATCAGAATCCTTGAATCCAATGCAAATACTTTGCAGAAGAACAGAGACAGGGATTGCAACAGTGTCATGGAGCGCCTGACTTCCTTCCAAGATCTTCCTGCTAGGCTCCACTCATGCTTCCATCTCACCTCCTGCACTCTCAGTGAATGCCCTTTCTTTGTCCATCAAATGAGAGCTGCACCACAAGACAGGATTTTTGTGCATTTCACAACCCTGCTCACAAGAGAAGAGCAGACAGCTCAGCATGGCTCACAAGCTGCAGGTTTGCCATGAATTCATCATCAGAGAGAAACTGATGGCTTTTGCCAGCATTGGTATGGAAACAAACTGAGGAGCTGAACCAATAGGCCATAAAAAAGTGCCAAACCATCTATCAGTGTTCTCGATAACTTTTCACCTGAAGTTAAATTTTCAGCTATTTTTCCCACTAATACACAACCCAATTTTGGTCCCAATCATATTTGTAATGAGCACATGCACACCTGCTCAATTTTCTCAGTTGGCTTCCTAGCAAATACCTGCACAGTGGGAAAAAAAAAAAAAGGTCTTTATTGGCACTAACCAAATGCTTGTTTGTAAAATGTGTGAAATAACATCCAGTTTTCCAAAGATACTGTGATTCCTGTCAATATTTCTAGAATCAGTTTAATTTTCCTGATAAATAAGTAGTCTGTGACCGAGGAGTCACATTTCTCTTTTGCTTGGTTAGTATAAAATGTGTAGAACAAAGTCTCTTCATCTCAGTTCCACCAGCACAAGCTGATCAGGAGCTTACTGCAAAGAAAGAATCCATTTAGGATTTCTAGGGGAAACTAGCTTTCTGTGATGGCTCATATCAAATACAGCAGATACAAATACTCTAGAGAGTCCTGTTTTACTGCAGCTGGTGGCCACCTTCTATTTTATGTCATGGCAACACATCCCTCAGTGTTTGTCTTTTTCCTAATTTGTTACTTTTTGTCCATACTGAGTGTTCCTGAAAATACATGTCTGAAAGCAAACCCTTAAAAATTTAAGTCACTACAAATCCCACAAATGGACTCAGCTTCTTATACAAAAGTATAACAAATGTGTTTGAAATAGAAACTTGAGGGGTTTAATCAAATCTAAAAGTAACAGGTATTTTACCTTCCCCTGCCCTCCCCTCAGCTCTAGACCTTTCCTGATGATATAACAAATGCAAACCCTGAATGGAATATATCTTTAATCTTCGAAAACCTTAAACATGCTATGCCCTAATTTTGGTTGTGTATGTTCCCTGTTTCCCTTTCAGTCCTCTTCCTAAATTAAAGCTGGGCATTGGGATATCAGATCAGATCGATATCAGGAAAAGGTTTTCCACCCACAAGGTGGTTGGACCCTGGAACAGGCTTCCCAAGGAAGCACCAAGCCTGACAGAGCTCAAGCATTTGGATAATGCTCTCAGGCACAGAATGTGACTCCTGGGGATGGGTGCTTGTGCAGGGCCAGGATTTGGACTCAACAGTCCTGATGAGTCCTTTCTAACTCAGCACTTTTCCCTGATTCTGTAACCTACTCCCTCTAATACCGAATATATGCATTTCCAAGAAGTTGATACTTCCCTTTTTTGCTTTTAAAGGGTTTTTTGCCATGTCATTATTTTAATGAGAACCTTTCAGATGATTACAGAGTACTTTTCTATCATCAGGGCCTATCACTGGTCTTGGAATTCAACATACGCATAAGGAAGAAATTCCAGCCTCCTGAGTCATGAGAATGCCTCAAGATGCTAAGATTCAAAATGCAGAGGTGATAAATAAATTCTTCTAATTGCAGTAAGATCTTAATTTGGGATTTGTTAATCAGAACTTGTTAAACATCCTCACCATAATCCCATTTAAAAATGCACTTATTTAACGCTAGGATTATACATCTTGATCAAGGCTTTTTCTGGGGTGACAACTGGGCACAGACAGACTGCCTAGGTGTAATGAGGCTGAGGGAGGAATAACAATGTCCCTATTCATATACCCAGACTCTGCAGCATCTGAGCCATCTGCTGAAACTGCAGATCTGGACAGAAGAATGCCAGATTATTCCCCTCTTCTGTTATTCAGACAGCACTTCTCTTCTGACACAACTTGCAGGCACAAGGTCTATGCTCATTTGTTCTTTTAGAATACCAGAGCAACTTTTTACTGTCAGAAGGCACTTTGCAAGCTCAGAATAACATGCACTGGTGGAATCATAGCCCTTAAAAGAATGTGCCTAACTGGATGAAACAGTATAAGGAATTCCTTTGTTAACACAAAAGGGATCTGAATCTAGAGTTTTATTTATAAAGAGGAGGCATGGTAAAAGAGAATAGCAGCACAATATTTGTAGCACAGAGCAAGTGAAATGAAGCTCAGAAAATTGCTCCTGTGAGTGGTTTCGATGACTCCTGTCAATTACTGGTGTGAGAAAATTTTCCACAGTTTGGCTCACGGTTTCAATGAAAATTAATTTGGTTTAGAAGTGATCAGCAACACTTCTGAAGCCTCCTGAATGGTCTGGGCTTGAGCGTCAAGAAGAACAAAGCATCATGGCCAACTTCTCAAAATGTCACAAAGCTGCTGAACAACAGTCGATCTGGACATCAGCATTGCAGAACATTACAAAACCTGTGCTAGATGAAGAAGGGCTCCTTGTGCAAAGATCAGATTTTTACCAACTATTAAAGCTAATGGAATAAACAACACAAAAATGTTTTTTTCCCCCTAGAAAATAACAGCCTCCTTAGTAGTTACTGAAAGCCTGTTACAGTCACTCACTGACTAAACAAGTTTGATTCCCCTGAATATTTTTACTCTCTGCTAACAGCAGTGATTCTTCTGCATTCTGTGAAGAAGACAGGAAGCTGGACTTTGCTTTGTTTCAGAGTTGATTTTGCTGTCTTTAATAATTAAAAAACAACATGTTTGCACAAGGTGGGACTGGACTGTGAACAACCCAGCCTAGTGAAAGTTGTCCCTACCCATGGCAAGGGTTTGAAATAGATGATCTTCAAGGTTCCTTCCATCTAAAACCAGCCTATGATTCTACATACTCAAGAACTGTGTTAACCAGAGTATGTGAAACACAATTTTTTCTACATTACTTATATATCTTTATGTTTACCTGTTCAGTCTGTACTATTAAATTTTCAGAATTTTTGCTGGAGGTTGCTACAAAATATAAGAGTTAGTCTGATAAAAATTTAAGTAAATAGTCCTCCATAAATTTCTTTTCATTTTAAATGGAGGCAGATATACCTGAAATATGCACAAAGGAGTTCCATTAAAATCAACCCAGGCATTCCACTTATTAAGGCTACACTACAGCTACACAAAATGATCTCTCACTAACTGCAAGAAAAAGTTCTCCTTGTCCGGTGTGCTTTTTATGGCACAACCATGGCAAAAGAAATTCTGCTGCTTCTTGTTCAAAACATCCTTTTCATGCAAAACAAAGTTAGTTAGGTCCAGCACGAAGTGAAAAAGAGGGTGTTGCCAGGGAGGGGCACAGGAGAACCTATCTCTGCAGGGGCACTTCACACAAGCCTTATCACTGGCACACATGAGAATACACCCCATTCCTGCTCTTTATGTACTCTGGAGTCCCCAGATCAGACAGCACAGATGTCCTACTCTGTCACATGTCCATACTGTGCTTGGGCACACAGAGGAGGAAACAGAAAGCCATGGTCAATTATTTGAATACTATTAAAACAGGATTGTGAAGTGGTGTCTGACAGCAAAACTTAGTGCTTTGAAATCAGCTGGTTGGAAACTCCTTGCCAATGGACTGATGTCTTTCTATCAAAAGTGCTGTCAACAAAAAGCATCCAGTTTGTGTCCAGCACCCCTGCTTCCAGCCATTCAGCCTGGCTCAAAGCTCACTATCAGGAAGGCTTGCGAGACAGAAAGGTATTGCATCTGTTGGTCTGTGTGCCTTTTGGATGCTTTGCTTCTTGGTAAGGACTGCTGAAGAACAGTGCAGTCCTACAGAGTTTTGACAATTCACTGATAGGTGCTTGCACATTCTTGTTTGAGGCGGTGTGAAATAGCCTGGCAGGAGTGGCTGCACCTACTCTCTGTCTAAATAAAGACACATTGTTAATAACACCCTTTCTCATCCCAGATCATATTTCCCCTTTACAATATTCTATCTGGTTTCTTTTATAAGTTAAACCTCTACAGGCAGGAAAACATGCTGGCTGCTGCTGGGTTTGTCTCTAGCATAGACAGAGGAGGAATGGAAAACAATTGGATACAAATAGAATTTTAAAGGCTTGAAGGATGACTTTGCATTAGAAAGGTTTTAAGGGTTAAAGATGTCTAAGTTTTTACAGTCCGTCTTTAATCATACTGAAATCTTTTTCCCCTATTTCTTCTTCTTCTGTTTATGAGACAGAGGTTAATGCAGCTTGTGGTGAACCTTTCCATTTATGTTCATCCTTATGGTAAGCAAAAGTAAACCTTTGATGATGAGATGAATATTAAAAAATATATATATAGGAAGCAGACTTAGCCAAGTAAACCTTTTGCTTTGAGCAAGATGGCTAATGTGCATAAATCCAGGGATGTACATAACTAATGCAAGTGACCATGTAAAATACTGTAAAATACCATGTTTCTTAGCCAAACACATACTTTTTGCTTCAAACTTGTGTTTCACACCATAAATGCAGACACCGACTTTTAAAAATTTTGTAGAAACTGTAAAAATTGCCATTATTACCCCAGAAAGTACAGTAAGATTTCCATTTTTAGACTCCAGTTATTTAAAGCAGATGTGCTTTCACATTTTTAAAGTGCTAAAATTTAAATCTATGCAGGATAAGTTACACTATTAGTTTGGAAGACAAAACAGTTGTGCTACAGGTTCTGTAATGTGAATGATGGGAAAGGGAAGGAGACTTTCTGGTCTCATAGTAAAAAGATGAAGAGGACAATGAACAACTCTATTAGATTTTTAAAAGGGAGGGAGAAGAGATCTTGAGCTGTGGAACTGATGTCTTCAGCATGTTGTACTGGTCAAGTCTGCACTGCTTGGAAAGGCAGTAAATTTGAAAAGGTTTGCATGCAAAGTGAGGAAGATCACCCACACCAGCCCTGTGCTTACTTTTTTGCTAAGGCACCTGTTCCTAGTGCTGCTGGCTGCAGCATACAGGGCTTTACAGCTTTTTGCAAGTTATCCACATATGAAACAAGCTGCTGTACAAACTCAACTATCTAGCTGTGGTAGTTGTGGGGAATTGGAAATTCAGAGCTTGAAGGGACCTGCAGAGACTATTCAATGCAACCTTTTACACACTGTGCTGGTAATAAGGGTAACTTTGGTAACCTGTTTTTAAAAGTAATCCCCAGTTAGCAAGGCTCCAACACCACTTTGAGTAGTTTGCTTTTCTCTTCTTGTACTCAAAAAGACTCATCTCTAAATGATATAAAATTCATTTCCTTCAAATCAGGGCAATTCCTATTCATCTTTCCTACAGTGGAAAAGAAGTGTGAATAAACTGGAAATGTGCTTACCTTTCAGTAAGGACAGTCAGATCACAGGTAGGATGTGCTGCTGCTCTGACTTCCACATCTGCAGCTTCTGCTCATCAGGGCTTTCCTGATTTCCACAGAGCTGTCACTTTTCATTTATTTCCTCTCTCATTTCCAAATCAGAGCCACAGAACATGTGTCTCTAAAGTTTTGCAATACCATCTCCCCTGTTTTCCAGAAAGCTGGGACTGCGCCCTCCTCCACAGCTCCATCCTTCCCAGGAGCTGCTCCCCTGCTTGGCAGGCAGGGAAGTGCAGGGCTGTGGGCCAAAAACCCCCAATTTTTGAGCAGCTGAGTCAGTCCAGGTGCTGCTCAGGCTTTAATGACAGAAGTAATTTCAAGCCCACAGGTAGTTTATCTGCTAAGTACTCAGCATCCACTCCTCCGGGACTGGCCACCCAAGGTAGAGGAAAACGTTTTCAGCAATCACAAATTTCTTCAACAGTGCAATAAGCAACGTTAACACCAAATAATAAATATTAAATATTATTTCTAACACACAAGTTCTGTAGAAGCTCAGAAAAAAAAATACAACCACTCTGAGAGCATTTTCAAAAGCAAAGTTATTCACAAAGAGGCTTGCAAGCATCAGTTAAAAAGCACTGTAAACATTGTTTATATTATTTTATATTATATTCATTTATTATTTTATTGTTTATATTATTATATTAATTATTCCTCACAAATGTTTGATATTCTTATTTTCTCTGCATTCAGCTAATGCTGTTTGTTGCCCAGGGCACTGTTGATCTAATATCTAAAAAAGCATTTGAGCACTTACAAAATTTCTATTAAATGAAAGAAAAATAAAAGATGCATATTAAAAATATATATATATAGGAAGCAGATTTAGCCAAACTCTCCCACCCTAAATAATATTACTACACATAAAATTCATATAATTACCTCATTATTAAACTCAGAGTAAATGAACAGAAATGAAAAAGATATTGTTATTTATGAAGCTGATGGAAAAAGGGATGAGCTTTCAAATATTCCTTTGCATTTTATTTCACAGAAGTCATCTGAAAATCTCTTGAGTTTCATGAAGAAATTGCCCTTATTTGTAGAATATGTCAGCTGGCACCTGAATTTGAGAGCTGACATAGAGTTCTTGACTATTACTGGGTAAAATAATACTGGGTTGAGATAATTTACGTAAAAACAGAATCTGTGCCTTTGTCCCAATTTACAGCTCTCTGGGTAGCTTCACTCCTGTGGGGCTTACACACTGCATGCTTTCAAATATTTTTATCTTCACAGATAAATATAAACTAAGGACATACTACTGGTCTTGCCCTCCAGACCAGGAGCTCAGTCTCAGGAATAAGGGTCCCCTGCCAAAGCTCACACGGGAATATTCAGATGGAGCCATCTCAGACAGCTCCCTGGCCTCTCTGCTCCTCTTGCCTGTACCAAGTTACTGCAGGGCAGCCCTCTGGGCTCCAGATTACCCAGCTCCTGCTCAGCCAGAGCCCCACAGCACTCACTGGCTGCTGAAGGCACCTGGCACACATTAGTGCTACTCAGTCAGGGGAAGAAACAGTGGAAGAGTAACTCTTGATTATTATTAAATTCATTTTAAATTTAAGAGTCAGTTAAGCCCAGAAATCTGAATTTTATTGGATGATACTGTCACTCTTCCACTACTTCTTCCACTGAGTAGCAAAGCAAAGGTTTGCAGTGGTCATCTTTGAATAATCCCTGACCATGAGTGGATGTATCAACTATGTAATTTAAAATAAACTGGAAATGATAACAATATCTAGACTAGCAAATGAAGCAATGCTTAGGAAACTCCCAGGCACTGGAATAGCACTGTTTACACTGGTAAACTAGTTTTGGCCCAAGCCAGATTTTGGAAGCTAAAACCTTCCAGGGGGCCATTTCCAATAGGAAATTCACAAGCACAAACAGTGGCCATTCCAGCTAATCTCAACAGTGGTCATGTCCCTTTGCAGGTCTAATTTATTAGAAAATAGTCTAAGTCTGTCATTTTCCCTAACAAGGACATTTATAACTTCAAGAATGTAACTTTTTTGCAGATACAGTTTTTTTGAGAGTACTGTTCAATTATCTACAATCGAGAGGGCTTTTCTTTCCTCACAGAGGGTGATGCAGCAGCTCTCCTGCTGTCACTGCACTGCTCTCTCAAAAGGCCACTCCTGCTGGTTCTCAGGCACTGAAAGGTTCCGTAAGGACACTCCAGCCTCACCGTAGGGGATAGGGTTGAGTTCAATTGAACCTTCCTGGGAAAGAAACACAAATGCATTATCATCACTGAGCTACACAAATGGAAAACCAATAATGCCAATATAATATTAGTTCTCCTCATGTTTTTCCTGGTTATTATTAAGTTGTTTCAGTAGCAGACTATTTTTGCATATCTGTTTCTATAATGTTACTGCATTTATTCTTATTATAAGTTACCCAGTATTTTAATTTTTATCAATATTAACTCATCACAGATAAGGCTGTCTGTGATAAGTTATTATAGCATAAGTGATGATAAGTAATTATAGGATCTAAAATAATTCAGACAGATAAAACTCACTTGAACACTTCAATTATCATTGCTGATTCAGGACCTTCTATGAAAAAAACCTGCAAACCAAAAACCATTCCTACAAAAATGTGAGCAGGTCCTAGCCAGGAAGGGAGGTCAGCTGAGGTAAATTAAATTTTGATTATAAGCTGCCTAATTTTAAGAATGCCATCCAGTGGTGACAAAAAAAAACCCTCCCAGTGGAAAAACAACTACAGTGAAAATGAACATCAGAAATCTGAGTGACAAGTGGAAAGCTGAAATTTCATGTTCTATAATATATACATATTATACACACAATAACAAATACCCAAAGAAAAAACTGGACTTACCTGTGATTTTTTCCATGCATACCAAAAAATAGCAACTATAAGAATACAAAGCAACACAAGGGCAATGCTGACTCCTGCCACTAGAAGAGCAAAAAGAAAGGTAATAATGACTGTAAGCCATTAAGAGAAGGAAAAAATTAATACCTACATTTGTGGTGGGTAATTATGCAGCATAAAATATTTATATGTGGCACTAAAATATCAGTCTTCATTTTTCCTACAAACAAAAATCTCATTCAGGTCTGGGTTTGTACAGAAATGAGCCAATCATGTCACAGATTGTTACAGTACTTTTTTTTTTTTTTTTGGCAGTCCAAATATGTGACATAATTAATCTCCTTTTTTTTTTGTGAGCAACAGTTACTTCTGATCACAAAATTAATATTTGTGTTACAGATTTTTAAAAGAAAAAGGCACAAAGTAATAGTGATAAGAAAGCAAATTACTATGGTTTAGTCTGTTCAAATCACCAAAGAAACACCATGACTTACAATTAAGTGGTGTCTTAAATACTATTATATGAAAACAGAGTTTTCCAGGCTAATGACAAGTCCATACATAGCTTTTGTATTCTATAACCAACTGCAGTAAAAGAAGTTAAAAATTCAAAACTTAGGTAAAGAAAAATTATTTAAGCAAAAGTACAGTATATTGAAGCTGTCAACTTACCTACTAGAGTTGGCAGATTGCTTCCTGCCAAAAGGAAAATAATAAAAATTAGAAACTTGAGAAAACTGCACAGCCACGTGTAATGAAGCTAAAGCTGGCTTTCTACCTCAGTATAAGAAGCAGAGAGACTACAGAGGGAGAAAATAGGGAGGGCAGGTGAAATCCCTGGCACTTCAGTTACTAACACTACCCCAGCAGCTGCTGTGGAGACCACCACCACCACTACCACCCAAAGCCCACAAAAGTAGGATTTGAGAAAGCATTAGTGTTCTGAGCCTGCAGCTAGGAAGTGTCATACAGCCTGTAGCTGTGGTGTTAAGAGCAGAGGTGGGCTGGAGGAAGCAGTCACTACAGAAAGCCCAGAGAGAGCAGCATGGCATTTAAAACACACCCAGAGGCCGGTGCTGTACAGAGAGGTGTCACAGAAAAAACTGAGACACTTCACAGGTCTGGGGGACCTTTTCTGCTGTTATCTTCCTCATTAGTGTTCTTTTCTTGGCACAGAATAGCTAGCCACTGATCATGGAAAATGCCTGACATTTTATATTGAATGATACATTTCCTGCCCCTTGACAGACAATTATTTAGGCTGTGTTATTTGAGATGTCTGAAATATTCTTTGTGCTTCAGCTTCCACCTCTGTAGAAACAGGTGGAAACCTGTTTAAATCAATCACAGGGTTATACTGCTGCTAAATTGGTTTGTGCTCACAATTCTTCTAAGTCATTGTGTGGAAAACAACAATGCAAAATTGGAACAAGGCATTCCCAAGACTCAGATGTGCACACCTGAGGGAAGAACTGACTCAGGATTTGAAGGAAGCAACAACTTAAAAAACAGACCTGGAAGGTAATCACTCCCATGTGTTTCCATTGCAGGAGTTGGTGTACCAAATTCCTTAGGAGGTAGGAAGGGGGAAGACTTTGGTGTTGTGTCTTCCTCCTGAGCGTTACAAAGATATCCTAAAATTAAAAACATTTCAATAAATTACTGCCAGAGTATGCCATACTTTATTAAGTATTAAGAAGGTTGTTTGATAATTTCAGTTATAAGATTCAAATGTTCATAACTTGGACAATCTTGCTTGCTGTTTTACATTTGGAAAGTTTCCCTCCATCCCTTTTTTTTTTTTTTTTTGTGTGAACATTTCCGTTGAAATTGTTAAGATATTTCTCAGAAAAAGTTTGGAAAAACTCCCCTCACAGCCATTTACTCAACTTTAAAAAAAAAAAAAATCACAGATATTCTTTTCAGCTATTATTTCCTTGCTCTGGAGTAAGAAAATTAAATCCATAAGGGAACAGTAGCAGAGCCTTTACTAGATTTGGGCACTCTGTTAAAATTAACAAATCCATTTTCATTTGCTTTGATGGGGGTTGATAGGATACAGCAGCTCAGCTCACCTGGGATGTTTATTGATATATCATCCTCATTCTCACTTTTCCTCTTTCCCTATATGCTTCTTAAATGGAAAGCAACCACAGTGATGGAGATGATGACACCCATTTGCTTGCATTAATTAACAAACATAATTAACATCCCTTTTTTCACATTACTTCTCCCCTTCCATTGCAAATTAATGAAAAAGTTTTGGGGAGGGTACTTTTCCTGTATTTTTTGTTAATGACAGGAAGAGAGGAAAACTATACCCTTTTATAAGTTATTGGAGTATTAAGGAGATGCTTTTCACACCCATAGTTGTGACATAAAAAAACAAACCAAAACAAAACCTCTTTATTGAAGCAGAAGTTCCAGGAGATTCCACATGGACTGAAACATCACAGGGGGGCAAAGCTCTGCCCTGTGAGATTCTTGGGCACACAAGTAAAAAAAAAATCAACATCATCAAACATCCTGTTTAATTCTGGTCTCCCCTGAGATTTGCTATCTACAAAGCTCTTCCTAGAATGATAGCATCCCCTCCAGACATAACATCCATTCGCAGCTTCTCTGGAAGAGAGCAAACATGCACCCAATGGTACTTATGGGCAGATGCTGCCTCTCTCTGAGAATGTGCAGCACTTGTTAGAATGCATTAAAGTTACTCCAGGGTTAGGAGAGAAACTTGCTTTGTCACTTTGAAGCTTTCCTAGGCCTCTGCCAAGCAGGGCAGAGCTCAGCAGAGAGGAGTGATATATGTATTTCAATAGACTCCTTAGAAGAGGGAAGGCAGAAATTCTCAGCCAGGCTTGTTTCAGAACACGTGTGCCCTCATGATAAGAACGTCCATTAGCCAACCCCCTCCACCTCTTTGCACCTTCTTAAATTCTCCCTCTATTGCTGCCTTTAGAGGTGTAAAGAAGAAAATGCTTTATGTCTTTGCAGCAGACTGAGCCTGTTCTTTTTCTTTTTCACAAGGAAACAGGGTTCCGGTGGAGATTTATGAAACTGATACAATTAGTCACAAATTCTGATGGACAAACACAAACCCCTTTCATTACTGTCTAGTATTATACTCAAATTATGAAAGTCTCTCTAATACAACATTCAGTAACAAATTCTGAGTATCAAACATAAACTTTTTCCTTAGACAGAACTGATACAAGAGATCTTGACAGTCTTAGTAGTACAAATAGTGCAGTTGGGAAGTTCATGAAACTTGCAGAGGGAGATCCCAGCCATTCTTATTTCTACTCAGTAAATTTACAGTGTCTTTGTGGGGCAGGTGGGAAAGCCTGGTGCTTATTGTTAAAAGGCCTGAAATAATTAAATTTTTTTGTTTCCTTGCAGCATTACTGAGATACTGCCACTGTACTTGTAACCAGTAGTGCAAACAAGTAAAAAGGGACAAGCTGTAGGTGTTGTCATTTCTCTAGTTTTATTGTTGATTGTTAGAATATTGATCATCACTGATATCAACATTTATTTTTGTCATTAATTAATGAGTCTAAGATGACTAATGTTGCAACAAGTCTTACCTTTTATACTGGCACGTGTCTTTCTGTACCTGCAGAGGATTTCTTTAAAATACAACCTAAATTATTCTTGAGGTTTTATTAGTAGGAGTGCCACAGATATTTGAATGGCAAAATAATTGTGTGCTTTTTAAACATTAGTTTACTGATTAAGCTTAGTTTACTGGTAGAGATATAACTAAAGTAATCATTCATGTGGTACAATATAATAATGCACAGACAAAACACTTTCAATGATTATACTTATAGATCAAGTCATATGAATTAACATTTAGAATGTACTTAGGAATATTTTCAAAAAGTAATTGCAAGTATTGAAGAGGAAATATTAGCTGAGGAAAAAATATAAAGAAATGTTCACTCACCTGTAAACAACAGAATGAACACAGGTATTGTCTTAAACATCTTCTTTTTTTTTTTTTTTTTTTTTTTGNGTGGGGGGGAGTCTCGAACAGGGCAAAAGCACCAGGGAAAAATCCCCAGGTCACTGTCCCCACAGCAAAGAAGTGCCACCAAAAGCCACAAAAGACCTCAAAAGCCTGCCCCTGCTGTGCTTATCATTCTGCTGTGCTGGTTATTGGCTGAATCAGACTGGCTCCTGAAACAGCTGTTGCAAGGGCTTGGATGCCAAATGGGCTCTGTGACTCCAGCAGCTCTGGATCTGCTGAAAAGAATTTTCACACTTCACCAAGTGTGCAGCGAGCACAGAAATTACGAGACCAACAGGTGAACGGCAAGTCCTAGTCATGTGTAAGGCAAGTTCTGAACTGCTCATTTCCTAAAACACTCCAGTTTTGATGAGGATATTCTTGTATATCACACCTGCAAAGAGACTGTGTAGATCTCAAAGCTCTTGGTAAGTATCAAAAATGCATCCAGATGGAAAAGCCTGGACACATGGAGGTGAAATGCCCGTTGACCGCAAAAGCCATGCATTTTCTTTGGCACTGATCACAGATCATGATATATTCACAAATATTTAGTGCACCATAAAACTAAGTATTCAAAGCAAAAGAAGTGCCAGCCTGTTAAGTGTAATGACTATTCACATACCTAGATATTTAGGATCGTTTAAAGAGACAATATTATGCCTTCCATAGCTGCTTCCCAAATCCATCTCAAAACTGATGGTCAGTGCTCCAGATGGGTTGACAGAGGTATGAACTTCATCAGAGGGTATGCCATAGAATATGCTGAGTTAACTACTGATGATTTGAATTTAAAAGAAATAAATTTGTCAAAGAAAAGGAATTTGCTTGGCAAACTATCATCCTGCTGTCAAAATTTCACTCTCTTTCTCTGCTGAGATGATTTCCTTTGAGGTATACAGCAGTGCAACAGGGAGTGCTTGTGTTCCCCTGGACCCAGGAGAAAGATACCAGCTGGACTTTCAGGAGTGACAAGCAAGCGGGAATAACAGGCACTTGGACAAATATCTCCATTCCACAGGACAGCATAATGCTTGCAGCAATGTGTCATTAACAGCTATTTTTTTCAGTGCACACCCTTATCTTTTATTGAGAACATTTATCAGACTACAGCAGACTTTTGCAGTGAAAAATGCTGGTACAATGTTTTCTGCCTTCCAAGTCCATTGCTAACCAGCATAAGAAACCACTTTATATATGCATCCTTTTTCTTTCAAAGACTGTTTGTGTAACAGACATTTTCATCTCAGACTTTGTTTGAAGACTGTCTCCAGTAAAAATTATGTTTTCTCTGCCTTCTTACAAACATTTTCACTGGAGTAAAAAATTAATATTTTCATGCATCTCCTGTGTACACAGAAAAAAGTATTCATGCAAGAGGCAAGTGTGGAACCCATATTCTCAATGGAATACTCTGGAATTCCCTGCCCTGGTTGCCATATTCTGCATTTCTGAATCCTGCTGTCCTTGCCATTGCTAGCAAGAATGCCAGAGTGAATCCACTCTTCTAATTTTACAAAGTGCCACAGCAGCAATAGGTGCACTGTACAACAAACAACAGTGATATATAAAAAAAAAGAAGTAGGAAAGAAAATTTAGAAAGACATCTATAAACAGGTTTGCTGAAATTGCAAAATTCAGAAGTCAGCCCGGCTCTCCCCAGGAAGTTGTCCAAATATCTGGACAAAAAACCCTTCTGCAATTTTTCTCAACTCTGTATTCTCATTTGTAGTCCTATTCTTGTTCTCACACATCCAAATAGAGGCACCTCAGGGTTCCTGAAGTGACAGCAAATATGCTAATAACACTTGATAAGTTTCTTCAGGCTGAAATGCGTTGTTCCTTTTCCACCACTGGCATCTAGGAATGTTGGGTGTTCCCATCCTTTTAGGAGTGGGATGTGACAGTCACACACACTAATTTTCATGTCTACACTGTTGTATGGAGTCAGGAGCTGTGGTATGAACAGAGAACTATGAGTGGGAAAAATAATAACCATTACATTAAAACTCTATTATGTTTCATCATCTCCTTGCAAGACAGATTCTATTCAATTATGAAATAGTAAATGACATATCTCCTAAGCCAAAAGGTCTTTGTAACAAGATATTTACTCTAAGGTGACTCAAAATCATTGCTCCTGCAGATTCAGTCATACACACTGTAACCTACCATTTGTTTTTTGGTCCTCATACATATATAAATGTACACCTACACTGACAGATCTTTTTTAGGCAAGGAGGTGATCCAGAATATCCCTGTTGAATTTTCCTTGGAAAAGCAGGGCTTATCTCTCTGAGGAATGAGCTGCCAGGACCCCTCTCTGGCAGGTTTTCCCAGCCCTAGTTGCCTTTTGTGCACTGCTCTTGTTACACAAAGCCATCACCCACAACTGAGATAACTGAACGGGGCAGATTTCTTGAGTCTCTGTGGTTAATGAGCAACATGGTTGTAACATGTGGAAGAGATTTTGTCTAGTCTGATCTGCAGCCACTCACTGGTAGGTTCTCTCTCTGAAATTTATGCAGTGCCTAGCAGATACAGGAAGTGGAGGTAAGTAGTTCATTCCTCCTCCTGCTTACCTTGGCAGAACTACTGACACCACACAAGAAGTTTCAGTATTGTGGACAGCAAGCAATCACTGTGGTCTTCCACCTCATATCTGGAGAATTTCAAAATTAATCTTATTATCTTTTCCTTTTGAATTTAAAGTAACACGTTGGCCTTTTATATTAAGTCATTGTCACAGCAGTCTCTATGGGGTGTAGTTTAATTTGAAGAACCTGTCCTCTTTGTACTGGGAGCTTTAGACATGTATAACACAAAACTCCTATCTCAAAGCAGCTTTAGTTTCAGATATATCTCTCTTGCTTTTCCTACTTGCCAAAAATATGGATTATCCCTAACGCCTACAGGAACAAAGGAGATTGAGCTGCACATTGAATTGAATTATCTCAAAGTTACTGCACAAAATGATCCCATTTATTGAGGGAGGAGCTTTCACAGGCCTGGTGAAAATCTTACCCCCAAACCAGGTGAAAGTTTTCCCCCTGCAGCAACAGCTCTCATTTTTGTGCTTCCATGTTTGTGTTACAGTGGCAAAGTCCTTCCTTCACAGACTGCAGGTAGTAGTTTGCCTTCAGCACCACATACAACTTGCTGAAGTGAGAGACTGTCAGCTATTTATTTTTTCCCGTATGAGCATTTCACTCAAGAACTACAAAATGCTTCATCCTCTCTACATTTTGTAACAGAGAATAACATTGTGCCCCCTGTGTTTTAGTTCCCTTGATCTATTGACCACACATTTTAAGGACAGGCTGACTGCTAGCATGTCAGTTATTTTCAGATATCTATCTTTGTCAAATTCAGAAATCCCAAGAAAATAAATGAAGTGCAGGATTATAAATACATATGAAATCAGAGCTGTCATCACTCTCAAGGATTTTTCATTGTGCCTGCTGCATTGTTTTTAAGCTAAGATTTCCCATATGTTTAGTAGAAATGTTTAGAGAGTAAAGCATTTCATTTTTCTGATAGGTGCAACATTCTTAAAGTTAACCTGTTCACAATTGTAGGGTTGCATTTTTTTCTTTTTCTCCAATTGTATCAGTGGAATAAAATAATAAAACCAAAGTTTGGCAAGTCTACACAGTTCCTGATGGCCTGAAAATTGTTTCAAATTATAGGGTACCCTTATTATTCAGATGAATAAAACACAGCAGAGACCTCCTGAAAGGATTCTGCTCATGTGTGCTCACCCCAGTGCCCAGAGGCCAGCCCTGGGCCTGTATTGCTCTGAGCCATGGAGGAGGAAAGCAGGAACTATACCCTGATTTAAACCACAAATTTTAATTATTATTAAAAACTTAAAGAAGGAAATTTTATCTGAAATGTCCATCTTACCTTGCTAATTGATATAACTGAATACCCCCAACTTTCTGGTCAAGCAGGAGGATAGTTATACATTTTAATGGAAGTAAATATAATTTGAACATACTTAAAAAACAGTTTTCATACTGGTCGAAAGTGTTGACTGACCCATTTTCTATGCCACCTAAAGTTGTTCTTTTTTTACTTGCTTTTTTCTTTTGTCAAACTGCTCTTGAAAGAAAATTGGATTCCAGCTGAAAACACATAAAAGTTCTAGAACTAGTAGATCTGACACTCATAATGAGTCATCTTTTGATTTTTACTCTCTTTCTGTCTCAGACTATGCATGATTCAGCCATGGAAACAATTTTAAAGGCAGGAAATACCTCTTCTGAATCCTGAAGAGGTTGCTATTGTCAGAAAGGTACTCAGAGCTTCCAGGTGCTTCAGCAGTGATGCCTCCAGCACAGCAGTGCTTTGGCTTTTTTTTAAACATCAGTAGTACATTTTACTACCTGAGTACTAATGCTGCTTGCATTCCTTAGGCAGTGTGTGCAGCACTTTGGATCACTACCACCTCACAGATCCTGGCCAGAGGACTGCTGCTGGAAAGCCAATGTGATAACAGGGTAAAAATGTTTACTTTTAGAGTATTATGCTCATGTTTGAATTGAGATGTCAGCTGTTTCCCATGCCTTTATTAAAATACAAATAGTCTCCCCATTCCAAAGTTTTGCTGTACTTTGCATGCAGTCAGCTACTGCAATTTACTGTTAAGTTCTCATATAAGCTGCAGAAATCTTAAAATGTTGCAGCTAGGTGGCTTGTGCTCACTGCTCACAGCCATCAAATGACATCAGGAATGAAGTCATGTAATCCACTTTGCCACCCAACACACAGATTTTAAGATTGCACTCACATCTCTCTATGTGTAAGAGGATTTGTCATGGTTTATACTACAGGGATGACCAGCTTCTGTACACACCTCCTCTCCTTCCCATTCCCATACTCTCTTCTGTCTCTTACACATCCATACACATGCTTTTACTCAAGAGATGTTCAATAACTACAAGGCTGAATTATTCTTCAACCCTAGGCCATTAGCCCTCTCAGGACAGACCCAATAAACAAATGAAACAGCAAAGAGCTTTAAGCATTTCATCTTTGGAGGAAACATCAGAACTCTGCAGAATGTGTCCATGCAGTGGTGAGATGAAGGCAGGTCAGAGTGGCAACCTATGGAGCCTGCAGGCTGAGCTGTGTGCTACCACACCACAGCAAAGGTTTGTTCTGCAACAGCAACAGGACTACAGCGCTGAGCTCCCTGTGACACACACTCCTGGCACAGAGCTGCAGGGTAATGCCTTCATTCATCCAGCACTTTCAATTTAGAATCCATCGCAGCATCCTTCTGTTTTACAACATAATCAGAGAAGAGGGCAACTGCCCATCTCTCCTGTAAGAGATTACATTTCAGAGCACTCGGAGATAAAATTCCTTCACCAATATGATGTTGAGGAATATAAAAGGCCAGGGGTTCCTTTGTGTGGGGTTCCTCCTCAGAGGTGCCAGCTTGAGCTGTTATTTTGTTGTTGCACCATGATTAAATTGTTTTAAGGATCCAGAAGTCTGAGACTCTGCTATGGGAAACCTGTCTCTGGGAGTCTGGGGAGTGTAGCTACGGAGAGGCTTTGGTCCAAGCTAAGGCTGTGCAAGTGTGAGTGCTAAGGCTGTGCACTCTGCCAGAGTGGCTCAAGTTCACATTCCCAATGTCCTTTACCATTAACTGGGAGACTACTGGGAGTCTTTTAAAACTCAATTACAGCACAGCAAAACTCCTTCAGGGGAAGTTTAAGTTAAGTTGGACGTTAGAAAAAGGCTCTTTCCCCAGAGGGTGGTTGAGCACTGGAACAGGCTACCAGTGGTCACAGCACCAAGCCTGACAGAGTTCAAGAAGCATTTGGACAATGCTCTCAGGACTTGGACTTGATGGTCCCTTCCAACTCAGCATGTTCTGTGGTTCTGTGATTCCTGCTATTGGTTAGGAGACAGTCTTGGAAGGAGAGACCTGAGATTCCAGCCTTGCTGTAAGCATGCCTGCTGTGCTTTATCTTGTTTCTATTAAAATATATATCTGCAAAGTATTAATGCATGCATTCAGTTATTAGCTCCATCATACACAATTTTCTAGCACTTCTCTCTAGCGTGCTTCTCTCAGAGCACAGTTTAATCTACTCCTGCTAACACTGTTAAACACCAGCTATCTGTTATTTGCACATCACTGAATCAACATTAGCCAAAGAAAGTTTCTCATTATCAAAAGTCTGAGTCATAGGCAGAGATGGACTTCATGGAAGTCAGATCTACGAAAGCATTTTGCCCAAGAAACATGAAATGCCTGGACCTTTGTAACTGCCCATTACTTCCACAGCTGACAGGACAGCAGTGAAGTTCAGAGCTGCTTTTCTGTTCAATCTCCATTCAACAATATTGTTGTGAAGGAAATACCTAAGATATATTTTCCTAAATTTATGCCTTCCCATAGAAGACAGCCTGGTCTCATGTCAGAGTGTGCTACATTAAAAGAAATATCATAATAATTAAAAATCAAGATCTGAACCATTGTGGTCTTTGAGTGGGTACTTAGGCATCCCATTTTCTCAGCTAAATTTCAGTTAGTTGATAACAATGTTACCTATTTAAGCCTCATGCTTGAAGGTCATCTGCTCAGTAGAATGAGCTGGCTGAAGCACAACATTTCCAATGTAGGTTTGGTTCCTTTTCACAGACTGAGGAAAAGACAAATGCCTGAAACAGATGGTCCAAATGTGAGTAATCTTGCACAATATCCATTTTTACAAATAAGAAGCTTTCTAGTCTTACGATTGGCATAAATATTTTGCTTCCCCTAATACACTAAGTTTCTATATTATTATTTTTCACTTGAAATACTATGAAATTAAAGCCCAGTTCAGAATTTTTAACGCTGAAAAAAAGTCACTGCTTTATTGCCCGTTCTCTCAAAGCAGTGCTCTGGAGAAACTTTGAATATCTGTTCTTGTCCTTGGGCACTAGAGGTCACCAGTGGAACAGACACGAGGAAAGGGACTGGTTTTTATAGTCCCCAGTAGTACGTACTGAGGCCTCAATCCCTCTCCTGAGACTTTCATTTGTTACTGGAAGTCCTTTGGCAACACGAATTTTGGAGGAGTGAGATAAAACCATTTCTTTCAAGCAAGTTATGTCTCAGATGTATAGCTGTGTATCTATTTGAAAGGGATGGGTGTTTCTTGAAAATAAGATTTATTCACCCTCTGATACTTGAGAGTTCCTTGGCTGATACCTGCTGTCTTTGAGCTCTGAGTAATGTTGTTGAGACAGAACCACAGAACATCCAGCAGAAACACATGTTGTTTCAAACGAAATAGCATGGCCCATTTCAAGGAAGAAACAGTGCTCCTTTACTGGTTCCATGTGTGGTGTGTGAGGGGTTCACTGAAGCAGAACGTTCAAGAACATCAGTTGCATTTTTTGACCAGGAGACCACACCATCTTTTAATACATTCAGGGCTTTCCATTTCTATGAGTGACACTTATGACCAAAAAACCCCCAAAGTCCTCTTGCATGTGAAGAGGGTTGGAAATGCTTAGAAATCTATGCTTGAGCACAGCAATTCCTTTAGAGAAAATACATCCAGATTTTAACCTCTAAAAGACAAAAATTTGCTTAAAATGTTTCTATCAGATCAGTAGCTAAATTTAACAACCAAGTTTATATACTCCATCAGTTATTTATATAATGCACAATACTAATATAATCCTAAATAAGAAGCAGGTTTTTTTAGCAATTATTCATTTTATAAAAGTGTTGGATTGGTACAGTGCAATAAACATATAATGTATGATAAACATACTGCTTCAGTTATGGAAACTGATTATAATCAAGCAATTCTGCCAACAGAAAGACTTCTTGGTTCATTGAAAGCTACTACCATGTCAAATATCAACTCAAGAACTGTTTTGTCAAAAGACTTCATAAGACTTTGGATATTAAACCTATCAAAGATTGAAATTTTGGTGAAAAGTCTATCGGAACTCTATAAATCCTAAAACCTAAAGTAAGCATCAATAACACACAGGCTTTTTGCACACTTGCTTTCTTCACCCAAGCTTCATTTGACTTTGAATTCCATTTACTTTGAGGTGCAGCACATAAAGAAGTCTTAAACCATGCAAAGTTAAAAATTATGCAGCAGGAGGAATCTTAGCCTTGAAAGAAATAAAAACAACTAAGACACTATATGCTACATATTTTCACTACTTTGTTTAAAACAGCATATTGATGTACTTAAAACACTTCAGATCTGTGTGTTATTTATGATGCTGTAAACATACAGAAAAGCATGAAAGTCACATTTTCCACTGCATCCAAGGAGAGAAATTTAAAATTACAGCTATTGGAAATCTGGTTTACGAGCTGTGTGAAAGGTGTAGTTAAATGCAGTCTTATAAACTTTAGCCTACAATACCCTACGTGTAGCACCTCCTAGATAGTGCTAAAGCAAAGAAAAGTCAAACTAGATGGAGATTTCTGGCTACATTCCGATTTTTCTACATTTTTCTGGAAGGAATGTGAGAGCACATGTGAGTCTAGCCCACATCTTATAGATTATTGTATGAGCAAGACACAAACCCAGAAAACTGCAATATATAAGTTAATGCAGTACTTATGATCAAAGGTAAGGAGGGAAGACAGCTCAGCTCAGCAGGGAGGAGTATCAAGGGGTTTCGTGAAGCTTTGTGAGTCAGGCATCAGATCTGGGACACAGAACTTTGCGGAGGGTCTTTTCTTGTGAGCTCCTGCAGCTTCTGCTCATGGGCTTTTTTCCCCTTCTCTTCTCCTCCCCCTTCCCTCAGGAGCCCACAGCAAATGTGAGCTGAATGTCAGCAGAGCACAACATGGCACACCTACAGTACTGCCATGCCTGTGCCCAGCCCAAGGTATCCCTTACACCAAGCCCAACACACACTAGAAGAACAAAGCACTAGCTGAGAACTGGGCTTGCATGGGGAATTCACCATGGGCAATTGCTTTCAGCTCCTTTTGGGCAACCCGTCCGTGCAGCACAGCATCAATACATGTCAGGTATGGTCTTTGCTGCCCACAGGATTTATCCAGTAACTCTGAACTGGACTTACCTAAATGAAAGTTTTTTGTTGGTTTTTTTTTTTGTACTTAGAGCACTCATGAAAAGGCTGGTAGCAGTGAAGAAACTTAGATACTGGATTATGAGATACAGCTCTGCAGAGACGTAGCTTTCACTTGGCTCAGTTCTCTGTTGCCTGTACTCTGTATTTGGGGAAGTGTGTGTTCTACAGACACAAATGCTGGTGCTGGCCTGAGACAGCAAAAACAGGAAGGGACAGGTGGGACCAACCCTTTCGGCAAAAATCTGAACTAGCTTGACTGAAAAGTCAGTCACTGAACTGCAGCATGTACTTTATGAATATGCACATAAAAGACAGAAGTTGGCATGAGAGTGGGCCTTTAATTTCCCCTTTAATGTAAAACATCCAGAGGTGCTGATATTCAGGGTATGTTGCTAAGCTCATCTCATGCCTTTGTGGATGTGGGTAAAGGTAGTAGCACATGAGACTGGCTGTGTAGCTGGGTTTGAAGAATCAAGCAATTTTTCTTGCTGATCTCAGGGAAGCCTCTGACATTTTTACTGTAATAATTTATTACAGTTTTCATATTTGGTGGATATATGTAGGTCCTGGAAAAGCTCTCCTGTGTTTACATAAATCTACTATAAACAAGTCTCATTTACCTTCATCCACCCATCATAGAGTTCTGTAACTAGAGGAAACAAATATTGCAACTGGCAAATATAATATTTTATCCCTCTGGTCCCTTCCCATTTTCTTTCATCATCTTCCAAAATTATGTTTCTATTTCAATTATTCAGTTGTTTTGTTGTTTTTCACTTTGTTTCCCCCCCTTAAAAATGTCTTCTTGGTGAGAAAGCTCAGCTCAGCTGGAAAACAGCATTCTCATCAGTAGAATATACATTCAGGTTGGTGAACCCAACAGATGGGCCAAGCACATCAGTTTTCTGATCCTTTTCTATAAGCAGCTGAAACCCTCTTTGGTTTGACAGGATCAATGTTTTTCTCAAGTCCTTACAGCCTTGCTCTACCTGTTTTGGGGTGACCTTGCAGGACAAAGTAGTTAACTTGGGCATTTGGGGGTCTCTGTAGCTGCGAGTGGCTTCCCTCACCCAGGCCGGATCTGTGCCCAAAGAGAAGAGGCTGCACCCATTGCCACTCTGGCTCAGAGGAACCTGGCTGCTCATGTTTCTCAAGAACTCTGGCTTGCTGCATAATTCAGGCTAAATCCTGGCACAAATAAATTGCTTAGTCTTGAGATCTGAGCACAGAGCGGTGTCAGCGAGGTGGCACAGGCGGTTTAGAATTCCCTGTGTGCTTTGTTCTTGAACCTCAGTGTGCAATTCCAAAGCTGTCAGGGGTTTCCACCAGGCCTGTGCCATACCAGGAGTGAAGTTAACCACCACGGTTACCTTTGCTGTCAGAGCCCCTGTAGTCCAGTAAGGAATGCAAGCACAGGCTGGTAGCCAGCTACCCTGGGACTGTGGAGCTGCTGGACTTCAACAGAAATCAACTTGTAACACACAGACTATGTTGGTGGGGGAAGGGACAGCACTCTATCCATGGCCACCCACTGCCTAGGAAAAGTCTGGCAACAGGGCTGTTATTCTTGTTCCATTGGCAATCGTGGGACTTTTGCTAGACTTGATCCTAAATGAATGCATTTTTCTGACCCAGAGTCCTTTTATGTGGTTCGGCATGGAAAAGTGCCATGGTATTTGTCACAAAAAGTCCTCGCTGGCTAATCTGTTTTTAGGATTGTTGATGGTTTATAAATTAGAATTATTAGTCAAACATTGCTCTGTGTGTGCAACCTCCTACAGACTGGGCTATAGGGCCAGCATGGAACCACCTTTCTAAGTACGGCAAGTTGTTTTGACAGAAGGAAGAAGTAGTCAGAGCAAAACCAGAAGGGTATGTAAGCAATTTACCCGACACGTACTCTAACATATCTTAGTCATTGTGTTGCCCACAGAACATTTACAAATCTCCAATAAAAGAGAACTTCTTACACCTCAAGGCTTTGGCAAGTTCCATTGAAATGTGCCATATCTCTGTGGCAAATGCCTTGTGTTTTGTCTCCATGTTAAATAGAACAGGGACACATTAGCAATTTAAAGGTTAAAGAGGTAAAATTAGGTGAGTGCGCTGGTTCTCTTTAGTCAAAGCACAAGTCCTCCAGTAGTGCTTCAGCCTGTCCTTCCCAGGCATTCAGGATGCCCACCCTAGAGGTGAGCTGAAACAGCATTTAGAGGTGAAGAGCTCTAAATTTAGAGGTGAAGAGCTCACCCACCTTCATGGGTGCATGGCCATAAATCCCGAGTCGGGAAAGTTCTGTAACTGACAAAAGACTGAAATTATCAGAAAATGAAAGCTGGCAGACACTTACGTACATCCATGTGTTGCTGTGCTAACCCAACTCAGATGTCACAGATTCCCTAACTCCCTTTGTATTCCAAATTCTTTGTTCATCTAATTAGCATGAGTAAAATGACATAAAAAAATATAAATAGTGCTAAATTCTATGACAGATGTAGATCTGAGTCTTGAACTGCAGAACATTCAAAACAGCAAAAATGGCTCAAATAATATCAACCCTGTATTTTTTTGTCAAACCACACCCGGCTGAATTTCAGAGCCCCTTTGCCCACTCTCTAAATGCACCTTCTTACATAAGAATGTGTCTGTGGAAATGCAGAACGGATGAAGAATGTAAACCCAATATGGATTAATTTTTAAAAATTGGGAATTTTTAGCCAGTGTTCCTCTTTACCTCTAAAATTCAAAGTTTGAAACACAGGATGGGCAATGTCATCAAATTTGAAAGAAAAAGATTATGCTAGCTGCTCTTGATGCCCTGAAATTAGGCCACTTTCAGCTGACTGATGTTTGAACTGGAACATGTATCTTTTGTAGTAGTGCCATGTGAAAATCTGTCCCTGCAGTTTTGGTAACTATTTTTTGCATCAGACTGGTTCTGATAATTTTTTTTTTTTTGTCTTATCCACATAAACAGAAATTCACAGCTTTGGGAGAATGACTTCCCTGACCCGTATTTTTTACAGTTCTAGAATCCTTTTCCTAGGAATGCTAATTACAAAATTATTACAATATGTAAAACAATGGACAAATCTAAAGATAAAATGTGGGGAGAAACTAAAACCAAACTCCTATTTACACTAACACTGAGTGTAACACCACAGAGAACTACACTTGCCATCCCCCAAACTAAATTTCATTCAAGAACCAACTAAATATATTTGCTTTGATATGTCTTTCAGCCAAAGGACTTCACTCTCTTTTCTTTTACATGGCAACCTGAAATATGTTGCTTGCTTTGTGTTTGGCAAAAAAAATTAGAAAGATTAAAAATGTTTATGTTATTCACAGTCACATTAGAAAGAGAGTGTGTGACAGCTGCTGCCTGGAATTTATGCAAAAGTTCTTTTAGCTTTCTATATACATATGTAGGTGTGTGCGTATTTAAAAAAAAAAGTAGACAAGGTCAGCTTACAATTCTTCTGGAGCATTTGCTACAGCAGCTGATAGAAACAAGGCTAAAGGCAACTTGAACAAGTGGTAAATCTATAGTGGCAACTTTTCCTTGCCAGAATTTGTTGGGGAACTTCTCATGTAGAGTAGGGTGCTAAAGTAATGGCTTGAACCTTCTCCTTGCTATATATCCAGAACCCTACACCACTTTTAATGCTTTTTACCTCTCAGGAGAGAAAGGATGGTCAGAACCGTGTTACCACTCTAAAAGATGCACATATGTCTGAGTGGAGATCTGCCTTCCTTGGATTTCTGGGCAATGGCAGTGTGAAAAGAAGGAAACACGTTTATCTTCCTAGTCATACTTAATGGTTTTTCATCTAGCACTATCAAAAGGCAAGTTATGACACACAACTAAGAGAATTCATTTTGTGTGATGGCAGACAGTGGAGATGTGTTCAGCTTCTCAAACATAACCCCTGCCCCCAGAAATATGATCTGCAATAGAGCCACTTCCTATCTTCTAATTAACACTCTTGTTTGCTTGCTATCAAGCAAACATTCTGAAGGATACATCTATTCAGACTAGAATGAAACCTATCAACAGGGGACAAAAATGTGTGAAGTTGAGCCTGTGCTCTACATGTGCAGAGTAAGACATTATGCAGAGAGTACCAACCTACCACACATTCTACCATGCAAGTGAAGGTGTTTTAGCCTTGTCTGCAGCTACAACTTAACTGAGGCTAAGCAGCCACTCATTTGCATCTTTCAGAAGTACACATTGTCAACAATGTGTGATTTCCTAAGTGTTAACATTGTGCAAACTAAAGACATTTGCAGTCACAAAGCATTATTTTGAATTTTTCTAAAAAAATGATCATAAAAAAATAAAAACCTAAATTGCTGAAAAATGCAAATTCATGGACTTCAGAGTTTGGACCATAAGACACACTGCCAAAAACTTAGAGCCTATAAAATGATCAGGGTTGAACTTGAGATGTTCATTTGGTTGAAATATTTCCCTGCTTTGTTTGGCCTTTGTTGGTTATTTTTTTGTTATTTTCACTGTTTTGTTCAGCTCAGTCAGCCCAAGTTAAGACTGTGTTTCTCTGCACTATGGATACAGCTCAAGTGTCAAAGGTAGTGGTGATTAATACATCCACATTTTTCCAAGTCTGGCAAAGCCTACATGATCCTTATTTTCTTTCTTTTTGTCAACCTCTCTCCTCTCTTCACTTAGAATATGCTCTAACCCACAAGTTAGATCCTTAAAAAGGTATTCTGTGACTGGACAGAGACATGCAGGGTCTAAAATACAAAAATTCCTAAATTTGACATTAGCTGCAGTTGCTTACAGGCCACTGGCTCACTCCTGGTTTAATACTGTTTACAAGAAAAGGAAAGGAATGGTCAGCATATGTTACAGAAAGAATGAGTGACCCTGGTGGAATGGGTACCAGAGATCCTGTACATTGCTCACTGGCAAGACATCTGTTTTCAACTATGGGGTTTTTATTTGAGAACTGATGAATAAAAGCTCCCGATATCTAAGTGCCACTGCTAACTCTGGTGACAGAATTTCTCTGCATGTCACCTCTTATCACCCTGCACTCATGATGTTGCCCAAGCCAGCCTGTTTGCAAACTACACTGTGCATTCAGGATACGCAAATGTTTGATTGACTTCTAACTTGGAGTTGCCACTACCACATTTCAGTCATCCATGGCTAGGCCATCATTTAAACACTGAAGTTCGAGTGTGACATACAAGCAGCATTACATCTCTGAAAGAAATTAGCCTGTAGAAGTTTCTTCTCCATATTACTAAAAACTTTCCTTCAAAAATATTTAAAGTCTGAAATTAACCTGCATATTGCCACTGAACAGGAAACATTGTCATCACAACACAGAAAAATCAGTTACGTACCCGTGGAAAGGACATTCAGATAGATGTAATGCAGACAAATGCAAAAAAGCTCCAAGAGCCAGATTTTTAAAACGATAATTCACTGTAATTGGGAGGGAGGAGATGTTTATGGTTGTCTTATCCCAAAGGCCACCACATACCATATTCTCACTGACTTTAATAGTTATAGGAGGTGCAGATTTATGGTTGGGTATAAGGATGTTTCAGTCTTCACCTCTTCACCTCTTATTAGCACTTGTCTTCTGCTTCCTTGCCACAGTTTAAGCAGTCCCAGATGCTGTGCAGCTCCAAAGCTCCCCTCTAGCTCCCCTAAAACCAGAAAAATAGAATCTTGTGGAGTACATTGTGAATGGCAGAGATGGGGCAGGAGGGCAAAGGGGAAGGATTCTCTGTAGAATATTGATGAGCAAAGGATGGTTTCAACTCATTGCTAGTTACAGTTAAACCCAATGTTGCCCTGAATATTACACACACATTTTCAAGCTTAATGCTTTTACTAGTATAAGTATGTTCAGCAAATCTCAATCCATTTAATTTAATTTCCTACTAAGAAAACTTAGCAGTGAGGGGTTAATGCATGTTAATCAGAAATGTGGAAAAAAAACCCAAACATTTTTAAATAAATTTAAAACAAGTATACATTTTTCACTGCCTTCATGAATGAATCTGCCTAGGCATTTCAAAATTACAGTAATTTTGCCAGTAATAATTTCAGTGATTAGGATGAATGAAACTATGAAATCTTTATTTAGAATGAAAGAATTGAGGCTAATGCTGTTTTATTTGAATAAGAATGTATGGAACTGACTTTATCCTAACACTGCTATTTAAAAATATCACTTACATTTGCTTAAATCTGGAAGAGGTTCCAAAATGTCTTGGGCTGTAGGGTAATGTGAAGAAATGGATATAATTATCTCTGGAGAGGAATATATTCTTCTCAGAGTATTACAAGTCCTGCAGTTTATGAATTATACTTTCTACAGTGCTGTGGCAAACAGGAATTTTCACTTACCATATTCTAACTGTAATTAAAAAAGATGGTTTAGTCACTTTGTCTCTTCCTACCTCTGCCAGAAGGTCAAGATTCATATAAAGATACACAACTGCCTCTCCAGTATTCTTTTTCTTAGTAGCCAAATGCCTCTCCCTTTTCTGGCAGCCACACTCAGACCTCGTTATTGTGTAGTCAGAGATTGTGCCTGTAATATTGCCATTAAAGTGGCATGCAGGGGGCAATTTAGCAATGATACACACATGCATCAAATGCCACCGACATTCAGTTTTGAAATTCCCTCAGTTTTTTTCTAAGCCATTCCCTACATCAATAAATAAAACCCACTACAACAAAAAGAAATACCTTCTTATTATTAGACTGCCAGAGATCCCAAAATCTAGTTGATATCTGGTTCCAATTTGTCTTTGTGGAAGGGGAGCCAAAGCCTTGCTTTTCCTCCTCCCTGCAGAATGCAGCCAAAATGTAGCCTAACCTGGGTGCACCCACCCACACTCACCCGTGCGCATATTCTGGTCATGGCTCGAGTTAATAAATTTGATTAGCTCGTACAGTACTCCAAGCCAGCAGCCCACAAGGCAGGTTCAACCAATACCTTTGCTCCACTCACTGCTCTCAGCAGACCACCAAGGCTCTAGTTTGTATTTTTAAACCTGGGTTAAATTGTGGCATAACCACAAACCATTGTATTTGATTAACAGTGGGGTTCCAATGACTGACTGACAAACAAAATCTTAGCACACTGAGCCTGCTTCTCCCAGTAGTAAACACATGTTATTAATGAAATGATTCTAACAGGCTACACAATTGGAAGCTTTTTTTCTTGATTGACAGACTATGCTTTTCTCAACATGCAAAATAAAGAGGGCACGAAGAGTACACTTGTATTTTTTATTTTGTGAAGTAAAGACATAAAACTATTGCAATAGTCTCTCCATTCAGTCATAGCCCAATGGGACGATTCTCTGGCCAGCCACTGAGTGATGCATTACCTTGATACACAAGCTCTGTTTCTATGAACAGAAGGGACTGAAATTTTAAAAAGTGCTGCCCTCCAACTCTTATTGCTCCCTTTCCATCGTGGACCCACACCTCTGTCATCACTGACATGGCTTAACAGGAGAACAGATGATCAGGGGACAAAAGGCACATGTCAACATGCACATGCCATGAGATCATGACACCCTCCCTCAAAACCTCAGACTGGTACAGTTTAATCACCAGCTGCTAGAAACAAGGCTCGCTAAGCTAGACTGGGTATTAGGCAGCAGGGTGGAACAGAAGGGCTTGCTCATTCCTAGGCACTGGAAGTTCATTCCAGAAGAAACAGCAAAGGCCAAAAAACAGGATGGGAAGCATTACACAATTTCACCGTGCCTTTTTTGTTTCCACAAGGAGCGGATGAAGCACATATCCAACACATCTTTAATGAAACAATTCATACCAAGGTTGTCATCACAACTGTCATGGCCCCTAAATTGGGCCTACAATATTCAGGCATGGGATTTAGTTACACATTCAGTAGCTGTGTTCTTCAGGCTATGAAGCAGCCCTCCCTACTTCTGCCTCTCCCTGGACAGTTCATATATGCTGCTATGGTGTCATTTGCCAGGCTGGAGGGCAGAAAGAGGAAGCAAAAGGTTCTGTCAGTGCTGCTGCCAAAAAAGAAAAATGCAAGTTTTTAGCCTCACTGTGATGAAGCGGCCCCAAGTTATGGGCAGTTAACCCATCTGGATTATCATTACACCTAACAGTTCCATTTTAGCCAGTGAACAGTAACACACACATATTAGTCTCATGGTAAACTTACTCCTGTGCTCAAAAAGGTTTGGAATATTTGTCTTGCACAGCCCATCATGGCGGTCTGCACAGCAAACCTATCATTACACCACATGCTTGGCCTTGAGTGCTGCAAAGGAGGATGAGATGAAATACTTGACTTTCAGGGAAGGTTCTTACTGGGGAGCAGAAAAGCAGTATTTCATACAGAGCACATTCAGAACTCCACTATCATCACTTTCTCATGCCTTTTTTTTCATATCAAACACACTAAAAGGAAAGATGAATATTAATATTGCTATTTTGAGGTTATTCCAAGCAATTGTTGCATCACCTGCCTGTGAATGGCAATTTTGTTGGAGTAAACAGTGTCCATGGAATTCACTGTTTCATTTCAAAGAAACAAGCTGTGAATGCTGAAAGGAGATTTCTTCCATGCAAAAGGTCAGAGTTCATGTTAGAGCAATCTGTCACAGTTGAGTCAGTGATATTTCCATGCTGCCCTGTTCCCCCTGTATGTGGTATACAGCATGCTGAACTGGGTTTGCTTGGTCACTTTTTATAATTTATTATTGACCTCCCTCTGGGAGACAGATCTCACATCTCAGAACTTTGCAGCTTTCTTGGGCAGAAGAGCAAATTTATGGGTGGGAGGGAACAGAAAGCTAGAAAAGGAAGGACTGGAGGGAATGAAACAGCGCTGGTGCAGTCAGGCAGGATTATGTGTCAGGCTGTGATGCTGCTTTCCAAAGGCACATGAGGGATGGTGTGGGTTTCCTCCAAAAAGCTAATGCAGATTTTCCTGGATGTCTCCTGCAGTATGATATCTACTGCATATCTGTGCACCCACTCTTGCCCTTACCCTTTTCTATTCATGGGGGAATAAAATGCTGCTTCCTCTGTAGAAGTGAACCAAACTAGAAAGCCAGTTGTTACTGCTCCTTTTTGTGCTAGGTAACAGCCACAGGCTTAAACTAGATATTCTTTTTAGATGCTACTCCTGAGGATCATTCTTCCCAATAAGAGAATTTTTTTTCTTCAAATAGAACTTCAAGGAAAGAGCTAAACTGCTTTTGCCTGCTTAGTTAGTGTTGCATTATCTTCTGGTTCCCTCATTGACAACAGAATGGCAAACAAGACTCCCCCACCTTCCACAGAGAAGAGGAGAAATGGCAAAAACAATAGAAAATAATTCAGCTATTAATTGCTTTTAACACTGGACTTAAGCAAGGATTTAATTCAAGGCACTTCTGAATTACTCCCAGCATGGAATATTTCAAAATAAGGTGACACCCTCTCATTAAACCTTAGAAATTAATAAGTAACCTTAAACTTGTTGAAAATAGTTTCAATGGGATCAGTGACTTAAACGAACACGTATAAATGCTGATACTAATTTGCATTATTATACAATAAGAATCATGCTAAAGGTAATCTGACATATTGCTGACCAGGGATTTCTGCTTCTCAAGAACCAAGGAGTGGGAGAGTATGAAGTCTGGGTTTTATTGCTCCAGCTTGGCTGGCTGTGATGAGGGCTTGGCTCTCCTGCCATAAAGCACAGGCACATCCTGTTGTCAATTAGACTCACCGGTATTCCGGGGCAGCAGCATTGGGCCCCTGGGATGTTGTATAGTTTGCTTTGCTATGTAAACACCATGAAGTAATCCAGGCAGTGAAGGACACAGATGAGCAGGCAATTTGCAGCATACTAAACAAAAGAATAAAAGGTCTGTGAGTGAGAGTCAGAGAATAAATGGTAACAACATCCCTGGGATATAATATCCACTGGTCTGGAGTCATTAAAAATATATACAAAAGAAAGTTAAGGGACTAATTAAAATAAAATACATCTGTGTTTTGCTTCTGTGGATAAAACAAGAGAAGGGCATACTGTAGGGGAAACATTTTCTTTTAGTTATTCACTTTGATTTTAGCACATATCAAATATAGCTTCAAGGTGGAATTTTTTTCATTTAGCACCTATGCTGGGACCTTTTAAGTGGGCTTTGAATCAAGTTGTAAAACCAAACATTCATTCTGTACCTGTTTATTTATCTATTTTGGGAAAGTAAAATGTAAAAAAAGTGTTCTTAGACACATTTTAATTGGAGCAACTTCGGTCCACTTTGTTTGAAAAGGCAGTTCCACACTGTTCTCAAAAAATCTGTCTATTTAATACCAGCATAAACTTGTACAAAAATGGGACTGCAACAGATTTAAGCATGTGCTCCCGAGTCTTTCTTCCTCTCCTTTTGGACACACAGAAATCAGATATTCAGGATGTTTAAAATATATCTCACTTCATTGATCAAAGAAAATACATAAATCCATGTTTATTAACAATTTTTGTGTTTAAATAAAGCTAACCACAGCACACCAACATAAAAATATTCTCCTTAGTTCCTTGGTGCTCTCTGTTTATGGCATCCAGCATAGAGAGCTCCTTCCCACCCTCCATTTATAAATAGAGCTTCACTGATGGTAGTCTTCTATTATCAGCTTTACAACAGCATGTCTTCCTGTCTTTGAAATTTCTAGATAACACTGTGGAAAAATTGCCTAGCTTACTGTTTTGAACACGGGCTTGAGAACCAGCATTCCTAGTTTCTATTCCTCTCTCTGTCAGCACTTTGCTGTGTGACTGTGGCCAAGTTACTCATCTTTTCTCCTCTTTGTTCTGCACATCTGTCATCTTCCGGAGCCTTCATCCATCCTAATTTTGAATAGATGTAAGCAGTTTTCTGGAGTTTTGTCTCGCAACTTACAACAGAATAGAAACTACTGAAGGGCAAGGGAATAGAAACTACTGAAGGCCAGGGATAGTAAAGACAATCTCTGTCCCAAAGCATTTTGTTTCTAGTGAAAAGGCCAGAGATTTAACAGGAAATAAAACCCAGGTAGCAATGTGACCAGCCCTATGCACTGTTCAGTATATCCAGGAAGGAGCACCTGAGCACTCAGAGGAAAAAAAAACCAAAAAACAAAAAACTGTGGGAAGAGGGAATGTGGAGATGCATGGCAAAGAAATAAATTCAGGGAAAAAAAATAGAGGAAAATGTTAAAAACCAAAAAAGGTAAAGTCGAATTATCTGTTCAAAAGCTCAAGCACATCTTCCATGCCAGACTGTGTCGACTGACCAGCCACAACTGGATAGTCCTAGGCATCTGGTTATTGACTTGGGCAGGAAGCATCACAGCAGGAGCCAGCAGGGCCAGCCTGGACATCCCTCTCACAGACAGCATGAAAACTGCTTGTTAGGAATTATCATTAGTATTTAAGTTTTCTCTCTCCCCTCCTCATTCCCTCCTACTGGAATTAAAATGTCAGCTCCTCATTTGAGAGGGCCAAGGTAAAAGCAGTTGGCACAGAGTAGGCACCTTTCAAGGACTTTTTGCAGTCTTTTAGTAGGGAAAATTCTGAGGCCTCAATAAGAAATAGCATTGGAAAAGAACTAAAATCTCCTCTTTTGCTAGAAACATCCCACATTTTATACAGAAACAGGAGTATAGCCTGCTAGAAAAGACTGACAGGCAGGTCACTATTCTAGAGACAGTGAGTTAATGGGAAGATAGAGCACACAGATTCAAACTTAACAATTTTTTTTTAGTTCACACAATGACAGAATAAAAATAGATTGGTTTATGATAGTGTGAGCAATGGATCTGCCAAGCTGAATTTAAACTTAGCTCCACAACAGAATTATATCCCATCAAGTGGCATGACATGCAATATTTCATCTGCTGGCTCACTACTACACTGTCTGTGAGAAAACATAAAACCAGTATCACTGCAGCCTCTATTATTCATATTTTCTGAAACTGTGTGGTATTAATTAATCAGAAAGGAAGGCAGAATTCTTATATGAAATATTTTTTCTATTTTGAGTCTAATTAAAGCAAGCTGAGCACAAAAATTGTAAGAACTGATCATGATCATGAATTGTAAACAACGAAATGGGAAATATACTTACCCAAAAGATTTCCATTGATTCACTTTTAATATTACTTTTTTTTTTTCCCTGAATGAATTA
>WBNO01009278.1:235249-284752 GCA_013400575.1 Peucedramus taeniatus
TTAATCTTCTATTAATAAAATTGAAAAATTCAGATTTTTTTTATCATCTCCATTTACTATTTGCATTGAAAAATAAGTTTCAGAACACAACAGTTAGTTTATAGTTAGGTAAATTACTGCATTACTTCAAAGCTAGCCAGAGCCCCACCTTCCTGTGCTGGCACTATTCAGCCCTTGGGATTTCCAGAAAAGAAGTCATGACAGCAAAGTTGACATGAATTCCATATTTTTCATGAATGTAAGCATAAATTTATATTCCTCAGCTGGTGAATGCTGATAAGGTAATTGCTCATATTGGTCAACTCTTTAAATAGGTAATTTAAATCATACAATCACAGAATTGTAAGGCTTGGGTTTAAAGGAAACTTAAAGATCCTCCAGTTCCAACCTCCCTGCCATGGGTAGGGACATCTTTCACTAGACCAGGTTGCTCAGAGCCCCATCCAATCTGGCTTTGAGCACCTCCAGTGATGGGGCACCCACAGCTTCTCTGAAAGAACCATCCTGATCCATAATGTATATTGGAACAGAAAATAAGCAGTGACATTCTCAGTTCTGAAGATGGCCAGTGTCAGGTCTGCAGTGACTATGTAGCTTACTGTATTATAGCAACATCCAAAACTGAAAGTTTTCATCAAGAAACATATTTCCAAGGTATAAAATTGCAAACCCCTTCATTGTGAAACTTGAGCTGAGTAAAAGCATAGAAGCAGAGCAACACAGCACCTGAGAAATTTTGTCATTATTTTTTTTTTTCTATTAGCACAGGAAATCTAAGCTGATGACAAGTCTATTGGCCAGCTCATTTTAGATCTCCAGTAAACAACAGTGGTCATAAGCAGGAGAGGATGGATTTATTTAAAAACACATTATACCTATTTTAATTTCTATTAAAATTGGCTTTGGACACAAAATTCTTGACAAACCAGAGATTTGCTTGGTGGTAGAGACAGAGGAGTGCTGTTTATCCCAGTCTTGTGCTGCTGCTCTCCTACACCCCTTCACACCTCTAACTCTTCCTAAATAAGCACCCCAGCTCCCTGCTGAGGACATTTCACATGACAGGCTCCCTACTAAATAGCATCCCAGTCCTTCTTTCAGCTCTTTCTCAGACAACCCAGTGATTAGGACAGAGAGGATAGCAAAGGAGAAACAATCCAGGAATATCTGGGGGAGGACATGAGAACAATGAGAGAAAAAATGTCAGTCATTGAATTCCCTGTGCCGTCTGGCAAAACTCCTCTGGGGGAGTCCCTAGCTGGGACTTGGTGAAGACCTATTTGCAGATGAGTTCTGGGAAATAAAAGCTTTTCCTTAATTTCCTTTCAGTGTTGAGTTTCTTCATTCCCTCCTAGGCTGGATTTTAGCCCACCAGACAAAACAGTTCCGCCAGAGCTCTTTGTGTCTGTCTCTGTGTTCCTCTCGGGCTCAGGGGATGCAGCTACAGGCTGTCTGTCTGTCATTTCCAACTTACTCCAGAGGAATCCAACTGTACAGAGAGATGCTTGGGTAGCTCTGCCTTCTCCAGAGCATTTCTCCAAGAATTAAAGCCTTAGGGGACTTCTGTTCATTTCCACAGGAAACGAATGTTTCTAGATTTTCATTGTTGCCTTCCTCCTTCATTTATATGATAATATCATACTTGGACATTAATATATATTTGATTTGCTGCGCATATGGCATCAAGGACTCCTCAAAATATGATATGCTAGATGAGGCATTTGTTTCAGACAACATCTGCAGCAATTAAGATTTAAAGAGTGATAATGTAAAGCCATTGAACTTAGAACAATGACCACTGAGAAAGATAAAACCAAAGGTGTTGAAAGACTATTATTTTCCTTTTGAATCTATCAAAATAGTAAGCATGTTTCTACTAAAAAGAGAACACAGAAAACTGAAGGATGCTGATAATAATAAGTTGTTTGAAGTCTTAAAGACAAAATAAAAATCACTTGGCCATATTTTTTTATCTCTGAAAGACCTCGCAAAAAACATTTCTCATCATTTCCCACTTCAAGATGATTATAAAGAGGTTACAAGTTGTCACAGATACTGTACTGTTCTTTGACCAAAATAAAGACAGAAAACCAGATATGTCTCCTGTAGCAATGTGCCCCAAACCTGAAAATAATTGTGAATCCTCTGTGGCCCACACACAGACTCAAAAGTAGAGCAAGTAAAAATATTTCTTCCTAGACTACAGCAACTTTTGCACATCTTTGATGAAATAAAGATCAGTGCAGCATCCTGCTAATGTAATACAGTCTGTTCACTACCACAAAATTCCCTGAAGAGTTCACTGAGTACTGGACTGGACCTGGGGTGATTCTGTTGCTGGATGCCCAATGGTCATCTATGATCTTAGAAAACTACCCCCATTGGTACCTCAGAGGAGGAGTTTGCAAAAGTATCTTCCTGCCTTTTCAGAGTATTTAGTGACCTACACATAAAAATATATTCTTCTTTCCATGTATTTAATGGTACATACATTTTATGCCACAAATTCTAGAATTTGGCAGATTTTGGTACACTAATAAAAATCTGCATTTCTTTCCCTACCAATAGTCAAATCTGACTATTGTAACACAAACATTTTTGTTGTTCCACTGCCATTCTCTGTAGGATTAGAATCACAAGAAGTTCATGTGAATCAGACCACTGAATAAAATGCCAGTATTTCCTACTAATTTAATGGGTTCCTAGTATCTCTGAGGGATAAAAGCTTCTTTCTTAAATTTTATTTTGGACACCAATGCTTTAAAAATACTCACTGGAAGCACATTAAACTACAGCTTAGTTATTACAACAAATAAAAGATTTAAGGAATGTCTTTTTACCCTACCAATTTTTAAAACAGAAAGTCTCTTCCTATGCAAAATATCAAGAACCAGACTTGTGACCAATTTTTGAAGAGCTATTTATGAAGAGCCATTTTGTTGTTTGGAATGTGTGTTCCATAACAAGGATTATACACTTGTAGAACTGAGGATTGAGAAAATGAACTGACACTAGTAAAACTTCAGCTCTTCATGCAGTTGAAATTGCATCAAGTATCTCTTCCCTTTGTTGCTCACTTTTAAATACTGAGGAGTGGTTTTTGGCACTTCTTCTGAAGGGAAGAGGTTGCTCTAGTCTCCAAATTTTTTCTTCACTGGTGCCTTGCCAGTTGTGCTCATTGTGCTACATGGTGTAATAGAGAAACCAGAGTCAGTCCAGCCTGCTAAACTCATTTTCACTTTTCAGTGAAATAAGTTTTAACCAAAATTTTAAAAGGTGAAAAGCCAGTGCATTAACACAGTAATAGAGACTGAGAGGTCTGAAGTCTAGAAGTTAAAGTCTTCCATTGTAAACCCAAGTAATATATTACATGCCATACAGATTAAGATCCTCCATAAGACACATTTATTCCAGAGACGGTTACCCTCCATGGAATGTAATTCTCTAATCTCTGTGGGGAAAGGTTCTTTTTGCAGAGGAAGAAAATATTTCCTAATGACAGAATTTACTGGAAATACTGTAAATTCATGCCACATAAAGATGACTGGTAAGTCCTTCAGCACCTTCAGGAAGAACAAAACCCAAAGCAAAAGGGGTGTCAAATTACTTCAAGGCTTTCCTTTGCCTGACCTGCATGAGAACCTGAAGCTTTATCATAAAGGGAGAAAACTGGAAACTGAACTGACTGGCTTGCAGTTGTTGAGAAAAGGCATCAACATCTGTTTCTGGTCTTTTGCTGAAGAATCCCTCCAGCTGATCATTTGGATTGGTTTGTTTCCATAGGCCCATTTCTTTCAAGTTTGGATAAAACAAACCTCTCCTGTGGGCCTGATGGTTTGTGTTCTGAATTCCTGGTTCAGGTGGCAGAGATTCTCTGTATTATATTGCTAACATATCCCTCTTGAAGAGCATGAAGCCAGCTATGCCTTGGCATGGTTCTGTATGTTTCCTTGTCTAGTTTTAAAAGATCTGGTGAAAGCATGGAAATGGGATCCTGATAAATTCCCCACAGTCAAGGAAAGTTATGTGCGTGGGCACGTATTTCTGTATCTGTAAAATTATAATTGTCACAAATGTCAGTCACAGCATTCTAGAAGGAAATCTTTAGTAGTTCTTTACTAGAAAATTCTGCTCCTAGGTATAACAAATAATGCAGAGTTACTTTACTGCTCTGCCTTAAGCATGATTTCAAAGTTTGGCTTTGATTCTTATGTGCCTATGAGTAACAAGAATTATGATCAAGTCCCATCTTCAATGAACAGAAATTAAAAATCACTTGTATTTTCAAGTCTTATCCCCTTTACACAGGTGTTCTGAAACTTTCCTGAAAGCCTGAATAGGGGAATAGAAGAGTTCTGGGCCCCTTACTTCAAGAAAGACATTGAGGTGATGGAGCGAGTCCACAGAAGGGCAATGGAGCTGGTGAGGGGTCTAGAGACAAAGTCATATTAGGAGCAGCTGAGTGAGCTGGGGGTGTTTAATCTGGAGAAAAGGAGGCTCAGGAGAGCCATTATCATTCCCTAAAACTACCTGAAAGCAGGTATTGGCAAGGTGGAGGTCAGTCTCTTCTTTCAGGCAACCAGCAACTGGACAATTGGAAATGGCCTCAAGCTGAGCCAAGGGAAGTTCAGGTTGGACATCGGAAAGAATTTTTTCTCGGAAAGGATGGTTAAGAACTGGAACAGGCTGCCCAGGGAGGTGGTGGAGTCACCATCCCTGGATGTGTTCAAGAAATGACTGGACATGGCACTTACTGCTATGGCTTAACTGCTGCAATGGCGTTCACTTGAAGGTTGGACGCGATGATCTTGGAGGTCTTTTCCAACCTAAATGATTCCATGATTCTGTGAAAATGAATTTAAAAAGTTTGTCCTCAAGGAAGGTTTCAATCTTTTGCCCAAAAGTAAAATGAAACCATAAAACATGGATCTCTGAGATTCACATTCTGCTGATACTCCCCGTGGGATAAAGTACTTTTTTAAGAGCAGAAAAATGTAAAGTCACGAGAAGTTTATTTGGGGAGACAAAATTACAAATACACAGACATTCTAAAGCTGTGATATGTTGTGAAACGTTTTACTTGAGCACTGTAATATATGAAAACTAAGTTTTCAATTTCTTTACATCTCAGAGGAAATAATAATACAAGAAGAAACAGGAAATCAGCAAGTCTAGCTTAAGAGAAATATATTATGGTTACCATAATGCATAAACAGGAGCAATTTTATCAAAGATGCTCTCCCTGACCACCCATAAAATTTTTCAGGACACTAATTATACAGGGCAACTACATTCAGGAAGCCAGTCAGGGAAAAAGCAGTATTTTAACATAGTTAAACTTGTTAATATAGGATGAATGAAACTACTACTTCTTCCTCATTTTTATGTCCAGACTGAGGATATTTACATATTTACAGTGGGATTTTTACAGTTTCATCACCTTACTTCCCATGAAAAAAGAGCAAGCATTTTCTTTATTTTCATTACAGCATCAAACCCCCAGAGGACCAATGGAGGGCACAAAGACTGTTCAGGTGCCTTCTGCTCAGGCTGACAGGGCTCTGTGACTGCTGTGGAAGGGCACAGTGACAGCTGAGGTAGTGCCACTACAGCCTGCAAGAGTTAGAAAAGGCTGCCATAGACCACCAAGTTCCCACCTGGTCTTGCATGTTTTGGAGAAAGAGATTTACTGGAGCACTGTTTTTTTAAACAGATATAAAAAGCCCTGGTTTTCCAGTATCCATAGCATTAGGGAATGCAACCAAATTCTGAGTGCTGTGAGCAATAGAGGTACAATAAAACACAAAAATATAATAAAAATACTTTCATTTTCTTATTTAATTTCAGCTATACACAGTCTTTCAAGTGCCAGTTGAAGAAGACTCAAAGCTTTAGTCTGATTTCCAGTCAAGTTACAAATACAGACTTCTCTGTATATAATGATTGCAGTTTTATTTCTGTTGAGTAAAACAGTTTCGTCTGGAATCTAATCTTAATTTCATTGCACCAAGTATAAAAAAACAGTTACAACTTACTGAGGGGTGGTCCCTTCCTTTGCCAGGGAGCAGAACAAGAAAAAGGACTTCATTTGATTAGTTTAAAAAATGCTTACAGACATTCCCAAAGACTCAGTGAAATCTGCTCTGAGAATGTTTTCTGATATGCAGAAAAACCTCTAAGAGTGGCATGTTCTTATAACAAAAGTTATTTACAGTGGGAAAGAAAATCTGGTCAATCTGAGAGATGACACAGTTACCCCAGGTTCTGCATTTGGAAGTCAAAAAGAAAGAGAAAGTGTCAACAGACATTTACAAACAGGCAAAATAACCATCCAGGTTAAAACCAGCACTGTTTTAGAGCAGGAGAAAAAGTCTCACAGAAGACTTCAGATTTTCTGAGTGAGCTGTTCTCCTGAAATTATTGGTAAAAATAATAAAAACTGAAACATAGCCTTCAAAAAGGCCTTTTTAAGACTCTTAATGTTTCATTGAAAACCCAATTTTTACTTTAGAAAACAGTAATTCTCAAAAAATTAACTTATTTTTAAATATTATAAGAATTCTGAGGCCATTGCATTCACTTAAGAAACATTAGCACCTAGGTAAACTACCTACCTTACAGATGCTACATATGGAAATCTAAATGAAATTAGTGTATTTTGTAGTTATTAACAAAACCTATTTTAAAATGTTTTGATAAAAGCTGATTTCTTTCTTTTAATGATTGTAAATTACTTTGTTATCCAAATTTCTATACATAGTCCAACATCTTCCTTCAAGAAAATTTTGTTTTGCTAGCAATTTTCATTTTATGAGTATACATTTTTAGTAAGGCACAAGCTACCTTTCAGCATGAGCATTTGAAACATGAAAATAATCTAAAAATGAGTAAAAAGAAAATATGCTACAAATATGTTAGATCACTCAAGACTTACAATTAGAAATCTTTAACTCCATATTGCTCTCTGATGAATTATGATTCTTCAGCTGCTAGAAGTTGAGGAACCAAAATTTCCACTGAGTTTTCTCTTACACCTATGATTGGTGTTTTCTTTAGGGTTGCCAGAATTAATCATGAAAGTAGCTGAAATTTCCAGATGTTTCTTCAGTGAAGAGTGCAAGTTCTGCTCTCCCATATCAAATCTTCCCTAAATATCACCACTTTCTTTTCACAAACATTGTCAAACATCACAGCTATCAATATTCTAGCTTCACATTTCACATTTACATTGTTGAGTTAATTTAGCAAAACCCATGAAGTAATTCAGACACAGCAAGTTCTGCTCAGATTGTGTGTTCTGAGAAATTTTGCTGTTCCTGAACTAATGACAACTTCTTTCAGCACTGCTCATGAAACAACCAAATACATCTCTTTGGTTTTGTCATCTGACTTATATCATAACATTATTGGGGAATTGAGTCTTACTTCAAAGTACTTCAACGTTTTGTTCATTAAGAACCCCCCAACTTGCATCACCATCCCAGTAAATTTTTGTGTCTCTGCTGGCTTCCTTTTGAGCACATTACCTCCAAAAAGAAACAGTGCAAATCCTATTTGGGCAAAAAATGCATTCTAGTTGATCAGGCAAAAATCTTCATCTATTTAACTAGTAAAACATATCAATATCTGATTTAATAAATATCTGAATATACAAAACAATATATTTATTTATATATCTATCAAAACCCACAATATCACAATACTAGGCAATTTATTTTTTACACTGAATGACATAGGGCTTGGAGTAGTTAGAGTGGAAAAGCATAAAATTCAGAATGTCATTAAATATTTATTAGAATATTAGGAAAAAAAATAATTCCAGCAGTAATGTTAAAATACAAATTGCTTAACTGTTGCTGATCATCACCACAATAACAGTAATAATTTCAAGGCAAAATTGAGAGAAAGTCAACTATTTGGCTGCTGAATCTGAGAGTATTGAAAGACAGACAGCAGAGGAGTGGGACTTAGACTGTCACATATGAGACCGTTCAAGAATCCCTCCTAAGCCTGGGGAGAAAAATCAGTACTATTAAGGCATGAGACATCGCATTCCAAGGCTACACAGGCTGGATGAATCAGGGTTACAAAATGCCCCATTTCTTTTTTACTGATTTTAGGAGGTTTAATGACTAGTTCTTATAGTGGTCTTATACTGCTGATGTCCAGTTAACCAAGGTGAATCCTACACAGGATACCTGAGCTGGAGCTACAGGGGGACAGAAAGGAACACAATGATTTAAGCCTCTAGCACTCAGTGCAGAAGTAGGAACAGAGCCTCGATCTGAGAAGTTTTGTGAACATGCTTAAATTTCTTAGTGCTTAAATGAACCAAACCACAGAAATCTGAGGCTTGCCCTTCGTGAGCTGGCAGATCACTATTTTTTGGCGCTCGGTTTTTGTGATGATGTCAGAATGATTATTTTATTGTAATCAAAATTTGAATGTATATGACATTTTGTTTATGCCAGTCCTCTTTTTGTTCTCCATGTGTATAAACAGATATACCAGCACTAAACAACTACAATTTTGTGTCCCAGACACAGATGTGCAGCAATATGGAGGCTTTCAAAAAGTTGAGGGTTGCCAAAAATAATGTTCCACCTATCATCTTGCACACCAGTGTTTCAGAAGACTTGTGTACCACAAACACAGCAACTTTCTACTTGTGCAGTAGAAGAAAAAACAGGATTTTGCAGGATTTGACTGCTCAAGTAAGATGACACACCTACAAGTTCTATGGCGAATATGTACCTAATTGTATTTTAAGAGCTTCAGACCAATTCTAAACATCTGCATTTTATCAGAATTTCAGGGCCATCATTGGAACAAGGTCAGACCTGTCCATACAGTAGGACCAAAGTGCATCTGAATGTGTTTAGCACTGCTACCTGCTCCTTGCAACAAAGCACTTATTGGCGGTGGTTTCCCACAAGTACACAGGCTATTTAAAGCTACTTATTTCATAAACAGCTTTCAAAAAACCCAAACAAACAACCTAGAGCTCACAGCCTAAAAAGAAATCTCACTGTGAAAATCCCTCCATCAACTGGCATGGCAGCTTCCCTCCCCATCGGGTCTTCGGGGTGTCTCTAAGCACAGCTGAGCCCGTGCTGCGGCCAGAGGTGCGGCAGTGGAGCCTCAGGCACTGCTGAGCTGGAGCCCCCCCCTTGTGAGCAGCACTTCGAATGCAGCAGCCAGGATTGCAGCACAGGGCTCCTCTGTAACCCCGTGGGGTGGCGGGTATGACTCCTTCTGCCGCAGGCACACTTCTGGTTGCTCTGCAGACATAAGTCACCCCACTTGGTTTTGTGTATCTGCGGCTGAGTCAAACTTTCCTCATGCTACCAAGCCCCACACTGGCAAGCTCTCCTTCTGTGTACAGTGAGTCAATATACTCTGACTCTGTTTTCAAGATTCTAGAAAGACAAGGCTGGAAAAGCAGTATAAATCATTTCATGTTGGAAATAATTACTTACATTTGAATTCTGTAATCCTTATTTGAACAAAACTCACATAGACCTTAGTGGGAGTTCAGCTCAGTTAATGACTGAAGTACTTGGCCCTTAATTCCTTTTTCTGCCCTGCTATCAGATGTATTATTATTATGAGAAACATCTGTAATAATACTTTACACTTCCATAGCCCCTGACATCTGGAGGCTTCAACAAACTCTCTCTGAAATTACTATTAGCTGTTCTTATGTTACTAAGGATGTCAAGTAATTTGCCCAAGCCAGAGATATTATGTTTATGCTTTATGCAGCTCTTAAAAAATTAAATGAGGTTGCATTGATAAATACCATCCATTATACAGCCAATGTATTTATTAACTAAGTGGAGAGAAAGACAACTAAAAAAATGATTGATGCTGAAGATTAAAAGAGCCATAGACGCCTAATATCGAATAATGTCAAATTCAGCTCTCTGTACTTGAAAATTCCTGGTTTGCTTTTCTGACTCTAGAGATCACTTAACAAACATGAGGCCAGAAGTCTAAGTGGGACAATAATGTGGTTTCTGTTGATGCTTGCTAGCTTGTCTGTCTGTGTTTATCTGAGGGCTGCAGCTAACTGATCTCATACCGTATGTGTTCCACTGTGGCAAACCAGCACTATTTGCTTTGTTTTTCTACCTCAAGATACTTTAAAAAGTTATTCCAAATATCAAGCAGCCAGTTATTTTAAGGGATCTCAGACCTGATCATGTTCTATTACATAAAATGTGGCACAAGGTAAGCAAACACTCAAAAATGCACCTGAAATGTGCATTTTTGTCTGATGTGAATCTGATGTGTCTGAATCTGTGTCTGATGATTTGTCTGATGTGAATCTTGTCCTTTGAAAAGAAAACCCAACAAATCTGTAAAGAAAGAAATTACAGACTCATCTTGTCATATGAGAACCAAAAAAACAAAACAGAAGAGATGTAATGTCATGAAGAAAGTGTCTGCCAAAGTGATCATAAACAGCAACGTGTTCATGACAATGAAAGGGAAGGGTCTATTTTCAGTTCACAGCTAGTTACAATTCATCCCTCATTGTAAGGCACTCAGTTATCAAGACCCAAGAATAATAGTTCATTGTTCTGTTAGCTCTTTCAGACACTCAGAACCACAGGATTGCACTTCTCCTCTGAGTATCCCTGTCACTGTAAAAATATAGAATGCTTTACAGCTATGTATGTCAGCTGTTATATCCCCTTATATCCTCTTTATGTGGGCTCTCAGGATGATAAGGCAGTAGAGTACCTCACTTTCTGGACACTTTGAGCTGTAATTTGTCCTTTATCAGATGAAGAAATACTGAATAGAGGCTGAGATAGTTGCTATGCTGAAGCATAAATGGGCACAGAGCCAAAACGAGTACTTCTGCTTTAAAATATAATGTATGATTTATCTCTATTAACTTCATCACATAACAATCTACAGAGAGAGAAAGAAATTCTGTTTCAGTCCCAAAAATCTGCTAGGATGTAGTGCCTTGCTGAAGCATTTGAATGGCTTAGAAGTGTCAAATGCATAGTTCACAACCCTAAGTCTTCACAAGCATGTTCTTTTAAGGGTAGAGGGCTGACTGAAAGCATTGCCTTAGAGGAGGGGGAGTGAAAGAAAGTGAGACCAAGTGTTCTGCCTGGCTGCCTACAACTTTTGGCAGTGGATCAGACAAACAAGTTCAGCAGAAAGTCGATGTAATTTTATTGGACCACACTGTCTCAAGCAATTAGAAAAATATTTGTAAAACATCAGATGAGAAGGGGAAATGTGGAGCCCAATAATGCAAAACAATGTTTATAAGACAGAAATTGTGAAACTGGAAGAATAAACATAATTACTCTATCAGCACCTCCAGTTCTGAAGATTACTTAGCTTAAAAGCAAAATGTTTTCTTGTTTTATTTAAAAAAAATCATAGTTTAAAAAGCTTTACAAATGCACATGTATATTTAAAAAAATGTATATATGGATTTTTACTGTGGAGTTGTCACTACTCATCAACAGAAAATTACATGCTACATGAATACACTTTAGGTTCTGACATTCACATGCATATTTGGGCAAGGAATTCAAATCCATGGTTGAGCAAGAAGGATCATTTTTAGAATCACAGATTCTTTTTAGAAGAACAACAGATCATCCAACGCATGTGTAAGCTGCTCAGATAAATTAATACTGTGTGAGGCAAAATCTTTCTTGGTAATTATTATTCTCTCCCCTTTAAAAACTATGCTGAGAAAACCAGTTTAGACAACTTGCACAATGCAAGCTTAGACACACACAACACTAAAGATGACCATATGCATTTCTTTTTAAGTTGCTGGCAAGTTCAGAAATTTGTCTGCATCTTAAATTGGGATATTTGTTCTTTTCTACCAAGTAGACATATTTCATTTTCTGCCCCAATTAACATCATAAGACTTGTCACATTAACTGTTCTGTTAAAACTCCAGCTACTTAGGCATTAGAGCATGGAGAAGATTTATCTGTTAATTCTAGGATAACACAGTACTGTCTGACTGTAGGCAGCTATCTCAGTAATAGGATTGGACAAAATTCAAGTATTATTATGTCCATTAGAGGTTCTATCAAGATTAATGACGGTTGTTAATCAATCAGAAGATTCTGAGCTCCCTGAATACAGGTGTATTTGGCATATTAATCCAAAACTATCTTCAGCCTGCTGTCTGTGTTTACCCTTTCTGCAAAAAGTCAAAGAATTCAAGCTGTTGAAAGGATTGTTTTTACCTGAGGCTTAATGAAAAACACAGTGTGACAAACAAGAGAGAAATTTAGGTTAGAGAAGGGCATTCTGAGCAAAGATTTGGGATGCTGAGTGACAGAGGCAGGATTTCCCCAAATCCGGGTGGCTTCAAGCTGACAGCATGGCAGCCCAGGCTCTGGAAGAATACTGCTCTTCCTATACTGGGAAGAACTTTTTGAGCAGCAAACCCAGGCATCCAGGAGTTGGAACTGCTAAAAGTTTCAATAGTTTATAGACTACTACAGTTACTCAGCTGCAACCTCAGCAAAAGCAGGAACAGGCCTTTATAACACCAACCATCAAGTTTACCTTCCAGGCTCCATTCCAGTGCCAACATATTCAAATAAAATCCTGAGAGAACAGCCTGTGTTGCCCAAACAGCCTTCTTGTACCGAGCTGTACAGCAGTGATTTCTGGGCAGCCGTGCAAATTATCTGCAGTATAACAGACTTTTCCCACAAGCACACTCACAATGAAAACAAGCTGCGAATTTCAGGATAAACCTAAGTCTAGAGAAAGCAGCTCTGTTTGAAGTTGTGTTTACAGTGAAACTTTGGCAGTCCCAAAAAACAGCTAAGCTCCGATTTCCGTACATCTATATACTCTGCAATATATCTTGTGTGGACTAGAAATGAATCCTTTGCATTCCAGACCCATCAAAGGATGACTGCTGAAGAAGACTAAAACTTCTGTGAGTGATTGCTGGCCATGTGTGAGTGTGTCTGTGTGTGTGACAGAGCTGTAGCCAGACAGGCCATTAAATGTCCCAGCAGAGCTGTTGCTTACACACATCCTTTAGCATACTGTCAACATTGGAAAAGAATTTGCACTGGAAAATACTTGGAAAATACGTTTTTCGATGCATGTTATGTAGTCAGCTGAGCTAAGGCACAGCAACTGCACATGAATTAGCTGATATCCTGTGTTCAACCAGCAGCATGGAAAAAACATGAAGGCAAAAATGGGCAGAGAAAAGGAACTAGGCTGATAAATAAGAGCATGGATGATAGCAGAGAAGTTGTATGAATAGATTACATATGAGGTTTGCATGATTTTAAGAAGAAAGAGTTTAAAGAAGCATGTCTTATAAGCAAATTTCATTCTGAGAGAAGTACTTCAGCAGATCAATTTTCCACTGAATGTCTTCATTGACCACACAAATTTTTTTTCAAGGATTAATGCTGAGCAAATACAGGGTAAAGAAACCCTTTGCAAGAAGTATTTACAAACAGCCATTTGAATAAAACCACAAAGTGCTTTAGGTGGTATTTGGTTTACCTCACCATTCACACTCTAAATAATGAAAATTACTTGCATTTGCAGAGAGAAGAAAATTTCTCCATTAATATTTTTGAGACTATTACCTAGAATTAAACACACAATAATACCTTTAAAGTTTGTGACTGGAAGTTACAGTTATATAATGGGTTAGATGCAATAACTATGTTTATAAAGCACATCAGGAAAGACTGCAAGTTTGTGAATATTGATGACTTTTTCACCTTCCACACTTGCAGACTTACTACTTGTTGGGAGAGCAATGTAGCCTCACTGGAGCATTCAAAGAACAATAATGGGTATCCAGTGCTTTATTGTCTTAGCAAGGTTTTCCTCATTCCCAAAATCAAGGTCAAAGGCATTAACAGAGCTATTGAAACACATCTGACAAGGCCTCCTATAGTTATGGGACCCTGAACCTTACGGGCCTGACTCCTTGAATTGTGTGGTCCATAAATATATCTTTTCTATGCAGACATATGTTAAAATTAAGGATTCACAGATCTGGCATTTTAAACATTTCCTACACTGATTGTCCCACCCCAAGTTTAAAGAAAAAGAGTTTGCTGGAGTTTTTCAAGATGTCCTCATCCTTAAAAAGCAACATTGTTTAATTAGAAATTACTACATTCTCAGGGAATTCCAGAAAGGGAAAGATTAGACAAGTCTGTGGATAATGAATATATCAAAAGTTGTGTTAAATCTTACTTTTTTTAAGAACAGTATAAACTCATGTACTTCATGAAATATGCTAACACATAAATATTTGAGGGTAGAAAGTTGCTTCTCAAACACATTAGATCTACTCATGTGCAATTCTTTGCTGTGCCCTGAATCAAATACTTGCCACATAGGCTTTACCAATGCTTGAAACTGTATTTGCATGGAAAACTCCAGTAGAGGTGCAAAGCTGGGAGCCCTATGAATCAGATGACTGAGCAGTAAGTATTAGAACCTCATCCCAAGACGAATTCAAGGAGCTCACGTCTGAAACACGTAGGTTAAGCTCAGAAAATGGCAATGGCATTGAATTGCAAGACAATATGGAAATAGTCCAAAATATGAGTATCCTTTTCCCACTGTCACATTACTCTGCTTTCTACTCATGGTAAAGAAGCGAGAACTAACAGAAATATTACTTTGATTGGGATGTTTTTGAAATTATTCAAAAATCAGGGCATCCCACATGGAGTTCTAACATAGTCTTTGACTCAATTGTTTCAGTTGTCTTCAAACACAAATCAGCACTTTTCAACAGTTTTTCCTGTATCTCAAGACATACCATGCATACCTACCGCAAGGCAGAGCATAAGAGGATGATATAGGGTGATCTTCCTCCTGATATGGTCACTTAATGTGGCAGAATATGCACCACGGCATGACTGCAAACATCCTGAACTACAAGTTACTCAAGCACAAGATAAAAATATTTCTGAAAACATTTCAAACAAATCCAGGACACATTTGTGAGAAAGTCTGTACTAAAGTCTGTACTCGTTTCCCCCTTTCCCATCTTAACTGCCTTTGCAAAAGCATAAACTACAATTGGCAATAGATGAAAAGTAGGAATCTACAATACAGTCAAAAAATTGAACTAGGAAAATGCCATTCCAAAGGAAACTAGTCCAAATTACTGTAAAGGTTAACTTCACCTAGAATAAGTTACTAACCCTGAATGCCAGTTCATTCTAGTTGTTTAGGTATGAGGCAGTGAAACAACCCTTGAACAAGAAAACTACACAGTGGTTCTGCAGTGTGCCCTACATAATCTGAAGCAGTGGGCAGCAATAGCAGCTTTATCTTGCAAGTTCCCACAGTCATTCCCTTAAGTTGGTAGGATAGAAAAGAAAATGCACAGATCATACTTTCACATTGAGAAAAGTAAATGGAGGAGGTTTTCAGTTGGCCACATACAGATACATTAGCTTAAACTTCTCACAGAAAAAAGGAAAACTGGACAAAGCCATCTTTGTCTTGCTTCCTTGCATCAGTTGACAATCATGGTCCATCACAATCAGCTTACACTCAGGTATAATAAACAATACTGAGGAGGTATTATTTTAATGTGAGAGATGTAATTTGCTGCTGGTGACAGGTTCAAACCATGCCTGTAAACCCATCATATAACACATCCTCTTTTAGTCCTACTTAGATTTAAAATAATAATACTGAAGGATAGGTTTTGGCTTTGGTACTCACTGCAGGCACTTCAAAAGGACATAGAGGGAAATAGAATGAATTTGATTGACTCATCCAGAGGGCTTTCTGGGTGCATCCTAAAAACCAACTTAAAGAAAAGCATGCCCATCCTCCCATCACGTAATGGTCCTCCGCTACATTAGTGCATGTGTGGACATGCATGGCTGTGAAGAAGACAAGGAAAAAGACACAGGAGGAGGAAACTTCTCACTCCATTAGGCACTGAGTGCTTCCAGAAGCTCTGCAAACCCTAACAGTAATTTCCCTCCCTGCCCTGCCCCCAGGGTTCATCCAGTCCTTGCACCATCGTAAAAGCAGGAAAGCTGTAGAATCACACAACCCTTAGCATCTTCTTGTTGACATCCTGGGTTAAATAGACCTCTGGAGTGCTCCAATACAAGCATTGCTGCATTTTGATTTTATGTTCTTCTCTTTCCCTTTCTGGAGAAAAAACCCTGCTGCATCAAGTGAAGAAATTCCCACTTAGATGTACTCTCTTACAGTAAAGGACATAGCATTAGGAATTAACTGTCCCAAAACAATCAACTTAAAAGATTTAGTGACTCTGAATAATAATTTATCTCATGTAAGTCTGGGGAAACTAGTTTGATTCCAAATATTTGATTTGCCCCAAAACCAAAACAAGCAATTCTTTGTAAAAATTTAGTTGGTTTATTCCATAATTATTTTCCATTTTCTTAACCCTTGCAATAACCAGACCAGACCTGAAAGGCCAAAACTTTTGCAAGACTGCCTTCTCAGATGGTCTAGTCCCCCACCTTAGATTCTAAATGTCAAGGCCGTTTAGATAAATGTTCTTGATTTTGGGCACCTATCCAAAACCATTGCTTGTGTTATTGGGATCTAAGTTAATAGGAAGGACACATTTTTCCTTAGTGGTAGAAGCAGCTGATTGATTACATTATGTGCAATCTCCTATTCATGGAAACAGCAGAACACAGCATTCTACAGGCTTGAGATAAAGAGTGTTTGTGTGTGTGTGGCTGAGGGGAAGGGGCACAGCAGGGGAGTAAAATACTAAGAATATTGGTGCACCAGATGAGATGTCAGTGGAATAGAAAGTCATCACAGGATAATGGTCTCCTGCTGCTAAATGAAGGCCAAGGCAAAACAGATGTTGACTCAGAGCAAAGAAGTTTATTTTTAAAGCACAAGACACTGATCCTGTCCTAGCAGTTACTCATCTAAACTGACAGTAAAGTAGCACTCATTTCACTTGACAGAGGTATTGAAGAAAAGCGTTACTTATTCCATGATATTACTGACTTGTTATACTTTTACTTAAAAAAACCTCAACAAACTCGCCCCTTGCCCTAGACTTACTGTTGTGTTCCACCAAGCAGAAAATAAACTACTAGTGAAAGTATAACCTTTCTGGAAAGTTGCACTGATCTTTTATGATTCCACAACTTTCTGACTGAGGCTGGTTTACCAAAAGGCTTCAGACCATTAAAAACTGATTTACCTATCAGTGCAACTGGCTGGCTGCAGTTACCTGCTCTGTACAAATCAATCAGTTGTCCTAATGTGCAGGAAGGAAAGGAGGACATTTGAGTCAGGAACCCAAATTTTTGTTAAAGCAGACACTTATATTTTTAAAGCTGGGACAAGACTAACAGTTCTAGATAGAAATCTTGGTTCCACTTAAATCAGTGGCAGTATACCCATTGATCCACAGGGAGTAATGATTTCATCATATGTTAGTCTGAAAAATGGATGTAGATGAAAAATGTCCAGTGTTAGAAATTCCTCTGTTGGCTGCTCAGTGATGCACTTAAACTTTACTGTTGGAAAATCACCTCTGTGAGGGATAGAATATCTTCCCTCACTTGTTTATGGCCTTTGGAAAATCCTTTGATTCCCAATTACTCCTCTGTACATTATATGATCCCCTTTTTCTGTTACAGGATCTTCAGGGGACTGTTCTGAAGAGAAAATGCATGGGGAGAGGGCAAAATTCTCAGGCACTGATCTCAGCTATTGTCACTGAAACTGCTGTGCTAGAAGATAATAAAAACAGATCTGAAACCTCACCAAGTATGCTTCTCTGTTCACCGGCTTTCTGTTGAACACAGACAAATGAAAGGCCTTGACAGTCACATCCAAAGTACTTCACAGATTTGGGTATGGCTATTTGAAGAGTTATTTCAACTCGAGTTAAGACTTTTCAGCAAAACTACATTTGGAAGAAGACAACTCCTTAACTCAGAGGACAAGAAATTTTCCCAGCAAGTTGTGAACAGCCATGTGTCAGAAGAATTCTAAACTGGAAAAAGACATCACAACTGCAACTTAGTGTCTTCTTCTGGAAGCCATTACTAAATCCTTCTTTAGAGTCTCTATTAAAAAAAAAAAAAAAAGGGCATTTATGACCAGAGGACTCCTTAAAAACCAATAAAAACCAGACTCCCAAGTCTTTCTGTTGCACTAAAGAACCAAGGTTACACATGGGTTTAAGTCGCTCAGGTGCTTCAGAATTTTTTAACTGTTCATCTCTCTATAACCTCTTGAGTATACCAGACAACATTCCTAAATATTAAGTGCATCTGTTAAACTCCTCTAACCAGAACAATAAAAGTATAAGGGAAATCTATTTAATTTGGTTTTCTTGATGTATATTTATCACCTCTTTATAAAATTAAACACACTCTACTGAATTGAGCAGCTGTGCTATAATTTTCACACTTTTTCTAGCATATTCCCATTGGTCAAAGGATTGTAGCTCAAATGTAGACATAGAATATATGCTCTTACAAAAATCTCAGCTGCAAAAATCAGTACTAGATATAATTAACAGTACAGACAAATATGTCAGTACTAGCTGAAAGCACCCATACTGCAATGATAGTAAATTGCAGCTCTAAGAAAAATAGAAGTCACCACTTCTCACGAAATAGTAACCATATCACAGACCACAGTCTGTTTTTAAATACTAATCTGTTTGTACATTCTGGTCATTAAAAGATGGCTAAACCCAGATTTTATTAAAATGTGCTAGCTAATGAACCTGCTAAATTCACCCCAGTTTCTCATTCTAGACAGTGCTTTCACGTGTTTGAATTCAGGTTTGCCCAGCTGCAAAATGGGGATAATGATACTTCCTCTACTCTTTGTAGCTTGTCTGTATAGACTGATAACTCTGTTGGGCAGGAACAATCTCATTGGGCGTTTTATACCACACAGAAGGAATGAAAAAGTACTTTAAAATGCATCTGATTTTTTCAAAGACATTAAACTAAGTAATAGTTGACACAAAGTAAGAATTTTAAATGCATGTTGTTACTGGCAGTAGACTTCAGATGATATTTAAAACATACTATTTAAATGCTACTTAATTTAGTTTCTAATTAAACACCATTATCTAATGTCATCAACTTTCAGAGCATAGGTAAAAAGATGGAACATCTTTTTTAGAAGTGGTTCTGAATCCCCTTTGCTCTCTCCACTTCTGTCACAGTTCCCTGCCCTTATGGATTTTTGGGGCTGTGCCAAAGAAGAGCAAATCCATAATCCACTATTCCTGTACTCCCCTGTTATTCTGTATGTCATTGTGCAGGTAACCACTGCAGATGTTTAAGAATTAATGACTGGAAAAAGCAGGAGGGACAAAGGGATTTTGGGGTTAGAAATGACTCCTAGAATTAGATGTCACTGTCTGAGCTGCACAACAGCTAACTGGTTAGGCCATAATTCATCACTTGCATAATATTACAGGTAAAACATGAGACAAGATGACAGTCAATGAGTTCACATGTTGAATATGGCTAATTGAAGTAAGACCTTCTTTGAACAGACACAGAAGGGAAGGGGGATGTGCGCAGGAGCAAGAAAGCCATAGAGTGAGCACACACAGAGCCTCATTCAGGTGAATCTGAGAGCTTGGTGGAAAGCCTGGTGCACATGGATTTCACCATCTGGAAATGAAGCTGCTATGTGTTTACTAGAGTTCTCACAAAGAAGATTGATCATTTCCAGATTTCCCATTTTGTTGGGATGGACTAACATCTGGAAAAAAAAAAAAATGCTGTGTTTGCTGTTGCAGAAATTTCTACTATTTGTAGGCATTTATTGAAGCCTGCAAAGTCCTGGGATAGAGATTCCAACTGCTGACCAAATCTTTACACTTCCTAGATAGTGGAATTAGGCTCAGAAGATTTTGCCTGTTCTTGGTAAAATAGTTACTGCTGCTATATAGAAAGATAGGATGTAGCTCACTCAGAGAAGTTTCTGTTAGACTTGACAGTCTCCCCTATAAAATTTCCTAACTTTGCTTTCACCAAAAGAGGTTTCTGACAATAGCACTGATCCTACAAGATCTATTATTGAACAAGAATCCTACTGCCATCAGTCTGCCAGGCATTGCTGTTACCTCTTCTGAGTAATTGTCCAGAGTTCTGCATGACAACTCTCCATGAAATGCAAATATTTAAAGAATTGAGTACATGCTGAATATCACTGATACCATGGATTAATGATTTATGTCTCAGTCTTCTTGGACAGAAGAGCAGGAGCTAATAAAAATTACAGATTTGCATTTTTATTTAATAATTGATCAGATTACTTATTTTGTAGAATATCTTACTTAAATGCCAATCTCTCTGAGTATGAATCACAAAAAGGCTCTTTTCTGACAATCTCCCTTTGATATTATTTTTTTTAGTATAACCTGAAATACTTCCTTGCACACAAATGAGAATCTGTGATGGTTTTGGACAAGCTTTATGACTCACTCTATTCCTTTTCAAATAGTTATGATTTTTTTAATAGATGGAAGACATTTCCTATGAGAAAACATGGGCATTAAAGTTAATATATTGATCAAAATAATCTAAAGCTACTTTGAAAAGAAAATGGAACATTACTTCTGAAAGAGAGAGCTTTTTATCTTGTCTGATTAGAAATTGCTCTGTAGAACTCAGAGGAAAAGAAATAGCTTTTATAAGCTCTAAATTACAGTTTGTTTGTGCTCAGAAAAGTGATTTAGTACAGGTTTAACTTTAGGCACATGGTTAAATTCCATTGATTCTTATGGAAGTAAAGCAGATGTGCTTTGAGGTGGTCACATGCTTAAATAGTGTTGAATTAGGGCCTTTATACTTTACAAGTTCAATATACCAAATGGTAATTAATCCTCACTGCACTTCTCAAGAAATATCTCATTATTAAATGCAACCAGTGGGACTGGAGATTGTCTAATAACTTATGTATTTAATTTTGCTACAAAATGTAGGTGCAGACTTCCTAAGCGCTATCATTTTTCTAGCATGGCAGAATTGCAGATAGGAAAGAGGTGCTAAAGGTAAAAAAAAAAGTTTCTTGTCAGTAGAAGAACTTCAGTGAATGCTTCTATGTTTTTGTGTGCAGCCCATATTTCAATCATTCCTTGTGATATACTGAGAAAGAGAAAATAAATACATGCAATATGTAGGCAGAATGTATTCTTAGTGGTTGAAACACGAGTGAGGAAGAATGACAGCGAAGAGAAGCAAATTCGATAGCACACTATAAAAACTAAAGCCTCACCACTGTGGAAATGTCTAAAACAACCAGACTCTGGAAAGGAAAACCTTTCAAATCTTTTAAAACAAGTAATTATGAACAACAGCTTGTGAAGGATTTAAATGAATCTTGCCATTACTCGGCAATATAGGAGAGTAGGAGGGCACTTCCGTCATGTCACCCTGCCAAACAGTCCATATTTTTTAACATCAGAAAAGGCCTGAGTAAAAAGGAGGCTCTTTATATTTTAGGTAGCTTGTGGTAAGCATGGTTAAAAGGTCCAAACCAAAGACAACCAGGCTTTCACCAATCCCACAACAAGTTTTCAGGGTTGACTTCAATAACAAATATACATATGCCTCCAACTAGATATTTCAGTTAGTTGACTTAATCAAGAACAGATTAAGCTTTATAATTCTAGTACAAGACACATCCAGACTTAAAGCAATTCCTTAAGAACAGTTTCTACAACACTTTATTAACACACCATTTTATTACTAGCCCTACATAATTTACCTAATCCCTCCTTTACATCAGAATTTTGTCAGTCATCAATATTGCATCAATACATCAACAGGTAACAGCCTTTCATAATTCATTAATTCGAGAGGGGACATATGTTCTTTTGTAAAGAGAAAAATCTGCCTGAAATTGCTGGGACATCTGACTTCCCTCTCTCTTCCCAGTTATTTTAAGAGTGGATTTGAAAAAAAAATAATGGAGAATATTTTTAAATTAATAATTCAGTTCCATTAAAAGTTTTGTTCTCATTCCCCCCCAAACAGCATTAACAAACATGAGGTTTCTGAAGAAAATTTCAGCATCCAGACTTACTTACTTTGAAAAGCAAGAATCTGATGTGGAACAAAGCATTCACTAGAAACAGGACATCATGGGGAGCTGGACTGTTTTCAAATTACACTCTAGAAGTTTCTTTAAAGATGTGCTGCCTAAATTTATTTTTTGCACACTGACGCTGTCCTACACCCTTTTGACAAAACACCGTCCATGGTATTTTGCCTTTAACAGGTAGCACATGGGGGGAAAAAAAAAAGTTAAAAAAAAAAGCCTTCCCTAGGAATCTCCAGTCCCAATATTGGAAAATGTGACTATAGACAAGAAATGTGTTGTCTTCTTTTTATGTCATGGTGTAAACTGGGGTAAAAGATATCCCAGTGCCAACGGGCTGGCTCATTGGAATAAACACAGTGGTCAGTGGCTTGAACCTCCTGTGGCCAAGTGTGTCATTAAAACCTGGTGGTCCCTGTGTAAGGTGAAACCACGGCCATATAAACACACACGCCATTTCCCACACATCCCAAGGAATGCTAGAACCTCCTCCTTCCCCACGGAGTGATGCTGTTTTGTGGGCAGTGGAACCCGGGAAGCAAACGTAACAGACTGCCTTTCGCTCCCCTTTAAAATTCAATCGCTCCCCAGGAATACTTCTGTGGTAGTGCAAATAACCAAATAAAGCATCAAAGATCAGCTCCCCAACAAAAATGACTGATCAAACTGAATCATACTGAATAAAAAATTTCTCTCTAAAGTGTCTTTCTAGATAAACACTTTTCCATCAAAGAAACAGAACATTCACTATGAGACTTGTACTATTAACCCCCAGAAACTCTTTATGCTCCTAATGTTGTTACTTGGGATCAAGGCCAGAACACTCACATTGCAATAGGATCAAGGTTTAATCTAAGAGTAGTGCACATCCTCATAAAATACTTTCTAAAACACAGAAATGTACTACGCAACAAAGTCGAAAGCTGATGCAGCACGAAGTAATCATTTCCAAAGGAAATCTAAGCTGAATTTTTTTAACTGGCTAGCTGCTTGGTTATCACTGCCTTCAACTCTAAGATGTCACCCAACAGGCAGCATCAAATCAAGCATCATAGTCAAGAACCTTTATGTGGGTAGGGGCACAGCTGAAGTCTAGAAAAAGGAGCTCAGTCTTGCCAGGATTGGAATACCAAAAAAACACAAGAAATAATCAAGAAAAGGAAACCAAGCCAGAAGAAACTACAAAGAAAAAGAGAAGCATAGAAATAAAGAGCTACATCAGCAGAGCTGTACAAAGAGAGTTCAGCACACACTTTATCAGTTCTTGGTACACACAGACCCAGTCCCAACAGATCCAGAGAAATCTATTTTCAGATTTAGAGTGAAAAAAGATTAGACAACATCCCCAACGGCAGCCACTTTCAGGTGACTTTCCTACTGCTTATGAGGGCTGCCCTGGCTGGGAACCAGTTTTGCTTGGAAGAGCCTTTAATTCCACTATGAATTCTGCCATGCAGTACCTCAAACTCGATCTGATACGCTGCCTGCAGGATTATCCAGGCAGCAGCTATGCAGCTTATTTAGGATAATAATTTTGTATGTGGTCCCTTTAGAGACATTAACTGCAGCAAAAGTGTGCCTTCCTTTGATTTTCCAGCAAGTCCAAAAGTGGTAGAGTTATCTGAGATGTATTTATGTGCTGATATATTTTAAGAATACAAATTATTTATTTTAGAATAGCTCTTTGTTCTAATTTTCCTAATTTGGAATGGTCTTTTTTTAATGCTTTAAAGCCAAACGCCATCGTAAGGCCCAAAATAATGTTGATTATGTATTTTAGAAGCTGCAGTGAGTGCAAAGGCCACACTTGGGTTTTGATTAGCTCCATTCCATGCTACATGTCAGAACAAAAACTCTTGCAAACATTGGCCTTATTGTATTGTAGGACCTATGCATAATTATTTCAAAACACACAGAAAAGCAACGAATAAAATACGAAGAAAAAAAAATCAAGAGAAGTTTTAGATACAAGAAACAAAGCATTTTCTGTAGGACTACCTTCTTTTAAATACAACATATTTATAAGGGTACCCTGCTTTAAAAAAAAAAAGGAAAAAAAGAAGCTGTATATAAACTAGATAGCATACATAGCTGCTCTGTTTAGAAAACAGCAAAGTACCATGTAAAAAAGTCTCTGTTTAGTCAGCCCACCCACTATGAAAGAGAAAAAAAAGAAAAAAAAAAAGCTGACATTTAGAAAACAGGATATACTGAACAGTTTTCACAATTGTGCCCAGCAAATCTCATAGAGCTTTTTGTGTAAATTCTACAGCATGGATCCAATCCTGCAAGTTACCGTGTATTAGGAAATGAAAGCTATCAAGGATAAAAGTTAAAATAGACTTAGGAGCCCAACTTTCCTTTACAGCATGGATGAAGAATAAACCACTAGTTAGCAGGGAAATAGGAAATAAAACAGTAAGTGTGAGGAAAATATCTAAACAGCCCCACCTTTTGGAAAAGTGATCTTTTCAGTCCTACTATAGATGTGACAAAATATTGTTTCTGACAGACGAAATGAGAGCTGAAAAGCCCCCTGCAAGCCCCCCAAAAAGTACATATAAACATGAGAAGAAAACCCAAATACTGTAAGATAAAATTTTCAGAGCATGGATTTGCCTATGTGTTTGGAAAGAAAGCTAAACACAACGAGATCCAGATGCTAATTGGAGCCACCAAGCTTAATGCAAAGCAAATAATGCACAGAATTATCATGCAGGTCACTTTGGACACCCCTCTCACTGCCTGGTGCAGGGGCAGCCCCTGTGTGACACTGCTTGGGGCAGCCTGGGTGTGCTCTGGATGTGATGACAGCTGTCAAATGCAGCAGTGAATTATGTGTGCTTTGGTATGGCAGTGTGAAATCCCCTGAGTGCAGGTACAGGTGGGTGACATTCAACCTCTGAAACCACATCAATACAGTTTCAGTCCTTCAGGTTTCAGACTTTCAGCAGTCATGAAGCTTGTATTTACACACACACACATGCAGGAGTGTGTGTGTGTATATATATATATATATATATATATATACATGCATTTATGGTTGAAAGTACTGCAGTAGGGGGCACATTTATTGTGGGCAAACAGTATGATAAGGAAATGTCATTCTTTACTGTGTCATTTGTTCTTGAGGACCAAGCCTACCTTTGCCTCTGCTTCTGGCTTGCCTGCCTCCCTCCCTGAAACCCGGCAGGTCTTTTCCATTTCCCTCAGACCTATGAATGATAAAGAGCATAGGCAAAAGATAAGGAACAACTTTAAACACTGCAGAAACATAAACAGAACTTTAACCACAAGCTGAGTGATTTTTTTTAAAAAGAGCACACAGACCAACAGAGCCACCCTATACAAAAAATTCCAACACAGAATTCCTGCAAAAGGCAAAATCTATTGCCAAGGAGTCTTCCCTTGAGTATTCACTGAACCTTACTAACTAGACAGCGGTTGAAGGGGATTCCATTGGGGCACTCACAAAATCAGCCCTTGTACAGATTTGTGTCAGCGCTGCATCTCAGGAACAGAGTAGTCTCAGAAACAGCAGCACACTGTCAGCCTGATGGCAGGCCAGGCAATTCAGCTCCTGACAGGTTAAAAAAGTGCTCATTGTCTGAGCAGCAAGTCAATGCAAGCCAGGAAAAACTTTCAGAGATTAGACCAGTGGCTAAACTTCAAGGAACAGAGGAAGTTATGCTGAGGAATCCGCTGCTTTTTTTCTTCTTTTCTCCTTCCTGCCAGGGAAAAAAGGTTGGAGCTGCAGTGCAGGCTGGCAAGGAAAGCAAGAAAATGAAGGAAGCTTTCCTTTAGCTCCTTCTTATTCAATATTACAGTACGTTCTCTCACTCAGTTTCCCTGAATACTGCTGAAAGATAAGGAATTACTCAAAAGGCAAATGTTTTCTCAGAGGTAAAGGGTTTAACTCTTTCAAAATCAGTAATGGCAGGATCATCCCCAGGAATAAGTCATGAGAAGTAGTTTCAGTAAGAATGTGTTTGCTAAGCTATAAATCACTCTCTTTTGGGGAATCCTAATTTCAAAATATAGTCTCAATAAAGATTAAAGGACTACATCCACAATTTTATTAGTGTCTCTCTTAACTCAAAAAACATTTCATGTTTTTCTTGTTTGGTGGATGGACATTTAGTTCCTGCATGTCCCACCCAGACAGTGAGATGCATTACAAGTCACTGAGTTCTATTAAAGGCCTTAAGCTGTAAAATGCTGCTAAATTATATAAACATTTCAGATTCATAGACTATTGATTACGTAACAAAATATCACAGAACTTTTTAGAACAGTTAAAAACTGGAATTCATTAATGTAGGGTTCGAACAAGTCTGACCATCACTTTTTGCATCCACTTGTGTTGGGGGTTAGGTTTCATTCCTTGTGTTCCTTTTTACTCATAGAATTTTTTCCCATAAGTTGCTAGGAAACACTAACAACTGGGTACTTAAGAAAACAAAAGAAGTGATCAAGCTCAGGGGAGGAGGGCATCTGATTGCACTTCTGTTTTCTGAGGGTTTTTCTCCGAGGGACAGAGATACTGTGAGAACTGACTCTTGCTCTCCCTCAGCTTCGCCTCTCCCTGCCCTGCTGGGAGCCGGGCTGCCACTGCCTTGCTCCCACTGCTTTCTTTGGCACTTCTCTGAGTTCCCACTGCACTGCAGCCCCGCACCCCCTGCCTGCCCACACATCCTGCCGTTCCAGCCTGCTGCTTCCGAGAGTCCTGCTGGGGCACAGGGATGGGCTGCCCCACGGGTTTGTGGAGCAAAGCCTCTCTTCCACCCCTTGCCGTCTGGGCCGAGCCGCCATTCCCGAGTGCTGCCCGAGCCCGCGCCACAGCGCCCCCTGCAGCCGTGGGGGAATCCCCGCACCCGCCCTGCCCGCCGGGAGCCAGCAGCGCCCCTGCTGGCCGCGCCCGGAACTGCAGCAAAGGGAAAGCACCGCAGCCGAAAGGCCGGGACTGGGTTCCCGGCTCTGCCTGGGGTTCGTGCTACAGTTGTTGTTTGTTTGCTTTATTATACACTCTAGTAAAGCCCTGTTATTCCTATTCCCATATCTTTGCCTCAGAGCCCCTTAATTTCAAAATTATAATAATTTGGAGGGAGGGGTTTTACATTTTCCATTCCTAGGGAGGGTCCTGCCTTCCCTAGCAGACACCTGTCTTTCAAACCAAGACAACTTGACCTACAAAAAGTAATGGTTCTTCCATTAAAAATTGTTACCTTCATAACTTTCACTTCTCATTTAAGGTTTCTTCAGCTGAATTTTTGTCATACTTGAGGACATGCATATTTTGAGTTGGTCTAAATGTGGCAGAACTGATTGCAAAGAAAACTAATCCAAGTGCCATTGAATAATGATATACAGGAAGAGAAGATAAGCAGATAAATATATCCTTGGTTTTTTATCTGGAGCCCCAAAGACTGCACACTTGAGAAAAGCTTTGGTTGCTTTTTAGCTATTGGACAACCCCAAGTATGGAAAACTGCTAAATTCATGTCCCTGTCCATATCATTCACATATTCTTTAGGCTGATGAAGACCTCCTTGGCAATAGCAGAAGGGAAAGATAATGTTATAAATGAATACCCCAATTTAATAATTACGGAAATTTATTAAATAATCAAAGTTTAAATTGGAAAAAACCACAAGCTATTCAACTCTGAGCCAGGTGATCAGAGTTGGGGGAACCCAGGTTTTTGGTCTCTATTGCACCAAAGTCCCCGTGGGTCTCCACATGTTGTTTCTAAGGGGTTTGTTTTATACAATCTGTTGGGCTCTGGAAGGGGTCCTTCTTTAGCACATTATCGTAGTTTTTCTTTCTTGCTGCCGCGTTTCTCGGAACTGGTGAATAATTGCTGAAATCCTGTCAGGTGAAAATCTTCTGGGATAAACTTCTGGCCTCGAATATTATTTTATTGATGATGCCTATCAAATGCATCTTGCTGGGATCTTGTCAGACAAAAGAAATCCCTTGGAATATACATCTCTGGAGACAGCATCCTTCCTGGTGTTTGATACATCCTTATCACTTAGCCTATTACCGCTTGTTGTCTGACACTGGCTTTAGTACACAAAATGCTGTGGGGTTTTTTTGGTTTTTTGTTTTTTTAAATTTCCTTTAGCACTAATTATTGTATACCACATATTACAGATAAGTTCTGTTCTTTGCCTATACCATATTTAGGACCACTATAGAAAATACCTAAAGAATTACATGTTTCTCTTGCCCACACTTCCAAATTTTATGGCTATTCCCTGCCTCTCCCTAAGCTCCACTGGGGTACTGCTGTCTGCTGCCATATGTGTGCCAAATTGAAAGGAATATGCAACTGTACTTGTATATATTGAATTAAATGTCACAACAATTGGAGTCTGGCAGTTGGACTGATCAGAGTGGGTGACAGCAGGGGATATATGTCAGAAACCCTACATTAACCTAAAGCAGTGCCTCCAAAGTGCCTTGCACACAACCAGGTAAAGGTACAATACCATTATCAATGAAAAGTGAAGGAGAATCTGTGCGCTCTGAAACCTGATAAAGTCTCAGTAAATGTAAGGACTATCATTCTGTATTTTTGTTAAATGTAGTCTTAAAAATATTTACTAAATGGCTAACCGCGAGACTAAACAAAAGCATTACCACCATTGTAAATCAAGATCAAGGCAGTTTCATGCCAGGCAGGGAGGCAGCTGATAATTTAAGAAGAGTGCTACAGATATTATGAGAGGTGAGAGATGATGACGATCCCATTGCTGCTTTTTCTCGAGATGCTGGAAATGTATTTAATAGGGTAGGATCAAATGCTGATATCTACAATACGCCTCTTGCAAGTTTTGTTTTGGATTAAAACTCAGAAACCTAATTAAAACAATTTACTTTCACCCATTAGCCTTAATCCTTATGAATGGCTTACTGTCTTCTCTGGTTATTTTACCAAGAGGCACTTGAAAATGATGTCCTCCCTCTCCTGTCCTACTTTGCACTTGACCTTGAACCTTTGGCCATCTCCTGCATTCTTATTCTGAAAAAGTATTTGGCATCCAAAAACTACTGGTATGTGTAGGTGACATCCAGACAGTTATTAAATGGCATTTTCAAAGAACAACAAAGATTTTCAGTTCACCGGTGTACCAGAGGCATAATACCTAAAATATCTCATATCTAAAATTTTGTCTGTTGCATAATTCCCATCAAGATCAACTAGTGTCATGAACTCTGCTTGTTTAGGGATTTTTTTAAAAAGCAGTAGATTCCCAACATTTTAAAAACATGGATTACTTCTCTAAGAAAGAATCAGGCCTACTATAATTTAATAATTCAAAGAAACAAATCTCTGCCAACTGCAAAATGAAGTTTATAATTCTAAGCATTTACCTTTCAATCTTGGATAATTTTTCCAAAGTGTAAAATACTTACAAGTAAATTCGGAGCTCAAACAAAAGAGAAAAATACACTGAATTATAAAAACATAGAATAAAGTTTCAAAACTGAGAACACCTGAACTACAACCTTTCAAAAAGACTGTTAGCATTAGGAAGCTTATGTAGAGACTAAGTTCCTCTCCACTGGCAACCAATACAGAGTCCATCCAGTTGCTCTGAAGAAACAAAATATACTGAGAGGAGAAGAAATTCATACCCCTGGCAGATATATGAACTGTTTTTTAACTGACTTACCCAACTTCCTATCTACCATGGAAGAAAACACCCATCTCAAGAGGCTTCCAACTAAATCCATGGTAGCACAGTTACAGACATGAAAAGGAGAAACAGGAGTCAGGTTGTCTGATATAACTCAATTTAGCATGACCCACGGATTCCTTAAGGGAGGATTACAAGTCTTCCTCCAATGCAAATTCTGCTAATTCTAAAGAATAAAAAATTAAAGGCTATGTCATGCCAATGCAATGCTATTTCAAAGGACAATCTTCTATTCATCACAAATCTCATCATATATTAGTGGAAGGGCTTTCCTGACAACATAATTTCACCTGCTTGCAACAGAAAATACAGTTTACATTACGAAAAAGCAACTTTCCAATGTTGCTTTTATTTTTCTTTTTTTTTTTCTTTTTTTNATTCAGGTTGTTTTTTGTCAAAGCTCCTGGCCAGCTTTCAAAGTCTACAAAGCAAGTAGCCACTAAATCTCACCTAGGAGCAAGCAAAAGATACAGCTGACTGGGCTTTATGACTCACTCGACAGATCTGTGTGTGTCAGCTGTGAGCAGCTTTGGAAAGATCAGTAATCCCATGTACAGTAAGTAGCATTTCAAGCTTTTCAGAAAAACAAGACTCACTCTTTGGTAAAACTCAGAAAACCAGATGTTGTTGAAAGAAACGTCCTTGAAAAATCTAAAAACACAGAGAAAGCTAAATAAAAAACTAACCAAAAATATTGCTGCTTCATACTTTCTTCATTATGAAGAGCTTTTATACCTTTTCACCATTTTGGAAAGACTAGATTTGTAAGATGTGCTTTTGCCCTTCCAAGATCTCACTGCTCCTCAGCACATCAACCATCAGCTTGGTAGGATACACAATGTTCACTTGCATTTCTTTCTGCCATTTCTCAGTTTTTAAACCTCTTTATAAAACCCTACCCTGCTTGACTTATTTTTCTCTCTGTGCTAGAAAAACCACCCAGCTAAAAAAAAATACAAGTAAGACTCCAGTTAAAAGCCACAGAATTCCTGAGGTTGGAAGGGATCTCCGGAGGACTTCCTGCTCAAGCAGGATCACCTCGAGCAGGTTGCCCAGGACCATGTCTACTTGGGTTTTTAAGTATATCCAAGGGCAGAGACTCCATAACCTTATTGAGCAATCTGCACCAGTATTTGAGCATCCCACAGTAAAAAAAAACAACAAAACCACAAGCACAAAAACATACAACCCTCCCAATCCTGAACAATTAAATCCCTCAAATTGAAAAAAAAACCAAAAAAACCCCCACACCACTATTTCAAAAACAGATGATATATTATAATATTTCTTCCACTCAAAAAGGAAAAGAAAAAAAATTACAAACTCTGAGTGACTAAGACTATGTAAATATGAGTACGCAGGTGCCTGCATATATGCTAGGTTCTCCTATGTTTATTTAAGTATTTTAATAGGAAATGGTCCATTCAGATAGAGTAATCTATCCCCAATGCTGTCCTAGGGCAGAACAAAAACAAGACAAGAATAAGTATCAGTACACATTTCAACATAGAAAGCAGACTAAAGAACAGCTGCACACTGTATTTTCTGGAAAACAGAAACTATATTCTGCCCAGCTGAAATATAATATATTTAGTCTAATAACTTACTCTATCCAATATATGAATTTATATTACCATACACAATAATTTTCAAGTATTTTTGTTAGGATTGGGAACAGAGATTATTTGATAACACATCAAGTGCAATGCATACAAGACTGTATTGTAGAAACTGAATTGATACATTGTATTTTGAACAAAAGGATGAGCAGAACCACAGTTTATGCTTGACACATTTTACTGAAGCATAGGAAAAGATAAAAGAAAAATTGGTGAAATCCTGCTCTTAAAATCCATGCCATTGTTTTCTTCAGTTTTTAGACAGAGTAAGAGAAAATGTCATTTTAAAGTCTCAGCTGACAGTTCGCCATCAATGCTGTACACCCAAGGTTTGTATTTACTAAGCACAACATCCATTTCTCTCTTCCTTAAAATCTTTACTGCTTTGGTAGTTGTCCTCTTCCACCTTTCTGAAGGCCCTGAAACACGTGACTTTCCTGTCTTTTGAACAGGTTTGCATTTAGAAGATCTGAGACAGATCACATTTCCTCAGTAGTGTCATTTCAGGGAACTTGGCTGGAAGCTTTTCAGAAGAGAAAAGAAGGCACTCCATTCCCACTGATTTTCTGTGACTCATGTTCTTAGGAAAACCTCACTTCTTCCCTGTACTTTCTTGCAATGACAATTTTATATACTCTGATTCTCTTCTTTACCTATTGCTGCAGATAGTCCTCATTATTTGAACACCCACACTGATCTTCTGTGACTATTTGTGTCGAAAGGTTATAATAAATTTCACCTGTTCAAATGCAATTCTGTAACATTTGTTGTTGCCAAAAAGTTCAAATCTCTTTTCAGCCAGTAATAATACTGGTGTCAGCTGCCAGGTCCTTTCCTTTGTGGACTTTTGCCCATTTAAACTAATGGTGTCTTATTTGTTTTATGATTGGTTTTTTTTCCTAGTAGCTGCCCTTCTGTGAAGCCTTCTCTTGGCTATGTAAGTCATACACCAATCTGGAGGACACCTGCTTTTTAGTACTTGCTGCCAGACCTATTTGAAAAGTCAAATCTCCACTAAGCACATCAAACACTCTGGTCTCACTAGATCAGAAACACTGTGAGTTGTTTAAGAATGTGGCTTGACATTATACATAATCTGGTCTAGCTGCAGGTGGCTGCCAAAAGGGGAAATCCTGCTCCCCCTACCCCCAGCCCATGAGCTGAATGCTCTCTCCGTCTCTCCAGTTCCATTTGGAAGCAAAGATCCCGAGGCGCCTGGCTAAACCAATTCAGTGAGCTGCTCCCATGGAAAAATCCTGTCTTCCCCCACCCAGAAATGAGTGATGCTGGATGAGCTGACACTCTGGCAGCAGCACGACCTGCTAGACCTCATGGAAGGGAGAATAAACTCCTGGACAGGAGTGAAAGATACAGGAGCACCTTCTGGCACAGAAAGAGGGTTGATTAGGAAGATTCATGCAACAATGTTCTGAGCTTCAAAAGTCCATCCCAACTGAGGTATTCTTAGACAGAGTAAGGGCTAAGCAGCTTCAAGATGAATTCTCAGAACACTTTTTCCACAAGAAAAAAGTTCCACTTTTTCCATTACAGACAGTAATATAGCCAAGACTTGTAACTACTTCTCACAGACAGAGTTTTAGTCTTATGTATTTTGCAGAATAGTCTCAAAAGGACAGATAGGAGAAATTAAATGATCATCCTGTTCTGAGACTGTAGAATACATTTGGCAAATTGCCAAAGGGGGATAAATGCCTATATACAAAACCAAAGATGAAGGCAATGAACAGAAAATATATTAAAAAGACAAAGCCAAAAAAGAAGCAGTAAGTTATGTGAGGAAATTATAGTGTCAGGGTCTGCATCTAGCATTTCCCAGTGAAAACAACTGATTCTAGATTTGGAAGAACTAATTCTAAATTACTTGAAAAATCCATAGAATAGCTTTCATAGTGACTTACATCTAAAGATCTGAAATTGTTTGGGAAGTGGGAAGTAATTAGGCTGCACAGATCACTTGTCTGTTTAGGGAATATTCGAGCACACATTCCAATGAGAAGAAATGGAACATCAACCAAAATATGACCCTCTCAAGAATATTCTATGAGAGAATCAAAAAGCAAACTCAAATCATTTGTCTCCTGAAGGCCTACATAAATCCAAGCAATTATAGGATAGAAAGAACGTCCACATAGTAAATATGTCAGCATATTGATTGGTGAAGGGCAAAACTCCCAGTTGTTTAGAGGGCATTCTCCAAAACAGCAACATCACTGACTTTTATGTTACATATTATTAGTTCTAGTTTGGTCCAAGAAGATGCATATAATAATTTGTGCTACAGCAAACTTGTTCACCAAACTACTGTATGATATTAATAGAGCAGCTCCATGGAGAAGAAAAGCAAGCCTCAAGCATGAAGAAACAGGCTAGAGCCCTGGCTGTTATTATAATAACTTAACCATAATAACCTGGCTGTTATTATAATAACTTAACCACTCTAAAACTGTATAAGAACTTCCAGCAAGCAAAGGCATCTTAGCTTAGCTTTCAGTGACATGGAAGTCAATGTTCCCATAAACTAAACGATCAAAATCATTCAGATCATATGACTAGCTAACAGAGAATAATGAAAAAACTCTGCCCTTTGACTCAAGAGCAAAACCAAGCTCAATGGGAAATGATGCTGATAGAATGGGAACCCAAGTGGAACAAACTGAAAAAGAACATTATGATTTTCTCTACTCTAAGTGATGGCTCCAATACAGCCTTGACAAAACTGAAAAATGGTTGACAAGATTTAAGTATAATGCATATCCCAAATGAGGAGAGATGCAACCCCCAAGTGGCATCTGGTAGTAATACTGCACTGTACCAAATACAATAACAGTAATAATAATTTACATTGCTATATACTCCCCTTCAAGGCATCTGAAACTAGCTACTGTCAGACAACAGATGTAGGACTAAATGGCACATGGCCAATATAGATGAAAAACCTGATTCCTGCCTGCTACATTTACATGAGGGGGAAAAAACCCAAAAAACCTAAAACAATTAAAAAAAAAAAAAAAGAAACATCACAAAACAAAACAACAAAAAAAAAAAGAAAGAAATTATGAGAATTGTCTTTTAACTGTAATATTTATATGAATACAGGCAGACCCCAGTAATTTATACTAGGACCTCATTATCAAAAGCCTAAATTGCACAGAACAGTGAAGTTAAGCTTGCAGATCACCTACAACTTCTCTGAGTTGGTCTTTAGCTTGACTTAGGTGAGACTATCCCAAGAGCTACTCTAGGTTTTACCAGCTGTCAATCACTTCAGAAATCACTGTCAAGAATTTCAGAATTCAAATAACTTCTCCATGCCCTTCACGCTTCAGTCACAGAAGGCAGGTGCAGTCATGATAATCTGGAAATTGTTTTCCTCAGAAAAAAATGTTCCCAAGGAAGGGTCTAAAGCTACTGAATATGTAACCACTTTATGTCACTGAAGCAGTTCTTAGTGACACAAGTCACTATGTGACTTTCCAGGGAAAAAGAAACCTACTGAAGAGAAAATTGTTGCTTTCAGTCAAAAAAGCCCAGAGTCAAGTTCACAACTTGCAATGCAGAACTCCTGGAGTATTAACACAATCCCCATAAGTCAAAAAAAAAAGAAGAGGCTGTCTTCACAGGAGAGAGAAAAACATCCCAAGTCTGTACCATTTGATTTATACTTGCAAAGGAAAGTTGAGCCAGTTATAAGTGTAAATAGGGGTTGAGCTGATGTGTTGCTTTTCTCCCCTTCCATTCTGGGAAATTACTGTGGGTGATTCCTCTTCTTCCTTTACCTCCCACTGTCTCTTCCTCCTCCACCAGAAAAAAAAAAAAAAAAATCTGCCAGTAGCCAGTGTGAATACCAGCTGAAACACCTGCACGCCAGACACATCCAGCTGTCCCTCTCTCCTGCCTCTTGCTGACAAGGCATCTGTGCTGCACACCACACACACCAGTTTGCTCGCTGTAGGTAAGGACACTTTTAGGATTATTATTCCCACTGCTCTTGTACAGTTCTCCTTACCATCCCCCATTGCCTGCAGAGGGGAACTTCACAATGTACAGCAGCCCAGCAAATATGCTCGGTGTAACCCAAAGCAATGGCTTTTCAAATTCTCTTATGGTACAATCACCACATCATTCCAGTCTTGGGTTACAGGGCAGCATGAAGTCAGAGCCCTCCTCTAGAGGAAATACAAACGTTTATAAGGCTAAAACCTGGCCTAATCCTTTACTGCAGAACCCCCTCACTCCATTTTCAAAAACTGCTGTTGCTTAGATAACAACATCACTGCTCATTTCTTCACATTTTTTCTTCCTGGTTGTGCAAGAATCAGGACTAAACTTAGCACAGCAAGAAGTCTTCCACCTTGAGAATTTGACCCTTATTTCAGACATCCCAGAAAACTGGACAGGAAGGATAAACTTCCAACCAGAGTCAAGCAAAAATTTCAAACCTCTGTGCCTTAAGATTATGAAACAGAACTTTATGAATAACTTCTTTCAGTTCTTGTCTAAAGGGAAAAAAAATATTTTAAAAAACTGTTTCAGTTTAACAAGTTATTTTCAGGGGTTTCATCTGACAAGATACAATTTTGGAATTCATTAAAACAAAAAAAACTGCTATACACAGGAAAGATTGTTTCAAAATACATAACCAAAATATATTCTTTTAAAAATGCAAAATTAATATATCTTGCCTTTTTCCCTTAAGTATTTTTCAGCAAAGAATTCACCATATTTTCCTATGTATATAATCTTTCAAGTGATGCCCATGCTTTACTCTGTACAAAAAGAAATGCTGCATGACTTTTTTTCCCTAATAATATTTATAAGTAAAAATGGCCTGAAATTTAAAACTGCAAAACACTTGCAGTACTCTTTCACTTAAGTGGATTCTCAGCATTTATAGAAACTGATGCCTGTGAGCAGAAATACAATTTAGGATCTTAATATTTGCCATCTGGATTTTAAAATTTTGGTTACAAGTCAAAAATCTACAAGACTGCAAGACAAAATGCAAAGACATGCACATAAAGTATTTTTATTTACATAAAATCTGTTAAATTGTAATTTTTCTAATTTTCCAAAACTTAATGACAAAATTGGCCACTTTTACCCTGTCAGATATTTGATACTAAAAGAATAGAATACATTTTATACTTGATTTTAAAATTTTCTTTCTCTATATGTTTCAATAACTTCATTAAATACTAGCAACAAATCTTGCTTTTCATTATGCTGAAGTTATTGTGGCTGGAGCTGACCAAGAGCAAACTGTGGAAGGACAGAATGAATCTGGAATATCAGGTCCTAGGTCTGTATTTTTCCCCTCATTCTCTTGAATGCTTAGTTGTTAAGAGGTGTGCTCACCATTTTCAGATAACAAAGAACATTTTTCAGAAAACAAACAAACAAAACCACTAGCAAAGTGTTTGTGATTAATTTTTAATGCTCCACTGGGTTTCATACGTGGCATGAAGAAGGATGTTAGTGCTGGGAAAGCAGAATTTCTAAATGCTTTTTAAAGATGACAAAGCACTTTATGATTTTTTCTCTCAACACAGGTAGTGGTGGTGGGTTTGTTTTTTAATGCATCCACATGAAGACAGCTGTCAGGAAAACAGGAAAACAGATATAGAGCATTTTAACCTTCCCTTAAAAGTCAACAAAATCAAGTAAACCTAGTGGCAGTGTTGCTATAATAAAAGAGAAGATTTCAGTTTCTTCCCAGTGGAATTTGTGGTTCTGCAGTTCTCTTGAGCAAAGACAAGGGAATATTCCTATTTTAGCCCACAGTTTCATCCTTTTAATCAGAGCTAGTACTGTAACTGGTCTCAAGCAATGATGCTCAAATGTTGTTCAAACCTGTTTTCCTCTACAGTTCTAAGCAATACATCAAGAAAAATATTGTTAGAAAGTCATATTAACATGAAGTAGGAGATGGGAAAATGAAAACAATAAGCCCTGTAAAACTCCTGAACAAACCAGTACATTTTGAATTGCTCTTTGGTAACTGATGAAAAAAAAGTGCTATGAGGCAAATCCTTCACTGGGTCACTCACTGGGGAGACTGGTAAAAATAAATTGCACAGCTCTAATTTTCCTAGCAGCTTCCATGCTATTCTTTGAAACTGAGTAAGAAACCCTTGGCCTAATCCCAAGAGCCAATCTATAGTAAATAGTGCACACTTAATGCCTAAGTTCCTTTTTAGCACCATTCAGACAGTGACTTCAGCCACACAGCTTAGTCATAGCAGACATTTTTGTGGTGAAAGCATTAAACCCACATGCAGCTCTCTTTCTGTGGCCACTGGGGGTCATGCTCCTTTCCCATTAGCTGAATAAATCATAAAGTCTGCACAGACCACACAAGAAGCAAGGCTAGCAAGCCACAGGCAGTGCCTACAGCCTGCTATTTCTTTTCAGAATTAAAAAAAAAAAACACGGGGGAAGAAAAACAGGAGAGAAACACAGCAAAACAGCCTAGCTTTAAGAAATTATTTGCTTTTTTTTTTTAAATTTGATCTCTTTGAAGTCCACAGAGATTTGTTTGTTTGTTCATCTTTTAACCCAAGCAGCTACAGCAAAGAAGAAAAGCAGACGAAAATAAAAAGAGTGGCATGCAATTCCTTTATCCTATGTTGCAACAGCAGAAGGTAAAAAATCCTGCTGGTCTGTTAAATAATAGAGGCTGTCATACAATATCGAACCATATCAGATACCCAGAGAAATCAAAATAGATGTTGATAAATAATATATAAGATAGGCCTGAACCATGAATCAGAATACTGCACAATACTTTTCACATCAAATGATTTATTCTGCCAATGAAAACAACAGTAACTGAGCAAGGTCTGGAAGTCTAGAGGTTGGTTCAAGTTCCCATCAATCAGAAAACAAGATAAGAAGGAATTTTAAACATAGCCATTATCATGCAACTAATGAACATGGAGAAGATATGCACAGCTCATTATGCTAAGGAGTGTTTCTTCAAAATGTACCAAACCCCGAAATAGTTTAAAAAGTGCACTGAACTTTAGCAGGACTTTACAGAAGAACTTGATTGGCAACTTGAACATGCCTCTGCTTCTGAAAGCCCCCCGGTGGGGCGGGCAGGGGGAGCAGCTGGGAGAGCAGCTTTTCAAACCAGGTCCTGTTCCATGATCCCGTCTAGATCATTTGGACATGCAGTGTTTAGAAAATAACATTTACATGCTTCACTGTCTACATGCTGAAAAACTCTGCTGAGCAGGGAGGACAGCTGAATCAGGGTTTTCTGGGTCTATTTACACACTGTCAGCTGAACCTTTGTTCCTTATCCTATTTTGGGTCGGCATTTTTGGTGCAATCTAGGGTATTTTTAAGCACAATAAAAAACAAACAAACAAACAAACAAAAAACATCAGTGAAGAAAAATGTAAAAACAAACCTAAAAAGCTGAAGGAAAACAGAACAGAACAAAACAAAACAAAACCAAAACAAAAAAAAAAAAAAAAGCAAGCTTGGGTCAGATAGGCTTAGACCAGAGTTTAGAAAGCTCTTTCAATCAGCTCTACCAGTAATCCTATATCCTTACCTGCAATATAACTTACTCTTTAGCTATTATAGTCCTCCTGAGCAAAGACAGATAATCATGTTGAATTGTGACAAATTATATGGTGGTTTTGAGATGTGAGCAAGCACTCACAGGGGAGTAGGGCAAGACCACTTAAATCCATTTCATTTGTGACTTAATATTGTGGGTTAAAACTTATGTGACCTTTGCCAAAGACATCTCATATATGTGCAGGAGAAAAATCAAATCCCAAGTCTCAAAAGATTCCTAGCAATAGGATATACAGTTTCTGACAGGTCACCCAAGGCACAGCCTCAATTTTATCATGGAATTATTACTGATGGATTAAGTACCACTTTAACCAGAATAACAACAAATAAAAATCCCTCAGTGGAAAAATGTAGAACTGTGTAAAATTTAAGATTTCACTCATTCCAGTGGAACAGCCAGCTTTTAACATCTTATACGTGTGTTTTCCCCACCAGCAAAAGACATTCTTAGAGCTCATACAGAGTATTCTCTCTGAAATTGGAGTGCTCAAAAGATCTCTGATACTTGAGATTTCAAACTGACACAGTTACCAAGAGAAGCTGCATGAAGCACAGCTCCTTTTTGGCCTCTATAAGCAATTTTTTTTACCTTTTCCTTAGGCAGAATTTGTGTTGATCTCACTGGGAGATTTGCTCAAGCGAGGAGAGCAATACTAGCAGCAAGAACCAAGGATACCACTTCAATGATTTTAAAATTAAAACCATATAAACCATATACTTGCTTTGTCCAAATGTGTATGAATATTAGCAACATAGAGGCCTGCTTCATACAAGGACAGCTACAGATTCAAACGTGGCTACTTTCAAAGCACCCTCACTCGTAATGAACAAACACAATGCAAACATTGTGAGGCCAAATTCTCTCTCCAGAATCTGGCATGGGTACATGCTCTCCAGAATCCGGCACAAGCCCAGGGTAGGGTAATGCAGTATGTGTAAGGGAAGGGAAGAAAGGCTTTCTCAAGGCAAGGAGAAGGGAGCCTTAAAGGTTCACATGAGGGACAAAAGGCCAATCTTCCCCTTTCACTTCCCCCTCTGCCTGCTGTCCTAATCAAAGCTCAAAGCTTTCAGTTGAGTTCAACTCTGCCACTCCCAGAATACAGAAGTGTTCATATATTTTTGCCCTTCTGAAGAAAAAAATGAGATAGGGAGAATGGTTTAATCCTTAAATAATGTGTGCTATCAGCAACATAGCACCAGGCCTCTTCCTCAGATGGACGGATGAGAAAATGATATAGGGTGACAATACACAACAACCAGCTCAAGCACATTGATTTCTATTGCATACCATAATTTCTTTGCCAATGAACCTAACATGCAGGATGTTTAAATGAAAGAATAATTTCTGACAACTTATTTGGCACTGGTGTCTTGTACCAATTAGTACCAGCAACAGCAAAACCCAAGAATCATAAGAAATCCCAAGAGTCCTAAGTTTTCCTGAGCAAATACTGGCATCTTCCACCTTCACTGAGCAAATTCCAGGACAGCACAAGAGCATAAGTCACATCTTTATGCAGTGCAAGCCAACCCACATAATACAATTTTTTTTAAAATGGAAGCACCTCCCATGCCAGTAAAGGCTTAGAGAGAACTGGGGCTGCACTGCTTGGAGAAAAGAAGACTCAGAGTGTGTGGATGCATTTTATCAATGTATATATAAATACCTGGTGGGAGGGTGCACAAAAGATGAATCAAGGCTCTTTATATTGGTGTCCATTGAAAGGACAATGCAAAAAGTTCCCTCTGAACCACGGCAAGGGTGACCAAGCACGGGCACAGGCTGAGAGTCTGTGGAGTCTCTTCCTTGGAGATATTCAGGAGATGTCTGGAAAGGGTCCTGCCTAACTGGCTCCAGGTGCCCCTGCTTGAGCCATGGCTTGGAACAGGTGTCCTCCAGAGGCCCCTTCCAGCCTCAGCCATTCTGTGATTATGTTGACGTAAAAACCTCTGAAATTGTCAAATTTTAAGGTTGAATCTGTGGCCCTTTTGGGACACAAACTGTAGACAAAACTGTTGTATTACTAACTGTACTGAAGAGTATGAAAGAGTGCACTTGTTGCATGACTTGGATAAGTCAGTCATTAAAGGTTCATGTTTTCTGTATTTCTAAATAAGAGATTAACACAATGTGTATTTATTACAACAGACTGTGAAAAACAGTTTACACTGCAATAACACTTCAATATAAGAAAAATGTTGTTCACTCTATAACTCTCTATTAAATGTGACTAGGTGTACACTAAATTTCAAGTACTCTGGACTACTACCTCATCACTATATCCAACATGCACAAGCACATACGTAAAATATAACCCCTCTTTCCCAAAAAGTTCTTCCAAAAACCCAAGGGTAAAGCTAAGGGTGTGGTTATGATGTGATAGTACCAGCCACTCCTGTTTTAAAGATACCTTGTGATATCCAAGGAATATCTCTTGCTAACCAGCTTCTCTATGGTGCCTAATTGAGTAATTACTCTTTTGCCACCTTTTTTTTTAATTAATCTTTTTCCTCTGTGTAAAAAATTACTCATTTTCCTCTGCATCTTCACTGCTCCTTAAAATTCCAACAGCAATAATTTTTTTTCATCTTACTTTTGCTGATTTCAGGATTTTGCTAACTGGTGATTGATAAATGTAGGAAAACTGTTAGAAGTATCCTACTTAGAATACTATAGGTATGCTCATAAGTTAAAGGTGTACTCTTTCATTACTGCATAACTATTTAGAACTGATGGGCTATATCCACACATCATGTGTACACAGCTCCCACTGATTTAACAAGAAATTACTGAGGACATAATGAGCACTTAAAACTGTGAGGTGACATTTGCCTACATCCCATCAGTTTAGATTAAACCTTAAAATTTATTATCACATTGAGTGATTACTTTTTAGTCTTGAATCCAAACACTACTGTGGCTACACAAAGAGACTTATACTTTGGCATGCAACAGTAGATTAAGACTCATTAAAAGAAAACTAAATTTGGCTATGTTAAATAGTTTTCAAAAGGTGTGTTTAAAAATAAAGTGTTAAGTTCCTTAAAAATGTTCCTTCAAAAATGCATTACAATTAGATTCATTCTGTTTCTAAGAACACTCCTGTAGACCAGATTCAGACAGTGTTGTTCAAAAGTAACGGGTATTTATACAAATATTCCTAATTTGGAAAAGGCTTATACTAGAACTGCTTATTGAAAGGACAATAGATTGTTCTTTTTAAATGCCAAAATTTAAATACTGAATCAGTTAGACAAATATTTTGCTAGGGAAAAAATACATTAGATAAGCCATCACCCTGAAATGATAAGAATTTCTATTGGTGTAAAACACACTTACCTAACTCATTATTTATCTGTGGGGGTAATTCCACAAACTTAAGAGAAAGTTTCTGCTCTGTCTTACTATGAATTGTTGCTGCTGCAACCCCTCTCCCATTTAAAATCACTTTACTTAGAATGATGCACATTTTGGACACTGGAATATATTTGTAAAACTGGTAGTTGCGGTAACAAGATGAGGTTTACATGTCTGTCCACATCAGCACCATGTACTCAAGATGGATTTCAGCTGCCAAAAAGGTCAATCCAAACTGCTTGCACAAACCTGTCTTTATGCTCCTGTTTATTATGCTCCCATGTAGTCGATGTCTCGTGCACTAAAACAGTGCAGCCATATGTCAACATCTCTCTGGTGGTTCCCAATGTTCTAAACAAGAGCAAGGGTGCACTGAACCTCCCATGTAAACTTTATACAACAGATTCAGCAGAACTGTAATTATTTACAAAATGATGGCATGAGAAATCTCTGGATTTATATCTCACTTTAAAGTAACAGGGATTGTGTCCACATAATTCTTGAGTTCATGGTAGGTTTCTAATTTACTTTCTCATTTTTGGTATGATAAGATACAAGTCAGCATTCTTTAAAAATCAATGTCACTAATTTTTAAAGTTATTAACATCTTTGTAACAAAGCACTTCTCTCTCTCTCTCTCTCTTTGGTTTTCCTCTATTATTTTTTCTTTTCATAAAGGCACTATATTTTATTAGAGATGAACATGTATTTTGAGTTATTGGCACTACACAACACTCGTGTCTTGGATTCCAGTTATTCCCTGGATAGAAAGGAGTAAGTAAACATGGAAAGCACAGAATTCCCTCAGCTGCAGAGGATAACTGCAAAGCATCATTTGTAGGTAAATTCCACCAAACTCCACTTTTGAGCTTCTCTCAAAGCTTGACATATTTATCACTATGTCAGGCCCTCAGCTGACAGACAAATGACTGTATTTTTTAAATTGTTCTTTGCAGACAAATGGAACAGGGCAGCAGAGAGAGTCAGGCCTACCTGAAACTAAGTGCACTCAGGGATTCAGACCCCAACTGATACCAGCTCTACAGGACTATCCTTCATAAGTCCTCCCTTAAATTTTCTTCTTCCTGCTTACTTTTCCAGTTTTCTTGTAAACACTTTTTCTCTCCCCTCAAACAGCACATGTACAATGAATCAAGCTGCTTCTGTAAGATCAGACTAAGTGACTAAGTAAATACAACACCTTGGTTTTTAACTTAGCAGCCACAATGTTTATGAACATTTGCATCAACTGCTTTTCAGTTGCCTTGACATTTTCATATGCAATTAATATACACTAAGGTATTCCTACATAGTGCATATTGAATTACCTTTATTCCACGTAGAAAAGCATTCAGTTGTTTTTGTTGCAAAGCTAATATATAATGAAATAATAATGATTATTTTTAATACAGTGTTGCTTGTCTTAGGATCTCCAATGATTGAATATAATGCAGTATTTATTATTTCTAGTTCAGGACAAGCAAACAGTGTTAAATGCTTCTCCAGAATCCACGGCTTTTGGTCCTCTGCTCTAGCCACTCTTACTACAGTTTGTTATTTCTCTATGCTGGTGGGCCTCTTGCCTGAGTTTAAGGAAGTTAAATAATGTAATTAAACAATTAAGATGATTGTCTTTAAATGATCAATTAAGACAGCATTCTAAACATGCTTCCTCATTTGGAATTTAGCCTACTTTCTATCTCCCTCTGTGTATCAGAAACAAAGCAGCTAGGCTAAATTCAGAAATCACTGTACTTCTTATGTTATGTGGTTTATCCTAATCTTACATGAGTGCTATGTGGTGAGTGTTCCTTTTTAAGGGAATACTTACATCTACACAGCCAGTCAATGCAGCCAGCAGCTGCATGGATTTAACATTAAGAAAAGACAATTTTTACTTCTGGCTGTACCACATATGTATGTCACATTCTTCAATATCTGCCAGATACATCAAGTGAGTTCTACAGTTGCAATGAATGTCCATGTTAAACATCTGAAGTTTGCTGAAGTAACCTTCATGTGCTTGCTTAGAACACTTTTTGTTAATTATACTGGAACTGGAGCAATAAAACCCAAAGCCAATGATAGCATGCTTACCACACCTCTGTTTAAATAATTACCAGGCAGAACTGAGCTGATAGAAATAGAGAGGGTACAGGGTTTTTGTCATATGTAAATTAAACTGGCATGCCTAAAACATGCTTCATCTCTAGCTGCAGATATTGTAATTTAATTTAAAAGGAATAATATTTAAATAAAAGATTACCCACCTAAACAAGTTTTCTCTCTAAGCCTCCCCTTCTTTTAACAGAGTTTTAAGTCACTCTGTTTAGATTCTTTGCAGAACTGGTGTCTTTCTTTACTACTTTCAATCTGTATCATAAACACTCAGTGTTATTACAGACATCATGGTATCAAACTCCAGATAGTCTGATGTTTTAGAGGAAAAAATTAGACTATTTAAAGTGATTATAACTTTCCACTTGATAGTTTAACATTCTACAATCATTACTGAGTCTGCAAGCACTGTTAACCTGTTCTGGTGAGACAAACATGTCTTTTCTAATGTTTACTGAGATATTGTAAATTACTTAACGTACAGCAGAGTACGTTTCTCTCAGTTAATCTAGATCTGATCCCTGAGGGGCTATTTATTACATATGTATACAACGTGTCTGTAGAAGTGAAGTTAATGTAATATGACACAAGTAGCACACATTGTTTAAATGTGTTCCAGAAAGTTAGCAAATTTAGTTAAAAGAATACTTACATGCTCTTCTGCCTGGAAAACAATGAGGAAAAGGGTTCTAAATATTAAACACTGCTGTTCACTGTAGGTGGCCAATTAATACACTGTATCCAAGCTGGAACAAATCCTTCAAATATATACATAAAGCATATAATCTCTTATCTGCTTAGGCATGATCAAATTTTTAACAAATCCTAGTAACTTCAAACACAGCTTTAATGGGATGTAGTACTAAAACATGCAAAGTAAAGAACAGAGTTTTTAAGAACATAATCTGTTTTAGAATGTTTCAAGAGAAGTGCTTTGAAATGCAATTATAAACTTAACCCATGAGTAAATGTGTGCTATCTTGCAGAATTAACTTACATGAATTAATATATATATCGAAAGAGATACCCTCTTGTTCCTAACATCTATCACAGATTGAAAATGAGGGTTTACATCTCAAGATACAGAAGTATCTTGAGATGGTTTTAAAGGGAAGCTATGTTTAACACAGGAGCATATTTATGGCTACAAGCTTGGTCCCTGTAAAAGTTTTATTTGATGATGAGAGAGTTTACTTGAGAGAGAATCCAAGCAGAATTGTACAACTATTCTGTGCCCTGATAAATAGTTTGAATATAATTTAAGAGCATCTATCTGACTTTTGCATCTTTATCTCATTAACCTAAAACTAACATAATGCATCCTTTTCTCAGGGTGTAAAAAGCTCAGAGTGGGTGTTGCTGGTCTCCAGACAGTCCCAGCTTTCCCTTACACGTATAGTGAAGACACTTATTCCAAAGGCTTTCCTTCCAATTTCCTTCTTGTATGCAGAAAATGAGTTTTTCACTCACTGGTTTGGTCACTTTTTGTTCTGATTTACAGTTCATTTCTCTGCATGACTTAAAAATTAGACATATTTTGAAAAAATCTATATGGGTTTATATCAGTTCAATCACGATGAAGACAAAGTGCAAACTGTTTCAGGTCATAGAATCTAGAATCATTTAAGTTGGAAAGGACCTTTAAGATGCTCAGTATGTTCTGTACAGAGAGGAATGACTCAGCCTAACTGCTTCTCATTCTGAGACAAAAATTAGCACCCAGTAATTTAAATTTCCCTTCTTTCCCAAAATATGTTGGGATTCCTGATTAAGAAAAGAAATACACTGTATGCTTGGGATGCAAGCCGTGTACTCTAATACAGTAAGCAAACCTTTTGACTATTAACAGACCACCCTGTTAAAGAACAGTGAACTCTGTGAAGATGCTCTTTACAGTGCTTTGATGTTAAAATGAAAACCAAAAGCAGTGGATTTTTGCCATATATGGTAACTGTGCAAGGTGTGATTTTGATCTCTATTCAGTGAACAGTCACAGCCAGACTCAAAAAAAGATGCAGAAATATAACTGAAAATTCAGGTAGAATTTAAACAATCATGAAAAGGCTATTCAGCTCCCACCAAATATAATCAAACTCTAAAAGCACCTTGGTTTTCATTTTTACGAGTCCTGAGTGCCTTCATTACTGTTTCCATGCCTGTCTCTAAACACCTTAGTTACCACAGAGCAGAGCAGCTCATCAGACCTTAATTCTTGCCTAACCATGAGATCCCGAGGATCTCTGGCCAATTTGAGACTTTTGAGATCAGCTTCAAAAACCAATGCAATAGTAATGACAGCTTTTGTTTTTTTTAAGATATGGCAAAGGGTTAGATAACTACTACTTTTTATTTCTAGTCTAGCACTTGCAGAATCCACTATCCTCTGCCTAAAAAGATTCACATCCTTTGCAAAGCAAGTTATCAGTGCAGGCTGGAGAAGAAATGGACGTGTATGTATGAAGAGTAGCTAGAATCATTGTGCTGAAGCTGTTTTAGGAAAAATCAAGGTTTGAAGGTTTCTGTTCTGTGCCTAGAACAAAACAGGATAAGGTGTGGAACTGAACTTTTGTCTCATGCTTCAAGAACAGTATTAATAATTTGTAGGGGAAAAAATTCACCAGTCCACAGATGGTTCTAGCACTGGTAAGCTCCTGGGTCTCTTGTTGCTAGTGGGAAGGCTTCATCATCAAGTCTGACAAACACTGTCCATACTTGCTCCAAGGAATTCATTTGTAGTGGTTAAGACTCAAGGAAAGAATTAGTGTCCCTTTATCCCTCTGAGATAATTATGGCCTCTACTAATCACAGCAGAGGAACAGTTCGAGTCCTCTATAATGGAAGAAGGACTATATGCTTTGCAAGCCCAGAGTGTAAGCTCTAAGTAGACAGCTTAATTATTTTGGAGGTTGTCATGGCCACTGGAGGATTAAAAAAAAAAATAAAATAAAAAAATAAAAGAATCCCCAACAAAACCAAGAAAACCACAACAAACCAAACATCAAAGAAACCTACTGAAACTTTTGTTATTCTTGAAGTTATGCTATGAGAGGGACTTCTGCTGCTCTAACAGAACTAAGTGCTTACCTCTCAAACATCTTATGGCAGGAATTCAACATGTACTTCTGCCTTCACCCCTCTCCACTGAATAAGCAGATGCTCAGTGGCTCTGGCGCCTTCCAAGGCCTTTCTCTTTCTATAAATAATATTAGTGTTTCAAGTCTACTGTGCCACAAGCACAACATGAGAATGGCAGGATAGAGTAGTCAGCTCCAGCCCTTAGTGTGGAATGACATTGCTTACACCTTCATATCTGTGTGTTTTCAGAAATGTGGAGTATCCTGTTTAGATTTGCAAGTGCCAAGCTATCATTTACTACATATTCCCCAGTTTTAGCACTACTTGAAGGTCTTTCCTAATGAATAGCATCCTGAGTAGGAGAGGAACAAGAACTTTAATTGAAGCTAGTTGTTTCCTCTTCAAATTAGTAAGTAAGCTGTTTTCATTTTTAATTAAGTTTGCTAGAAAGATTATACTATTTTTTCCACTTTTACTATACAACATGTTGATTTTAACTATATTCATTACAAACCTGATTTATGTAGCTTTCTACATCTACAACAGCTCTTGTTCTGAAGGAAATAATGGGGATGTCAAGTACCCAAAAGAAAGTAATTCCTTTTGTAGTCAGTATAAAGCAGGGTAAACAAAGAACTCTGCTGTAATCTGTACTAGTTTGGAAATGCCTCTAAGATGCATATGAGACTAAAGATTCCAAAACAGGATCTTGATCCAAATCCCAGTGAGTTTAACTGAAAGTCCCTCTGCACCAAACGCAAATTCCATCAGTTTTGAACCAAGTTCTAGTATCTTTACAGTGATTTGAATGTTCCCTTCCATGTTAACAGGAAATGACAAATATATTCAGATGCAACATTATATTTATTTAAACATTTATTCCTGGTCCTAGTAAAGTCACTGCAAATTCTACTAACCTGAAGAATGTATTTATGTGAAAACCTTTCTCCATAGCTTCAGCACTATAATCATTGAATTTTATGAGTTAACATTTTCTTAGCACTGTTTGACTAAGAACTAAATCTTTGTATCAATGAAATACACAATAGAGGTCATTTTATAAAAATATTCCTAAATTATATGCCTGGTTCTCTTTGAAGAAATCAAAATAAAATATAAGTATTTATATGGAGTTTTTTTAGACATGGAGACACTAAAGAATAGGGAAAAAGCAATTTTCTCAGTATTGCACAACAACCTAGAAGCAGGTTAATAGGGCACAACAGACCATTGCAATCATCCTGCCTGATCTCATGAATAGCATCGGTCAAGGACTCTCCAGAGTTTAAATAAATAAATCTGGTTTAAAATACAGCATATCTTCTAGAAATAAATGGATGGAAGTAAGAAATAAAGTGTAATTCAAAGATGTTCAGTGACTGTCCTGTTCTTGCACTGCTCCAAAGGTTACTTACTTTCTCTCCTCAAAATAACACTTCAGTTGAAGTCAAAATTTTTCTAGCTATCAGTTGTGCTGACTCCTAACTTTGCCTGCTAGAATGAAGAGCTCTTTATTAGAAGATTTCTGTTCCACATATACATACTTATATGGACGAAAATGCAAGAATAGGATTTCAGTTTTCTACTTGATTGGCAGCAAGCCAGTCATTGTAGTCCCCCAGGACACCCTCCCACAACTACTGCTAAGTATAGTTTTACATTCACTTTTGAAAGTAATGCATAATTTGGTATTATTTTGACATAAAATTAGTGACATGCAGAAAGCACAAAATATCTTTACAACTAATTAATTTAAATGGCATTGTACAAGGAGAATTAGTTACAAGGGAATCTTAATAAAAAGGCATCTTGCCTCAAATTATTTGTGAACCTTTATCTTCATCAATTTGTTTTCCTCATATTTAGGCAAGCTCTTAGGATTCACCTATGTAATATATGTTATGGAATAATT
>WBNO01009279.1:526-12129 GCA_013400575.1 Peucedramus taeniatus
CTGATCCTGACCCTGACACTGATCCTGATCCTGACCCTCATCCTCATCCTGACCCTGACTCTGATCCTGACACTGATTCTGATCCTGACCCTAACCCTGACCCTGATCCTGATCCTGATCCTGATCCTGATCCTGATCCTGATCCCGATCCCAATCCCAATCCCAATCCCTCCTTCCAGGTGCGCTGGGGGGAGAAGGGCTCCACGGAGGAAGGTGCCAAGCTGGAGAAGGCCAAGAATGCCAGGGTGAAGATGCCAGAGCAGGAGTACGAGTTCCCCGAGCCCAGGAACCTGGGGAGCAGCATGCGCCGGCCCTCGTCCCCTCGCAAGTGGTACTCCCCCATCAAGGTGAGCTTCCTGCTGTGGTGTGTACATTTTCTCTCTTATCTACCACTCCAATTGTATGCAGGACAGGGACAGTTCCAACCCAAAATGCTGCATTCAAATGCTCCCAAAACTTCGGAGTGTTCCACATCTGGATAGTATTTAGCAGCCTGGACAAGAATTTACCTAATTATTAATTGTCACCACACCCCTTAGTGAGTATGGAGACAGGATGAGTGTCTCCAGCACTTCCCTCGTGGACAGTCAGCAGCACTCACCAAACCCAGGAGGATCATTCCTGAGGAGCAGAGTCCTGCTGCTGCTCCCCCTGGGCAGTAAGGAATTAGCAAAACTGGCAGAATTCATGCTCAGTCTTGGCAGAAAGCCATGCCCTGGAGGTGTGAGCACAGGAGATGGATTTGCAGGAAAGGTGGGAACATCATGGGAGCTGCCTGGGCTGGACCCTCAGCCAGGGCAGCACTGGCAGGGATCCATCCTGGATTTTAAAATCTCAGAGGCTCCCACCATTTGTTGGGGGGAAAAGTTCACAGGTTGCCATAGCTCACCCACAGGAAATGTCTCCTGATGGTCCCTTTGAATTTTCCGTCATCCCCCTGCTCCAGGAGCGCTGGGGACAAAGCAGATGTTGAATTTCCAGCCCCTCACTGAAGCACCCTTTGGGAAGCAGATAAACATGGCTGTAAAAAGCTGCTTTAAAAAATCATGGGTGGAGGAGAAGGGCAAGGAATTGAACTTCAGGAACAGTGAGCCAAGGGTGCTTGAATCTGGTAAAGAGCCAGGAAATTCACATTTTAGGATCATTTTGCTGGTCACAGACCCCTCTTCTCCACACTGCACTGCCCCTGCTTAGAATGTTCTCCTTTTATGATGGAGTTCTTCTTCCCTCTGTTTTTCAGTCTTCCCAGAAACATGTCTATAAGTGGGTAGACAGCGGAGAGTGGACAGACTGCTTTTTTTAAATGCTCCAGAGATTTATTTGCTACCAAATGTGTCTACTGACACTTAACAGATTGGGGTTATTATTGTTGTTATTCTGATTTGCTGCTGTTGCTTCTTGGCACAGTGCCAACTGGATTATCCTGCTTTTAAAATGTCATTTCAACTCTCTGAAAAGCCAATGCACATAATCCAAGGTGAATGACAAATCTGAAAACTTCTTAAGAACCTCACCAAACCCTGGGTTCATCTGACAGGGAGGGGCAGCACAGAACTGAAGTGAATCAGAGTCACAGAATCATGAATTTTGGAAAAGCTCTCCAGGATCCGCATCCACCACCAAGTTCCCCATTAAACCACAGCCCTGAGTGCCACTGCCACAGGTTTTTTAGGAATGGGGACCCCACCACCGCCCTGGGCAGCCTGGGCCAGGCCTTTCCAACCCTTGCAGTGAAGCAATCTTTCCCACCATCCAACCTGATCCTCCCCAGGCACCACCCGAGGCCATTTCATCTCATCCTTGTTACCTGGAACGGGAGGCTGAGCCTGAGGCTGGAGCAGCAAGTGGTGCTCTCCCAGGAGACCTCAGGTGGATCCCAGCCCCTCCAGCACTGCCTGCCCGTGTGTCCCTGGCAGTTCTCCACCCTCTGTCCCTCCTGTGTCCATTTCCAAAGCTGCCATGGCCACCTGGGTTCACAGACAGCTCCAAAGGTGCCTGTGCCTGACTCCAGCAGCTCTCAGGAGCACTGAGGTAACTCAGGGTCAATGCAGGGCTGAATTCACCATGAATTCAGAGGAAATTCCATGGCTGGAGCTGTGCACTCCTTCATTTGTCATCTGCCCCGACTGTTTCTTCTCTCTGGCCTTCAGATCTAGCAGGACTCAAGGCTTTATTTGCCTTCAGAGCTTTCTTATTTTTTTTCCTCCAAGTGACCTCGTGCTGGAGCTGTGGAGGAGTTCCAGCCACGGAGCCCCAGCCCATCCATGGAGAGCACAGGAGGCTTTCTGCTTCCAAGAGAAAGCTTTGCCGTTCCATTTCTCCAGCCATCATCCTTTCCATGATGCACATTCCCTCTCTTCCACCCAGATGTCTCAGAGGCTCCCAAAGATGGAGCTCTTGGCTTTTCCCAAGAAATCATGGTAGGCTCTTGGAAATTGGGACTGCAGAGTAAAAAGGAATTTTTTTTTTCATTTTCTGTTCCGTGGAAAGTTGTCACTTTGCCTCTGGTTTCCTAAAGGAGAAATGGAAGAAAAAGGTGCTTATTTCTAAAGCTGTCAGGGTGGACAGGAGATCAAGAGCTCCAAGCAGCTCTGCTGCAGAGCAAAGATGGATTGGAGCAGAAGGGATGGTTTCCCTCAGCTCTGAGGAGTTCTGTGTCCAAAAGCAGAAGAATCTGACAGAGAAGTTTCTTTGCTTCTTCCTCTGAGAATCACAGACTTTCCTGGCTCTCACCTTGGGAAGTCTTTTCCCCATATCCTCTGGAAACAAGTTCCATGCAGTCATTTTACGTGTCTGCCTCCACCCACATGTCCCTGCAAGTCCCAAATCAGCTTTGGACCATTGGCTGAACAGGCTGGGGCAGGAACAGAGATCCCAGAGGGGATCATGGCCCTAGTGGTCCTTGGAAAGGGAAGAGAAGGACTCTGCCCCATGAAAGGGAGTCTTAGTTAGACACCAGGGACCTGGGGTCACAAAGGAGCTCCCAAACACCCTCAGTGTCAAGTCTGGCCCTCACAGACCCTGGGGTTCCCCCACCCAGAGCAGGAGATGATTCTCCTGCTGCCTTACTCTGAGTGAGGATTCTCAGTCCTTCCCCAGCACCTCTGCAATGCCCAGCTCCCATTTCCCCTTGTTAATCCTGTCCCACAAGAGTTACACAAGACATTTCTGCTCTCACTAGAGCTTTGTAGTCCTCATTTCCAGGAAGGAGTGATCAGCCAGGAGTTCCTGGATCCAGCCAGGGGTCAGGCATTGGGTTTGATGCTCTTTTCTGCAGAAAACAGTTTTGTGCCAAGGGATAACTTTGTGCATTCTGGGACTGGCTTCTCTCTGTGGGTACAGTAAAGTTTTCTGGTAGGGGTTTTTCTCCTGGTTCCTGCTCTAATACCACAGCACTCAGAGCATTGGGGACAATAATCATGGAAACATCAATAAATACTGCCTGTTGTAGACAATACAATAGACAGGAATTCTATTTCACCGGAAAATAGAAATCCCAGAAATTCCTACAAATCTCATGTAGAGAACTGAGTTCTTCACAGACCAAGGATCAAGTGAAGTGAATGGGAAGAGTTGGATCAAATAAATAATCTTGGCTCGTGACCTTTCTGTGGCTGTTGGAGTTCTGGGTCACGAGTCAGGATTATTTATTTGATCCAACTCTTCCCATTCACTTCACTTGATCCTGGAGCTGAGCAAATTTTAGTCTCTCTCTGAGCCCAGAAGGTTTCTGAGCCACACATTTTGGGAAGGTCAGACACCTGAGTGCTGTTACCTGTCACGCACCTGAGTTATCTGTCTCTGTCACACACCTGAGTTATCTGTTATGTCACACATCTGAGTTATCTGTCTCTGTCACACATCTGAGTGCTGTTACCTGTCACACACCTGAGTTATCTGTGTGTTACCTGTCACACACCTGAGTTATCTGTGTGTTATCTGTCACACACCTGAGTTATCTGTGTGTTATCTGTCACACACCTGAGTTATCTGTGTGTTATCTGTCACACACCTGAGTGCTGTTACCTGTCACACACCTGAGTGCCATTCCCTTGCAGCGAGCTCACAGTGAGTGTCTGTGAGAGAAAACCTTGGCCCTGGCAATGATGGGGCACAGCCTGCTGGGTCTGGGCACTGCTCTTGGCCCAGAGCATGACCAACACCCCGTTTCTTCCATTCCAGGGGAAGCTGGATGCCCTCTGGGTCCTGCTGAGGAAGGGCTACGACCGCGTGTCTGTGATGCGTCCCCAGCCAGGAGACAAGGTACAGCACCTGCAGAGCCTTCCAGCAAAACCTCTGCCTGCCTTTGCTCAGGAACAAACCCTCAGTCACCTCTGGCAGCTCTGTGGGGTTTGGCTGCTGTGGTTTGCAGCCTGAGCTGTGCAGGGACCCCTGGAAGGGCCCAGCACAGTCTGCTCTTGGAGCACGGAGCTGCTCTTGGAGCATGGGGCTGCTCCCCAGCAGTTACAGGAGAAATTCCCAGGACCACTGAGGGACATTCCTGCATGTTTTGACAGGACCCGAGGGAAGGGCTGGAGCTGTGTCAGGGGAGGGTCAGGCTGGGTATCAGGATATTTGGGATTCTGGGATTTTCCTTTGTTAAATCACCCAACTTCATCCTGGTGCTGCAGGGGTCACCAATCACCCTACCCCAGTGCTGGGCTCTGCTTTGTGTCCCTGGCAGCCCCCAGAGCAGCTCCAGACTGCTCAGCTCTATTCCAGGGTGGATTTCTGAAGAAACACCTTGAGTTTTCCAGCCACAAACCAGCAGATGCCCAGTGCCAGCCCTGGGAATGAGAGAACCAGGGGTTGGCAGAGCATCCCACAGGAACCATCAGCCCCAAAAGGAGCACAGCAGCCCCAGAGGGAGCCCCTAGATCGTGGTGGAACCTCCTCAGGCTGGATAAATGCTCAAACCCTTGCAGACAGCACATGTGGGTAGGAAAGAGGAGCTTGGGGTGTGCAGCAGGAGCCTCTGAGCACAGGATATCCCTGAGAGCTGCAAGGAGGAGCTGTTCTGACAGCAGTCTGCAGCTCCTTCTTTCCCCTCTCTTTCCTGAGGCAGGGAAGCAGATTTCAGACTCAGTGCTGTCGAATGGGCTCCTTAATTCAGCCACAGATCGAGATAAAATAGTGAAGCCAGATGAAAAATAACTGAAAGGCTTCTCTGTTTGCCTTGGAGCCTGGAACGGGGCTGGGCTGAGTCCCAGGCTTACATCATTCCCACATAGAAGCAATTCCCTCCTGCAGTCAGTGACTTTATCCCCTCCAGCACACGAGCTGGGCTGCTCAGAGGATTCCTTGCACAGGTTCCACCTCAAGCCCTGAGCTGGGTTTTGCTGCTGTTATCTGTGAGCTCTTTACCTGCTGCAGCCCACGCAGCTCCAGGGGTCCCTGGGATCCCTGGAGCTGCCAGGACAGAAGTGCCCAGCCCCACTTTTGGCGATGAATTGGGACTGAAGATTTCCCAAGCTCCCTGTGAGCTCAGCCTGTCCTGCTCATGTCCCTCTGATGGAGCTGGGGATGCCTGTCCTGTACCTGCAGCCCCAGGAGTGCCTGGGCAGGAGGGATCCAGGCTGAGGTGGGGCTGGAGGCAGAGCTGGGACCTCTCCAGCTGCCACAAGGGACCCCTGGCACCCCAACCTCCTGCAAAGGGTCCCCAGCAGCAGCAGGACACTGTCACTGCTCCTGCAGGAGCAAAGCAGGGGACAAACTGAGCAGAACCAGAGGACACAGGCTCAAGCTGCAACAGGGGAAATATATTTGATCTCTCTTTATTTCTGGCCAGTTCCAACCCTTAGAAAATCAAATCTCCTGTCCTTGGCTTTCCCAGTCTGCTGGGGAATGCTGTGCACTTACAAAGACCAAGCTGGGAAAGAGCTCCTTGTCTCTGAGCTGGGAAATGCAGGGAAAGGAAAGCTGAAAAGGCTGGGGCAGTGCTGCCACACCCCCTGGGGCTGTGCTGGTGTCACCTGTGACCAGGTGGCAGCTAAACCCAACCCCAAGGTGCTGCACAGGTGTCAATTAAAGCAGGAATCCAGCCTGGAGCAAGGCAAGGGGGAGGAGAAAATGTGGGCAGCTGCAGGGAGAGCCACTGGGACACGGTGCTGGTACCAATTCCTGTGAGCTCCGAGCAGGGGATCTGGGAGAGCAGCTGGAATATTCTGTTAATGTGCTTCAAATCCCCCCCTAACCACAAGGAACAGCTTTTCTTGCTGCTTCATTTTCCCATGCACTGCATCCAAAGAGGAAATTAGGAGGAAATTCTTCTCTGTGAGGGTGGGGAGGCCCTGGGATGGAATTCCCAGAGCAGCTGTGGCTGCCCCTGGATCCCTGGAAGTGTCCAAAGCCAGGCTGGACAGGGTTTGGAGCAGCCTGGGACAGTGGGAGATGTCCCTGCCATGGCAGGGGTGGCACTGGGTGGGATTTAAGGTTTTTGTAACTCATCCCATGGCTCTGTGAAGAGAAACATGAAATGTGTTTTATTGCTGAGTGGCCACAGTGAAGGATGATGTGGGCATGGCCAGGTAGTGCAGAATAATGAAGAACATCACAAAGCTCACCAGCAAAATTTCCTCTCCTCCTGGGAAATCCCCTGCCTTGTTTGGGATTAGGAGCCTGTTTTAGAGACAAGGAAATTCAGATATCAGGTTTGTCTGATTTCAGTGTGGTGAATGGAAACCTCCTGGAACAAAGACAGAAACCAGGAGCTGGGATTTCAAAGCCCCCTGAACACCAAACACTGTCCCCTTTCAGACCTGAGAGCAAAACCAGCTGTGCACCCCCAGGTCACCCCAGCGTGTCCCTGCAGACCCAGATGAGCAAACTCATCCTCCTGGATGTTCTGCCACCCTCTTCCACATCCACCCCACGTGAATTTGGATGCCTAAATGAGGTGATAAACCTTGGTGGAGAGCCAGGAGGGGCTGGTGGCCACGGGGACACTCATGGGATCAGCCATGGGAAGGTCTCTGGCTGGACAGATCCTGCCTCCTCCTGCCTGTAGAACCTCAGATTTGGGTGAGAGACCAAACTCTGACCCTCCTGTTTGGCTGTAGAACCTCAGATTTTGGTGAGAGACCAAAGGAGCTGCTGTTTAACCCATCCTTCCACCCCAGCTCACAGATTTCTCCTGACAGGCAGCAGAGCTTGAGAACAAACCCCAGCCTTTCCACACTTTCTGCTGCAGCGTGGTTTTCCATTAACAGCCATGGAAAAGTTAACTTAAACATGAGCTCTTTTTCCTGGAACTAACAGCTCCCAAGCCAAAAGCCTGGAATCTGCTCCTGCACAGGGCTGGGGGACCCCAGCAGAGCCCTGGAGGCATCTCCTGAAGGCTCCAGTCAGACCTGAGCCAGGGCAGGATTTATGCCTGACAGAATTTAAAGTTATGCCTTTAATATTGACATCAGAAGCCGAGGCAAACCCAGCACCAGGGACTGTGGGGATGGGAATTATTCCTCACCAAAAGCTGTGGGAATTATTCCTCACCAAAAGCTGTGGGAATTATTCCTCACCAAAGCTGTGGGAATTATTCCTCACCAAAGCTGTGGGAATTATTCCTCACCAAAAGCTGTGGGAATTATTCCTGTTTGGCTGTAGAACCTCAGATTTTGGTGAGAGACCAAACTCAGAGCCTCCTGTTTGGCTGTAGAACCTCAGGTTTGGGTGAGACCAAACTCAGACCTTCCTGTTGGGCATCCAGAGGTGTCACCTTGGACTGGGAGCTGTTCAAGGCACTGTGAAATCTGTTTTTGTTTTCCCCAGAGGAGCTCTCCTGTCCCAGCCAGGCTGAGCTCAGCTGGGGCTGCTCCCTGGGCCAGGAGCCCTTTTCCCTCTGCTGAGCAGGCTCAGGCAGATGTTCCTCCCCATGCACAGCTGGCAGAGCTCTGGGAGGAGCTGTCTGGACATCTCTGTGTCCCTTCCACAGAGCAGCTCCTCCCGTCCCTGCCAAACCCTCCCATCCTTCCTTGTCCCTGCAGTGTTTGTGCCCAAGGAGATGCAGAGCTGGGCAGGGGATTGAAAATCTGCAAAAATCCCCAACAAATCTGCTCCAGCCCCCAGGGGCTCCGTGCTGCATTTGGCATTTTTTTTCACCAGGAAAAACATTTACTTTGGGAGACGAAAGAGTGAAACAGAAAATAAGCTCATGCTCAGCAGTCCAAAAATAAAGAATGGATTCAGAAATCCTCTGGTGCCTTTTGGGATGATTTCATATCTAAAGGAATGAATCCATAATACAGTAATGCTGATTCTGACATTTGAGTATTTACAGTGGGATCTTTTGCAGGTGGAACTTGTGAGAAAAAAAGAGAAAATTATAGCTCAGAGGGCAAAGGTTTTGTTTAAAACTGTACAACAAACTGTAGCTTAGCACCAAAGAGCGAGAACAGCAGATTATTGGCTCCTCACGAGCACTGGGATCTCAGGACATCCTGGTGAGGAATGGATGCATTTCAGGAAAAGTTCTGAGCAGGAAAATGTCTCAGTTCAACAAACCCTCCCTTTCGCCTGGAGAATGGGTGGGATGGGAGGTCCATCCCATGCCATGGTGGTGCCAGGGGTGGGATGAGAAGGTCTGGGAGGTGCCAGCTATGCCATGGTGGTGGGACAGGGTGGTCTGGGAGGTCCATCCCGTGCCATGGTGGTGAGAACTCCTCTCCCAGTAACCAGTCTCCTCCTCCTGCTCTGTTCCAGGGCCGCTGCATCAACTTCACGCGGGTGAAGAACACGGAGACCCCCCCCAAATACCCCCTCAACAACTCCTACCCCTCTTCCCCACCCCCAGCGCCCATCTACACCCCCCCTCNTCTCAGCAGTACCGAACCCCCCCCTCACCCAGCTGGGGGACCCCCGCCCGCCCCGGCTGACAGCAGCAGCGGCCACCCTGCGGGCATCCCCCCTTTCCTCTTCTGGAACCTTCTCCCCTCTCTGCACCCCCCGAGCATCAGTGCCACCAACTCTGGGAGCCACCACAGCCCAAGAGAGCTCCGGTTCCTCCTGGTGCCCTGTGCCACCTCTCGGTGCCCTGTGCCACCTCTTGGTGCCCAGTGCCACCACGGTGACCCTCTGGAGGAAGGGCACGGGTGACTCAGCGAGCTCCGTGCCAGGGAAAGCCCCGGGCAGGGCTGCACAGGACTGTCAGCAGTGCAGAACCCCAGCCAGGCACCTGGCACAGCTGGCACACCTGGAACATCTGGCACAGCTGGAACACCTGGAACACCTGGAACATCTGGCACAGCTGGCACACCTGGAACACCTGGCACAGCTGGCACACCTGGAACATCTGGCACAGCTGGCACACCTGGAACACCTAGCACAGTATGCCTGGAACATCTGGCACACCTGGCACATCTGACACATCTGGCACACCTGGCACAGCTGGCATGCCTGGAACACCTGGCACACCTGGCAAACCTGGCACAGCTGGAACACCTGGCACAGCTGACACACCTGTCACAGCTGGAGCACCTGGAACATCTGGCATGCCTGGCACATCTGGCACACCTGGCAAACCTGGCACAGCTGGAACACCTGGCAGACCTGTCACGCCTGGCACAGCTGGCACACTGCACCTGGGCCAGGGCCAGCCCTGCTGCCAGGGGCAGTGGCCTCAGCAGCTCTGCAGGCACAGGAGCCCCTCGGCTGGCAGAGCTGGTGCCATGGACCCCTCCCAGCCAGCAGGAGCTGCAGGAGGGACGGTGGTGCCACCTCCGAGGGGCAGAGGGGGTGGAGGGGAGGACGTTGGTTTGGTGAGGGGCAGGGGGATGGAATCAATCACCAGGAAATAGGATTGCACAGGAAAATCCAATAAACCCCATCCCTGGGCACGGGGAGCAGTGGGGATGGGCCAGGCCCCCAGCAAGGCACAGGAGCTGTCCCCACAACCCCTGGGGAGCTGTGAGAGCTGTGGGCAGCACAAGAGTCTCTGCAGGAGTTTGGGCAGCTCTGGCCATCACCCCAAGTGCTGCAGTGTGAGTTAGGGCTGCCTTCCACTGCAAAGGGGAGGTTCTGAGTGCAAACAGGGCTTTGGTGCCCTGAGTTCCCCAAATCCACTCTGCTCGGGCTCCTTGGTGCTGTCAGTTTGAAAAGGTTGCCACTGCATCCTTGTTTCTTTGTAAATTGAATTCTTTTGCCTTAAAAATGTTTCCACGTGGATTTTTTTTTTGTTGGTTCTTTTTTTGTTTTGGTTTGGTTTTTTTGGGTTTTTTTGCGTTTTTTATTTGTTGTTTTCCTTTCCTAAACAAGTAGCAGCTGCCTCCCCAGGTCAGAGTGAAGAAGAGCCAGTGTGTTCACTCACTCTTGTCAGCTCCCAACAGCATCCCTCACTCCTGTTAGCAGTACTGACTGAGGCAAACCCCCCTGGGACAGGCCAGATGGGAACCAGGCTGCCAAGAAATGCACTGGCTGCATTTCTCCTGCTTCCTCCTCACCTTCAGGGGACCCCCCCAGCACTCCCCAGAGCATCCCCTGCACCCTGCAGCCACCCTGAGCCCTGCCTGCAGCCTGGGGCCAGAGCCAGGGGAGATTCCCCAGAGCCCCTCCAGTTCTCACAAAACTCTCTGGAAATCTCACAGGAGAGAAAATCACCTTTGTAGCTGCAGTTCTGTCCATAGCAAAGGGTTCTCATCTCATTTGTTTTTTACCAGATAAAGAAATGCTTCGCCAAGTACTGCTTTTGGAAATATTGGTTCTAGCTTTTCTAGCAAAACAAGGAAAAAAAAATAAAGAAAAATCTCAAGGAGGATAGGGAATGGAGGAAAAAGACTCAGTGGAGACCTGGCCTGGTCCCTTTGGGCAAGGACAGCAGGGAAGCCCTGGCACGAGGCTCTGGGTCCCTCCCTCCCTGTGCTAGGTCAGGGTCAGCCCTTGGTGAGACCAACCCATCAGTCCTGAGGAGCTGGGGCTGGAGCCAGGCTGAGGCTGTGCTGCCCAGGCCCCTGATCCCCCCTGATCCCCCTGTTCTGTGTGCAGGCAGCACGGAGCAGTCCCTGACCCCCAGCAAACCCTGGTGCTTCTCCCCATCCCAGCTGGGCCAGTTACAGCCATGGCTGGCTCCAAGGAGGCCACTGGCAGGGCAGGGAAGCTTGGACTCTCCACTCCAGTTGGGCTGGACTCCCTTGTGGAGGGATGGGATCTGGTCAGGCAGAGAGCTCCTGGCTTTGGTTTGGCTTGGCTGGGTTTGGTTTAGTTGGTTTGGTCTGGTCTGGTCTGGTTAGGTTGGTTTGGTTTGGTTTGGTTGATTTGGTTGGGTTGGATTGGGTTGGGCTGGTTTGGGTTGGGCTGGGTTTGGTTTGGTGGGTTTGGTTTGGTTTGATTTGGTTTGGTTTAGTTTGATTGGTTTGGTTTGGTTGATTTGGTTGGTTTGGATTGGGTTGGGCTGGGTTTTGTTTGGTTTGGTTGGTTTGGTTTGATTGGTTTTGATTTGGATTGGATTGGATTGGCTTGGTTTGGCTTGGCTTGGCTTGGCTTGGTTTGATTGGTTTGGTTTGATTGGTTTGGTTTGGTTGATTTGGTTGGGTTGGATTGGGCTGGGTTTGGTTTGGTTTGGTTGGTTTGGTTTGATTGGTTTGGTTTGGTTGATTTGGTTGGGTTGGATTGGG
>WBNO01009279.1:12142-43964 GCA_013400575.1 Peucedramus taeniatus
TTGGTTTGGTTTGATTGGTTTGGTTTGGTTGATTTGGTTGGGTTGGATTGGTCTGGGCTGGGTTTGGTTTGGTTTGGTTGGTTTGATTTGGATTGGATTGGTTTGGTTGGTTTGGTCTGGTCTGGTTTAGTTTGGCTTGGTTTGGTTTGGTTTGGTGAGGTTTGGTTTGATTGGTTTGGTTTGGTTTGGTTTGATTGGTTTGGTTTGGTTGGGTTGGGTTGGGTTGGGTTGGTTTGGTCTGGTCTGGTTTGATTGGGTTGGTTTGGTTTGGTTTGGTTTGGTTGGGTTGGGTTGGGTTGGGTTGGGTTGGGTTGGGTTGGGTTGGGTTGGGTTGGGTTGGGTTGGGTTGGGTTGGGTTGGGTTGGGTTGGGTTGGGTTGGGTTGGTTTGGTCTGGTCTGGTTTGATTGGGTTGGTTTGGTTTGGTTTGGTTTGGTTGGTTTGATTTTATTTGGATTGGTTTGGTTTGGTGTGATTTGTTTCCACGATGGAAGGTGTGAAAACTGGGACAGTGTAACACAGGATCCATGTCCTGAACAGATCCTCAGCATCTCAAAAATGTTTGGGAAGGAACTGATTTTCCACAAGACGGCAATGAGAATTTTATATTTTAGGTCTTGGTTAGCCAATAAGTTGATTAATTGGTTAATTAACCAATAAACCTATTGCTGGGGGAAATATAAAAGCAGTGTATTTTCCATGATGTTTTGGCAGATGTACATAGAAATTCTCATTGTCCCCAAACTAAGGAAAAAAAAAACAAACCCTGCAGATTTAAAGAAGCAAAATAAAGCCTAGATCAGGCTAGAAAAATCAGGATTTTCAAGTGCTCCCTTTGCAATCATCCACTTTAAGAATAAAAAAACGAGCTCCAAATTTTTTGTTGTACATATTGTTGCTGCATGCTTACCATATGTTAGATGGAAGCATTTCCTATCCCTTGTGGATAAAAGAACATTTTTCAAGTTGTAGTAAATTATTATAAAGCCAATGACATTTCATGGCATGTTATCGTATCAAGCTGTGCTTGTTGTATTTTTTTCTTTATGGTTGTATTGCTTTTTTTATAAAAATGTACAAATATTTCCTGTAGTGACGAGCACCTGTTTTACATGGCATTAATTGGGGCCCTGCACTCCAGGCTGCACAGCCCATCCAAAGGGATTTTGCACATGGATCTGGGTGATAAAAACCCACAATTCTGCAGAGGATGGGCTTTGGTGACCCTTCCTGATGGTCCCACAAAAATCAGAGCCCGTCTAGGGGTGAATTTTGTACCTGGTTTGAATTTAGGAAGGAATTCTCCCATGGGAGGGTGGGGAGGAGCTGGGATGGAATTCCCAGAGCTGGGGCTCCCCTGAATCCCTGGAAGTGTCCCCAAGGCCAGGTTGGAGCAGCCTGGGACAGAGAAAAGTGTCCCTGCCATGGCAGGGGTGGCACTGGGTGGGATTTAAGACCCCTCTCAACCCAACCCTACCCATTCTGGGGCTCTGTGATTTAGGACCAGCCTAAATCTGGCTGCAAAAAGTCCCAAAAGTCCCTCATGTGCTTTTAAAAGGCACACTCCCTTTATGCTGGACCCCAGAGATGAATTTAGGGGAAGGCTGGGAGTGAAGCCTCATCCTGGAATCAAACCAGCTCCCAGGGACAATTAATGCCATGCAAATGAGGTCGAACGAGCTGGAGCACCTCTGTGGTGCCCTTTGTACTCCGTGTGACCTTTCCTAGCCCAGCCCTGGGTTAAATGCTCACCCCAAAGGAGCTGGGGAATGCTTTGTTTCTCCTTCACTCACAGCTCTGCCAGGGCCTGGCAGCCTTCAAGGGCTGAGCCTCTGACAAAGGTTCAGCTTCTGCTTTATTTTACTTTATTTTGCTTTATTTTCCTTGCCCAGAGTTACCACAGGAGCTCTGTGGCCACCTGGACCCTCTCTCTGCTCCCTGGTTTGTGGGGGCTCCTCCTGTCCCTGCTGGTTTTGGGGAGGGGCACAGCTGGCTCTGAGGGCTCGGGCAAGTTTTGGGGTGACTTTTCAGAAGGTTGCCTTGTTTGAGGAGCAGGGGAGCAGAGCGGGGCTGGTTTGGTGTTGGGTTTGTGTTGTCAGCTCAGCCAGGGGTGTGCAGGGATGTTCCACCCCTCTGTGTGTTGCATGTTAAATGTGTCCTTTGTTAAATCCAGTCATTACTCTCGATTGCTGACCTTGCTGTTATTATTAAAGAACTACACAAATCTCTCGTGGGCTCTGAGCAGTTCCTTGCTGGGGTGAAGCAAACCCTGGGCAGCAAATTCTCACAAATTTTCACAAATTCTCACAGACTGGTTTTTCACTGTGCTGGGGAACACAAACTTGCTGGTTTTCCTCCCAAAGCCCAGAGCACTCGTGACACAAAAGCTGATTTCTACAGAGACTCAAGTGTCCATTCCTCCCAGAATGGATTTCACACAAACTGGCTCAGGCACCTTTCACAGGGCACAGCCACCACCAGCAATAACCAAGCTTCCATTGGCAAGGAAAGAAATTGCTTTTTTCTCCCCAATTTTGGCAGAGAAATCCCCAAATCCGAGTCAGAGATAAGGGTTTGTGTGGGGCTGATGGAGATGCCAGGGGGACAGAGCATCTTCTCTCTGGGTAATGCATCTTTTCATTCTGGAAACAGCTATAAAATAACTCGTAAAAAAATAACATGAGCTGTAAAATAAATCATCCTGGATGCAGACAGTGGCTGAAAGTCTGTAGCACACTGCCAGAACTTTTTAGATTATTTAAGTATTTTTTAATAGTTAAATGTTTTGGAGGGTCCTTCCTGGTAATGTGGGAAGGGAAAATGTCTTGGAAAGGTGCAGGGCACGAGGGGAGATGTTTGCTCATGCCACAAGGCCAGTGCAGTTATCCCCAAAGTGAGGAGGACGTGTCCCCTCCAGACAGGGGACATCCTGGATGTGTCCAGAGCTGCAGCCTGAGCAGGAATTCTGTATTTCTCCACAGCCATTCAATCCTGGGGCCTTTTCCAGAGCTGGAGGAATGAACAGGGATGGAGAAACCATAGCGTGCAAAAATACCACAGGGAGGGGAAAACTGAGCTGGGCCAGGAGGAAACTCCTACTCCCAAGGAGAGCTGGGGATTTCTAAATTCCACTGAATTCAAACCCTCCCTGCATCTCCTCTGGGGGTGAGAGGCCTCCAGGAGATGCTTTGTGCTGTTCTCCTGCTGCCCCTGTGCTCAGGGTGAGCTCACCAGGGGTGCTGGGAGATTTTCCCCAGGTTTTTCTTACTCAATGGAAAGTCTCTGGGAAAGGAAAAGCCTTGGGAATGTCTGCATTCCTTCAGCCTGTGAAATAATGTGAAATGTGAGATGTGAGCAGCAGTATTCCCATGGAACATCCCAGCCTGGAATTGAATATTCCCATGGAACATCCCAGCCTGGAATTGAATATTCCCATGGAACAACATCCCAGCTTGCCATGGCTGTGACCTGGGGGGGACAAGCCTGGGACTGTTTGAAGGAAAAGCTGGGGAAAGTCTTGGAGGAAAATGAGATTTTTGGACTCTGGGGTCAGACAGACTGAATATTTCTGTCCACTGCAGAGGCTGGGGTTGATTTCCAGGATTTATTTCAGGCGTGGGCACTTGTGAGCCCCCCTAAATACCTTAAATAAAAGGATGGAACAGCTGGAATACCCTCCCCTCCCTGCTCCTGCAACCACAGCAGCAGCAGCAGCTGTGGAAAAGCAGCCCTGGAATGAATGGGGGCATTTTTAGCAGTGTTTGAACCAGTCTGGCTGCAGGGGCAGCATCCCATGGGCTGCTAGAGCTGATCCCACAGGACACACCTCGGGGACCCCTGCTCTGGTGTCAGTTTGGCAGCTTTTCATGTTTTTTGGGGGCAGGATGGGTGTCTGGGGGTGTGTGATGCTGAGAGCAGCCCCAGGCTGTGCCACAGCCCCTGCCATGGACACTGTAGAGATTTCCAGCTGCTGGCAGAGCTGGAATAACTGCAGCAGCATCAGACAGTTCCTTGTTTGTTGTTTTAGGCAGCTCAGCTCAAGGTCAGATGCTGAAGTCATCCTCACTTGTCTGTCTCTGCTGTTCCTGTCTGGGGAGGGGTTAGGGCGCCTTGCTCCAGGCTGCTCCCCCAGCCTGACCTAATCCAGCAAAAATAATCCCCTTGCAGAATAAAATAGGTCTGGTTTTGCATTAAATAAGGATGTGAAGGCAAATCAGCTTGTCAAGGGTGAGTGAGGGAGCTGCTGGCAGGGCTGGGATGGGTCCTGAGCCCCTCCTGTGGCAGCAGCTCCTCCTCCAGACAGGACACAAACCCCTGCTGGCTCCTTTGCAGCTGTAGGAGAACAGTCTAAGATGCTTTTTTGGAGGGAAGGAGCCATCCAAGCAGAGACAAACCAGCATTTCTAGAGCAAAACACCCCCCTTTGGGCAACGGCTCTTAAAAGCAAGATCATCTCTGCAGACTTTTATTGTTTTATTGCTTTAAACCTACAGACAAGACGAGAACTCCAGTGCAAACACAAGCAGCAAGCAGTGACCTCTGGGGTCACTCATCCCCAGGGATGTCACCTCCTCATCTGTGTCACCTCCCCAGGGTGGCTCTGGGCTTTGTTCAGTGCTCAATGCTCACATTTAGGGGGCTGGGGAGCAGAGAGTGGGGTCTCAGGGGGCCTGGGATGGTGTCACCCTGGAATGGTGTCACCCTGGGATAGTGCCACCCTTGGGATGGTGTCACCCTGAGATGGTGNGGATGGTGTCCCCCCTGAGATGGTGTCACCCTTGGGATGGTGTCACCCTGGGGATGGAGGCACCCTGGGGATGGTGTCACCCCAGAGATGGTGCCACCCTTGGGATGGTGTCACCCTGGGATGGTGCCACCCTGGGGCTGGTGTCACTCTGGGGATGGTGTCACCCCGGAGATGGTGCCACCCCTGGGATGGCATCACCTCAGTGCCAATGTCACCTTTGGGATGGTGTCACCCTGGGGATGATGTCACTCCAGGGCTGGTGTCACCCCAGGGCTGGTGTCACCCCAGGGCTAGTGTCACCCCCAGGCAGGTGCCACCCCGGGGATGGTGTCACTCTGGCGATGGTGTCACCCCCTGGCCGGTGCCACCCCCGGGCAGGGTGTGCCCGCCCCGCTCACCCCTGGCTCCTCTCTCTCCTGGAGCCCCTCGGGCGCCGCAGCAGCTCCGGGGCAGGGCCGGGCTCAGTCTCGGGAGGCAGCGATGCGATCCACCTGCAAAAGGGACAGGCAGCCATAAAAACAGCAGCTGCTGCCTCGGGCCGGGAAACAACCCTGGAGCTGGGGCTGCTCCCCTGGAGGGGCCGGGATCCCCGAGACAATGAACCCAGAAGGAAGGGGGGAATTCCAGGGGGACAATTCCGGGGAGGCAGTTCCAGGGTTCTGTCACCCTGAGGACATTAAGCCATTGAGGAAGGGATGGAATTCCTGGGTTCTGTCACCCTGAGGACATTAAGCCATGAGAAAAGGGGGGCAATTCCTGGGTTCTGTCACCCTGAGGAAATGAACCCATGAGGAAGGGGTGGAATTCCAGGGTTCTGTCTCCATGGGATTCCCTCTCAAAGGCACCCAGGTGTGTTTTAGCCCCCTGCTCTGACCTGACCCTCGTGCTCCAGCCCAGCCTCACCCACCCAGGGCTCCTCCAGGAGCTTCCAGGAGTTGTGGAATGTGGGTGACACTCACTGAGCACAGCCAGGGATGGGCTGTGCTGGCTGCAGCTGTCTCAGTCATAATTAAATAATAATTCAGTAACAATTAAGGTACAGAAGCAGCTCTGCCTTAGGGGGATCTCACAGGCTTTCTTGTAGAGTGGGAAAAATCCCGGTTAGGACAGGGCAGGTGAAATATGAGAAATGAAATGCAGAATCTCCAACCTAAAACAGCCTCGCTGGGCAGGAGAGGGGTGAGTTAAACCCTGAGGTTTTTGCTTTGTACACCCAGCCCTGAACTTCCCCAGGGTTCCCTCTGTTTTTAGTGGATTTAACTAAAGACCAGTAATTCCGTTTGGTTAATGTAGGGCACTTGATTTTATTCAAAGGGTGAGATACAAAAAAAGTAAGCAAAGAGACAAAACCCAAATTATGAACGCTACAGACAAAAGTAAGACATCTCCTGCTACAGCACACGACAAACACGGTACAGTCTGGTCCCCACAACCCCAGCCAGCTGGATACATACAGCACAGAGACTCTACAAGGGAGGAAATGTGGGTTTGCCACTCAAATGTCTATTTACAGAAACTGAATTCAAGGCAAATAGATTTCTTTCTTTTTTTTTTCCTTTTTTCTTTTCTTTTTTTTTTCTCTTTTTTTCTTTTTTTTTTTTTTTTTTTTCTTTTTTTTTTTTTTTTTTTTTTTTTTTTTTTTTTTTTTTTTTTTTTTTTTTTGCCAACCCAAATACTTCTGTTCTTCTTCCTGTCTCTGGTGAAGAGGAGGGACTCCGTGCTTTGAGGCAAGTTTGGTACATTCAGGTAGGATCTAAAATTAGCCACAGCTAAACACTGACGTGCTACCTTAAGCTACTTGAATTCAGTCCCTCCCTCCATCCAACCACCAGGCACCTGCTTGTGGCATCAAGGACTGCTGGGGACAGCCAGGGAGGGGACAGGCCCAGTTCTGCACTGCTCTGGGGCTGATTTGTGCCTTCAGAGGCTTCACTCTGCAGCTCAGCCAGACCTCAGTGCCTGGGCTGGGCTTAAGGCTCTGGCTGAGGGTTCTGCTCATCCCACGTGGCTGGGAAAGGCTCTGGGTGCTGGTTTGGCTCTCTCAGCACAGGGCCTGGCCCCACACGGGCTGTCCAGGCAACTTTTTGGGCAGCAGGGTGTCCCCACCTGCCCCAGGAGATGCCCCCAGGCACTGATGGGCTCTGCACAGACAAATCTGGGAAAAAACTGCCCACAGCCCTTCTGCAGCAGAGCCAGGGAAAAAAAGCCTTTCTGGCTGCAGCAAATTCCATGTGCAGCTCCATTTGCATTGTGTGGAATCTGTGTGAGAAGTGCTGGGCTGGGAACTCTGCTCTTTGGGAATTAAAACCCCCCAGGAGCTCAGGGCTTCCCTGTGAGTCCCTGCAGGTGAGGAACAGAGCCACTCACCCCAGAATAAGTGTGACCACGGTGGGCAGGAGTAGGAGCTGCTAGTCCAGATGGAAAAGGCCTTGATTTGTATTTACCTGTGGCTCAATTTTAGAGACAGGGCTACTGAATTTTTTAACACCTCAGTGAGGAAGGAGAGAATTTCACTGGCTCAGTAAGCAAAACATTCATTTGGGAGAGCAGAAGACTGACTGGCTGTTAATAAATACCACGAGACATCCTAAAAGTTTTCTAAGGAAAAGAGAAACATCATCTGTTCATGGAAATGCAACAGAATGAGGTAAGGAAAGCTAGAAAGAGTCCTTTGTACATTCCCACTTCACACTGCATGGCAACAACAACAAGGAGATGCTGACAGGCTCCCTGCAGGGAGATTCTCATACAGGTGTGCTCCAGAGCATCCCTGGAGGCTGAGCCTGCATCCCTCAGCACCCTGCAGGAGCTCCAAGCCCTCAGTTTTGGCAGAGTCTGACACTCAGGCAGCAGGAGGGGGGCACTGCCTGCTCCCCTAACCCCTCAGTGCCTCCAGTACAGGGAACAGGGCTTTGTGTGGCACAGCACAAACCCAGAGAGCTCAGCACGACCTCCACGGCCACACTGCACACTCCTAACTCAGTTCTTTGGTCCTGTTTGTACTCAGCTTTCACCAAGGTGCAACAGCCTGCACTAACAAACTCCTACTGAATTGTTCCCAGGGCTGGGTACCCCCCTGCTCTGGGCAAGGCAGGCTAGAAGCAATGCAGGGGGAGAAAAAGGGCCTTAAATAATCCCCTCGTGGAGATTATTAATTAATCCCCTCGTGAGATCCTGTTCTGAGAGCAAAGGATGGGGCACTGCACATCCCTGGCCAGGGGACCCAGGAGGAGGAGGAGCAGCTCTCTCCCACCTGGGAGCATTGCACAAGCCTTGATTTTTCATCAATTCTCCTCCTCCAGTGAAGCAGGGAGGGCTGCAGGTGATGTTTTAGACACAGCTGTGACAGGGCAGTGCCTCACCCACAGCTTTTGCTGGACTAAAATGCAGCATTTCCTACTTTGCTCTTAAACAGACACTGGCAGCACAATGTGTTCACAAATTAATAGATGTGACAGGTTAATAAACACATGCACTGGCTTTGAGAAGCTCTTCCAGGCACGCAGCATTTCACTCTCATCACAAGCCTGAGCCTTTGCTGACACTGAACTGAAGTGAAAGGGTCCCTGTGGGGTTACACAAAGCAGAATTGCCACAGAGTCTTTGGGAATGCTCCCCTGTGCCAGGGGAGCTGGGGTTGGCAGGGCACTGGGTACTCCCCATTTGCTAAAGTCATTCTTCAGGGGCAGTAAATGACCTGGAATATTCACCAGCACCATTTTATACCTTGTGGCATGGCTTTACAGTGCCTGTGGAAAGCTAATTCAAAACCCAGCAAGATGGGAGGAAATTCACCTTTCCGCATTAGGAAATACAGAATAACTGCCCTTTGATGACTCTGAAAAAGTCAAGTTTTGAGTCCTGAACATATATTTTCTGTGTCATTTTTGATTCTCTTCAAGCTTGTTACAGAAGTATTACCAAGGTAATTTCTATAGGTAATTTCTCTATTACCAAGGTAATTTTCAAAGGTTATTTCTGTTGTGTTTATGGAGCCTTTTTATCCCCTTCAGGTGTGTTACACAGGTGGATCATTCAGGTGGGTCACAACCAGGTGTGCTCTTAGTGCCCCTCAGTTCCAGGGGAAATCCTGAGCACAGGAAAAGCTCCCCTTGTTTTAACAAGCCCAAGCAGCAGCAGCAGCTCAGAGCCAGCCTTGGCCACCCCTCTGCCCTGGCCAGGCAGAGCTCCCAGCCACAGCCAGGGTCCCACTGGCCCTGCTGGGGTCCTGTGGCCACCGTGGCCAAGAGATTGTCACTTGCTCTGGTTTTGGCATGGATAAAACCCCTCTGGAGCAGCGTTTTCTCCCTGGCACCTTCAGCAGGTGCCCAGGAGTGGGCAGGCTGTGACACCTCAGCTGAATTCCCTCCTGCTCCTGAGGCAGGAATTCACCCCAAAGGCTTGCCTGCAGTTTCCTTCACTGGTAAAATTCCTGCCCAAGTGTGCCCAGCACCAGCTCTTGTTCCAGTTGTGTGTTCTCGTGTCCTGCTTCACTGCCTGAGAGCACCACAGGGCACTGAAAATTCCTTCAGAGCTTTCTCATCAGTGACTGGCATGAGCCACATGGGGTAAGAGACAATGACATCAGCTCAGAGTAATCCCTTACCTAGAAGACTCAGCAATCTTTAAGGAAAACCATTTAACATCTTTCAAGGAAGTCTATTGATCAAAAAAACCCCAGAGCTATTGACGTAGCACATGGAATCAACGGGACAATCACTAATGTAATGGAATTATGGTGATCTTATACACAAACAACAATTTACCAAAATAAGATTTACCTAGGGGGCTTTAAAATCGAGTTATTTTGGTACCAAAAAAAGTCTTTCATTTAATTCCCCTTTGCCCCTATGAGTCAGATGATCTTTCACTCTACAGTTACGGACTTGGCCAGATTTCTTGGAAAATCAACCTGCAGAGAGGGAGGAGAAAGAACAGGCTTGTGAGTATTCACACACTTTGTTTGTTTGTGTATAACTTTGTAACCTGTGGGATGTCTGTTCTGCCTTCCAACTGGAAACAATCCAACACATTCTCACGTTCATTTAGGCCAATCAGTGCAGAAAAAAGTCCACAACCCTGATTGTTCCAACTCCTGGGTCAGAACCAAGCAGAGCTTTAGTCCAGGTTGCTCCAGTGCTCAGAGGTCACTGGTAACAGGTAGGGGCCAGTGTCTGTGTTAAGATCAAACAGCTAACACCAAACTGCTTTTGCCAAACACCCTTCTGAGGATTCACCTTCCCTTCAGCTCCCTAGCAGCCCTGCAGAGCCTGGCTGCTCCTTCCACACCACAGCCACAAGTGCCAGCTCAGCCACGTGCACTGGGCCTCCTGCAGTCCCACACTGGTCACCGCTGGCCCTGGGCACTGCAGCAGCTCGAGCAGTGGCACAGAGAGCCCTCCAGCCCTGCAGCAGCACAGGCAGCACACGGGGCAGGGGAGGGATGCTGTACTCACATCGTAGCCCCTGAGCACGGCCAGGTGGAAGGCCAGCAGCTGGAGGGGGATCACGCTCAGGATCCCCTGCAGGCAGTCCACAGAGTGGGGAACTTTGATTGTTCTCTTGTTGTTCTTAATGGTCTCGATGTCCTCCTTGTCACAGATCACCACAGGCCGGCCCTGCAACAGAGGGGAAGGCTGAAGGAAAGCACATCTGGAAGGCTTGTCTCTCACTTCTGTGCGGAGTGCCAGTGGCAAAATCTATTACTTAATTTAGAACCAAACAGCTTCACATGCCCTGGGGGGTATTTAAAGGTTAAACAGACCATGCCAGGCTTCTGCAATTGCTGCAAGAGCTGCTGCTGAAATGCCCACAGTATTCCCTGAGTTCACACAAGGGCAGTGGTGTGGTCCTCACATTTCAGTGAACATAATTCATTCACTCAGGATTTTTATCCTGGGAAGCTGAAAAGGCAGAGAGAGGCCCAGAGATGGGAAAATAAATAATCCTGATCTCATTGGCTTCTCCTGTGTTGTGCTCATGTGGAATGTGTTAGGAATTGTTCACCTGAAGTGATGAGCCTTGATTGGGCTCTGGTGTGAGTTGTTTTCAATCACTGACCAATGGTCACACAAGCTGTGTTGGGACTCTGGAAAGGGTCACGAGTTTTCATTATTATCTGTTTAACCTTCTGTAAGTATCCTTTCTCTATTCTTTAGTACAGTTTAGTATAGTTTTCTTTAACATAATACAGTATCATAAAATAATAAAATAGCCTTCTAATAACATGGAGTCAGAGCATCATTCTTCCCTGCCATGAAAGGGCTGGTTTTTTACAACACATTGGCACCCAAGTGAGCAGTCTGGGTGTCTGTGAATGATTTTCCTGTTAGAAGCAGCACCTGTGGAGCCCTGCAGAGCCTGCCAGACTCACCTGCCGTGCAATGACCTGCTGCAGAGCGTTCTGGCACTTGGCATAGGTGTGGTCTCTCATGATGATCATGATCACAGGCATCAGCTTGTCCACCAGGGCCAGGGGGCCATGCTTCAGCTCCCCAGCCAGGATCCCTTCTGAGTGCATGTAGGTGATTTCCTTGATTTTCTAGAGGGAGGAAAGAATTCATTACACTTTCAGGAACCTTGTCGTGGTTTTTTAACCATCTCAGTGAATTCTTGCACTTTGTAAAATGTGGTGTTTGCTTTTTACTGAATATAATTCTTTCGCTCAGGATTTTATCCTGAGAAGTTGAAAAGGCAGAGAGAAGCCTTAGAGATGGAAAAATAATTTTTATTTCATTTGCTTCTCTTGTGTTTTGTTTATGTGGAATGTGTTAGGAATTTGTTTATTTAAATTAATGAATTCTGATTGGACTCTGGTGTTAGTTGTTTTTAATTATTGACTAATGGTTATACAAGCTGTGTTGAGACTCTGGAAAGACTCTCTACTCTTTTTAGCCTTCTGTAAGTATCCTTCTCTATTTTTTAGTATAGTTTAGTATAGTTTTCTTTAACATCATATAATATCATAAAATAATAAAATAGCCTTCTGATCACATGGAGTCACAGCATCATTCTTCCCTGCCACAAAGGGTCAGTTTTTTTACAACAGTAGAACTCAATTCTGGCCCTTCTCAGATGTAGGTGAGGCATGCCCCAAACCCAGATCCAAGCAGTGCCCCTGGGCTGGGCTGTCTGCAGCCACCAAGGCTTCCAGCTGTGCCACCAGAGCCCTCAGAACCTGCCACCACAGCCACCCCTCCAGCCCAGAGGCAAAGAGGACACATTTGCATGGCAGTGGGGACAACAACGAGAACAACAGGGATCTCCTCAAATGTAAAAACTGCAATATATGGGTTTGGAAAGTGCATCCTCAGTTTGCCATTTATTAGGGTTTGCCCAGTTTGTCTAGTACAGCATTCCCAGTGTGAGCATGGAAAACACACCTTCCAACCCACTGCAGGCTGGGACATGGGAATCTGATAGTGACTTTTAGGTATTTGTAATTTTAGGTAATTGTAATTACCTACATTTTAAATTTGTAATTTTAGGTAATTGTAATTACCTACATTTTAAATTTGTAATTTGTAATTTTAGGGAATTGTAATTACCTAAATTTTTAATTTGTAATTTTAGGTATTTGTAACCATGGCACAGTTTGGGTTGGAAGGGACTTTGAAGCCCATCCAGTTCCACCATCCCAGGCTGCTCCAAGCCCTGTCCAACCTGGCACTTCCAGGGATCCAGGGGCAGCCACAGGTGCCATTTAACCCTGTGCTGGCCAACACTCCAGAGCCATGGCTGCATTTACAGCTGCCCCTGGGGCCAGATGCTGTGTCTGAGGTCTGTGGCTGTGTCTGAGCCAGCTCCAAACACAAAAAACTTACCAAGGCTCCCTCCAGACACGTGGCGTAGTGGTAGCCACGTCCCATGATGAGCACAGACTTCTGATGGTACAGCTCTGTGGCCAGCTTCTGGATCTCATCATCCATGCTCAGCACTTCTTTAATCAAGTCTGAAGGGAATGAAAACCCAGGCTGAGTGTGCTCATGTGTGTGCCACACACTGCACACCCCTCACCCCCACAGCCAGCAGTGACCTGTCAAACCCTGGGCTCAGAGATTTACTGGCCCAGTTTGGTGGCCTGGAGACACCTGAGAGAACATGGCTACAAGCAATTGTGACAGCTCTGCCACCCTCCTGACCCCCTAGCCCCTCCCAGCAAGGTCCAGCCCTGCTGAGCTCAGTCCCTTCTCTGCAGGCTCAGCCGATCTGGGTTCCCCTGCCCGGGCTCAGCCCAGCTGGGTTCCCCCTGCCCAGGCTCAGCCCAGCTGGGCTCCTCCTGCCCAAAATCAGCCCTGTTGGGCCCAGGCTCAGCCCAGATGAGCTCCCCTGCCCCAGGTCCTACCTGGTAGCCCCTTCAGCCCCCTCATGATCTCCTTGCGCCGCTCCTGCATGGAGATCCTGTCGTCACACATCATCAGGGCAAACATCACCAGGGACACAAACTGGCTGGTGTAGGCCTGGGGGGACACAGGGAAATGTCACTGCTGCACCAAGAGCTGCAAGGAACCCTCAGCCCAGCTGGGCCTTTGCTCTCCAAGTGGTTCCAAGCCAGCAGCAGAAATAAACCTGGGCTCACCAGGCAGAGCTCACCTGGGCAGGTCTCAATGGAGGCACAGTGATCTCCTCACACTCCAGGAGATTCAGACACAACAACCCAGATTTTATATTCTATATTCTCTGCTGACTGCCAAACCCTGTTTTGTGACCAGGTCCTGCTTCACTGCAAGTGACTCCTGAGAGCACTGGGGAGCAGAAGGGCACTGACTGCAGGTGTTTGGTGGAATCCCACCACAACCAATCCCAACCAGCTGGGACTTTTTTGGGGCCACACTCAGGGAACACAAAGGCAGCTGTGATGCCTGAAGTTTTAGTGATTTCCCACCTCCCTTCTTTAGGAACAGCCTCTCCTGAACTCCTTCCCTGCCTGCAAGAGCTGTCCCTGCCTTTGGGGGGAATCCCTGGAGGAGACAGGAGGGGTCACATCAGGGCAGGAATGGTCACAGGGACACCTGAGGGACACTGAAGCAGCAGCTGCACTTTGGCCTCTGAGGTCCTCCCAAGGCCAAAGGGCTTGGGACAAGCCTGGCCCTGAAGCCACCCCGAGGTAAGAGCAAGGTGTGGGGTGTTTCTGTCCCTTCCTAAGCAATGAGCAAACTCCCACATGGCTGCACTGGAGGCTGCAATGGCTCTGAAGGAATCCAAAAAGCTGCAGTTGTGCTGCCTGGAGGAGCCTGCTGTGGAGTGGAGCTGCTCTGCTGTGTGCAGCTCTGCACAAGTCCACAGCTCCCAGCAGCCACATTAACATGGGCCTGGGCTGTTTAGAATATTCTCAAAAGGAAGTTCTGGGCAACCTCAGGGCAGAAACTTTTCAAGTTCTTATTTCCTATATGCACAGCTTTGGTAACTCCCCACATCACCAGAGAAAAAATGCCATTTATCTCCAAACTGTAACTGCTGTCCATGTGAAAACAACAGGGACAAACAGCTCATTCAAGAGTTTCTTGTAAGAGACTCATGAATTTTCCATGATCAAATTCCCCAGTGAACTGTTAAACTCAAATGTGGTTTTTGGCTGAATTTATGTAACAGATTGACATCATCTCGCCTCTAAATTTAACTAAACCAAAGCAGATTTCACCATGCAGAAACACTTCACCAAAATGAAAGGCAGCAGAGTAACTTATCTTCTACTGTATCTCACCCAGCCAGAACAATCCTGTTATCTGAGCACAAATAGCAGGATTCTGGAAAAGACCATCCTCCATTTCTGAAAAGGATAGTTTAATATCCCATTTTCTTTGGTAAAGCACAGCCAGTGAGGGAGTTACATGCAGACAAAGTTTCCTTTATCTTATCTATTAATTTCCTTTTTCATCTCTGACTTTAGTTTAAACTGAGCACCTTGAGACAAACAATGACAAAGAGAATTCTGTGCCCTTAGGGAATCATTCCCTCTGAGACCCGTTTGTTTTCAATGTTTAATGCAGTTTGCTTAGATTATTTCATTTTTAAAAGGGACCCAAAAAACCCCTCTGGAAGCTCCAGGACAGAGAACAGGCAGGGTGCTGCTGGTCTGTAACTGCACACGCAGCAGCAGTGATGCCTCAGGTTTGGCTTTTATATTTTTCAGATTCTGTGCTTTAGTGTGCAGTTCTGAGCTTCACATTAAGTGTTGTAAGTTCTCTTCACAGAGTAGGGAGACAAAACAATTCCTTGTCTAGCTGGAGACCAAGGACAACTGTTACAAGCTCCAGACCCAAAAGGCATAAACAACAGTGAATTGAAGAGAGAAAAACAAGCAGGATAGAACTTCATAATCTCAAGATGTAATTGGACAATTAACCTCAATATGCAAATGGACCAGAACTTATAAAAGTGAGAGACCTTGTGACCATTTTGTGACCATTTTGGGTCACCTTGGGTGTAGCCCGGGCTGGACTCTTGTACTGCCCAAGGTGTATCCATGGAGATCTTTTAATAAATACCTCTTAAAATACCTTTTAATAAACACTTTATTCTTTAACTCTGTCTAGCCTCTGTTCTAGGTCAGCCTTCCCAAGACATCAGCAGCCTGGCTAAGCAGGGGGCCCTGTCATAGGCATGCCTTTCAGGAGGGGCTCCAGAGGCAGAAATATAAAATAAAANATTTAAATGAAATACAAATAAAATAAAATAAATATTCAAATTAAATAATTAAAAATAAATTTAAAAAAATAAAATAAATAATAAAATCAAAATAAAATCAATCCAAGTGCAAGCAGCAGGGCTGTGCTGGCTCACCTTGGTGCTGGCCACGCCGATCTCGGGCCCCGCGTTGATGTGCACGCCACAGTCGGTCTCGCGGGAGATGGAGCTGCCCACGGTGTTGGTGATGCCCACGGTCAGGGCTCCCCTCTCCTTGCAGTACCGAAGGCACATCAGGGTGTCTGCAGTCTCCCCTGGGACACAGCAGCACAGGGGACACAGGGATGGGTGCTCAGTGCGGCTGAGCGTGGGAAATGCACAAACTCCCCAAACACAGCCCCAGGGGTTTGTGCTCCCTGCACAAAGGAGGTGGCAGCAGCCCCTGCAGCCCCAGCACACCCAGTCTTGAGCCCTAAGCACAGGGCAGTGCCACCCAGAAAACAAAGAACCTATCTGCAGCTTTTGGTGCAAGCAAGGGCCAGTGTTCTGCTAGGAGTTAACAAAAGGCAGCTCAGGGGGTGTCCCTTTAACAAAAATCAACTTTATTTGTTTTCCTGGTTAATAAAAATTCATCTGGGCCAGCTCTTGTACTGCCCAAGGTGGATCCATTGAGGCCTTTTAATAAATCCCTACTTCATTCTTAAACTCTGCTCTAGCTCAGCCCTCCCAAGGCGTCACCACTACCCCAGGCAGTCCCACGGACAGGCACCAAACTGGGCCCTGCTGCCTCCCCCTCAGTTTTGGGCAGGGGAGGGGAGCCCATACCTGACTGGCTGAGGAAGAAGCAGACATCATCCCTGAACACGGGGGTGTTCCTGTCCAGGAAGTCACTGGCCAGCTCCACCATGACAGGTAACTCAGTCAGCTCCTCCAGCACCTGGCGGGTCTGGCACGAGGAGGGGCAGGAAGGCAGGCATTACATCATGTTTATAAAACCAAAGGGTTTGCACAAAAAAAGCTTTCTAGCTGCCACACAGGCTGGAAAATATTACTGTTAAAACCCTGTGTGACAATTAGTGCTGGATTATATTTAATTACTCAGTACTGCCTACACTCAAGTCACCACCAGCCCCTGTGAGAAGCAACTTTGCCTTGGCACCACCAACAACTTTATTCATTTTCCTGGTTAATAAAAATTCACCTTGGCAGGGAGGTATGGGGGGAAAACACTGGCCTGTGAGGCCAACTCCTCCCTCAAATGGAGATTTCTCTAAGTAAGTCTCACTTGTTATATAACCCTCCACATAAATTATGCAATGCTGGGTGTCCTGTGTACCAGCCTGAAGAACCCAAACCCTCACCTACATCCAGGCCCAGCTGGACCCCACCTGGCTGCTGGCAGCCCCTGCCTTGCTGCAGCCTTTGCATTCTGCTCCTACAGCTGCCTTTTTTAACAGAGCAGATTTTGTTTTCCAAAGCCTTCCATAGCCATGGAAGTCACAGGAACCAACTCCCTAAGTTCAGCTTTCATTTCCTCCTGCTGCTGCTGTGAACTGAGCCTGGTGTCTGCAGCTTTCACAAGGGTCCTCCTTCATTCACCTGTGTGCACTTGCTTACTCCTAACCTGATTAAGGTTAAGAATCAATCCCTAATCTGAAATCAATCCTTAATCTGCTTGGCACACTCCAGGGAGACCTCAGAGCCTCCTCCAGGGCCTGAAGGGGCCCCAAGAGAGCTGGAGAGGGACTGGGGACAAGGGATGGAGGGAGAGGACAAAGGGGAATGGCTTTAAATTGAGAAAGGGTGGATTTAGATTAAATTATTAGGAAAAAACTCTTCCCTGGGAGGGTGGGGGAGACCCTGGCAGAGGTGCCCAGAGCAGCTGTGGTTGCCCCTGGATCCCTGGCAGTGTCCAAGGGCAGGCTGGACAGGGCTTGGAGCAGCCTGGGACAGTGGAAGGTGTCGCTGCCATGGCAGGGATGGGCTGGATGGGCTCTAAAGTCTCTGCAGCCCACCCCACCCCCTGATCCTGGCACTGGGCCCAGCACTCACTGCCACTCCTGCGTGGTAGCTCGTGCCACAGGCGATGAGGATCAAACGCCGACACCTCTGGATCTCCTTGATGTGATCCTTCAGCCCACCCAGGTTCACTGTGGGCAAGAGCAGAGAGCCAAGTCAGGGTGGCCAGGGAGGTAAAGTTCTCAAGATCACTGGTGCTGACAGCGTGGCACCATCTCCATCACCCACTGTGCAAAAAACCATCACAAATGGGACCCTGCCAGCAGCACATGGAATTCTGGAGGAACTCTGACACACGTTTCACCTCACCCCAGCAAGGTTTCCATCTCCCACTCCATCACCCCCTCCCTCCCCTGCAGCCACCGTGAGGAACTGCTGGACACTGAGTGAGGGAGGGAGGCTCAAGCTCAATTACCAGTGTAGTCATCAAAGTTGACCCTTCCCCTCATGGTATTAACAACAGATTCTGGCTGCTCAAATATTTCCTTCTGCATGAATGAGCTGAAGTTACCTATGAAGAAAGACAGAAAACAAATTAGAACACTTTACCTTCTGGTGACTTAAATTTTTAATTACCTCCTGGTAATTGCCATTTTTCCTGTGTATGTAGGGAAAAACTTGGACCAGCCAAAGATTATTAAACTAATCCTTCTTTTTCTGCCAAAACATCAGCTCATGATGTTGATTCAAGTTTCTGAACGGTGTCAGTGAAGGGCACATCCAGACTGACAAGTTTGTGAGGGATCAGTCCTGGTTAAAAAACAGATGGCTCCAAGCAGGAGACAAAATCCTCAGCCCCACAATTCTCCTCATAAGGTATCAATGACTAGAGAGGAAATCCCATGACATGTAAGGACTTTTCTCCCCATGAGGGTCATCCAGACCAAGCTGTGGAACCTCTGGAGACGCTCCAGACCGGAGCAGAGGCTGTCCCCATGCGGGGCAGGGCTGTCCCCAGTGACTGCAGCCCCGCAGGTGGCAGGCAGGCAGCAGCTCTCACCCTTCATGATCTGCTGCAGCTCCATCTGCAGGGTCTGCACGGCCCGGCCTGGGTGGTCTCCGGCCGTGCGCTTGACGCGGTGGATGGAGAGCCGCCCATCCACAACGGCCGCCACGTCGTCGTCCTCCAGGAAGATCACGCGGTTGGTGTGCTCGATGACAGCGCTGCGGGGACACGGGGACATCACAGGGGACATCACTTCAGTCACACCCTGCTCTGGGCACCTGCAGCTCTCCCAGCACCCCACAGAGGCGAGCACCCTCACAACCCTGCATCGAAGGGTAATTCCCCTCACACCCGGCTCAGGACCCTGCTCCCAGGGGTAATTTCACAGAAACCCTGCACCCAGGGGTAATTCCACACACACCCTGCACCCAGGGGTAATTTCACACACACCCTGCACCAAGGGGTAATTTCACACACACCCTGCACCCAGGGGTAATTTCACACACACCCTGCACCCAGGGGTAATTTCATACACACCCTGCACCGGGGGGTAATTCCACACACACCCTGCACCCAGGGGTAATTCCACACACACCCTGCACCCAGGGGTAATTCCACACACACCCTGCACCGGGGGGTAATTCCACACACACCCTGCAGCGGGGGGTAATTTCACACACCCCCGGTTCAGGACCTGCACCGAGCGGTAATTCCCCTCACACTCAGGACACTGCAGCCGGGTGTAATTCCCCTCACATGTACTCAGGGTGCTGCAATGAGGGGTAATTCTGCACCCCCACGTGTGCACAGGATCAGGCAATGAGGAGCTGTTACAGCCCCTCACTCCTGTCTCTTCAGAGCTGTGAAATAAGAGGAAATGCCTCTCCCACACTTTGCTCAAGATCAAGCAGTAAGGGGGAATTTAGAGGACCCTGTAGCACTGGGCACACCTGCTCTGTGCTGAGCACTGTAAAATGGGATATAATAATTATTAGCTAAGAGAGAAAAGGGAACTTCCAAGTGGGCCTTCCTTACACACATCCTGTGGTGGTTTCTACCTGCTCCCAAGGCCACAAAAGTAAACAACACCCTCCTCCTCTTTTAAAATCCTGAAAAGTGCATTTCCACCCTGCCAACAGAACTGGCTCATTATTAATTTTCATTATTAATTTTCTCATCATTAATGAGACACCAGGCTCATTATTAATTTCAGGGAGAAATGCTGAATTTAAGAGCTTTAAGGAGAAGCTCTGAGTTGCTCAGACAAATGGGATCTGTCTGGAGCTATGAGGGCAGGAGAGCAGGGATTTGCCCTGCTGCACAGGCTGCTCACACACAGGAGCAGGGTCGTCCCTTGGTTTTTCCAGGGATAAGCCACTGTCCCTCCCTGCACCTCACTCTGCCCATCTGTAAAAGCAGGGACAGCTCTGTCCCCTGGTGAAGCACCCAAGATCTGCTCAGCAGCACACCTGGAGTGCCACTGCAAAGCTCTAAAACCAGAACACATCAGGGTGTCCTGAGAGCCCCCACAATTCCCTGATGGAAGGAGCTGCAGAAGCCAACCACAGCAGTGTTTTTACATTCCTGGGGCAAGCACTCATTTCTCTTGAACCAGAGAATCCCAAGGACTCTGCTAAGGCTGCTGCCAAGCTCCGTCCTCACTCCTCTGGGATTACAACATGCCACCTTTGATGATGGTGCAGAGATCCCTGGAGAATCAACAAAATTCTCCTCATAATTAGCACCTGGCCTGCTAATTTAGGTCAGGACTCTCTCAGGTTTCCTATCAGTGAGAAATCTTACCAACAGATGAGCCTGAAGAATGGTAACATTCTATTCCAAGACCAGTGTTCACAGCTTTAACAGCAGCTCTGTTTTGCTTACTATTTGTAAATTAATGGCCACGTGCACACAATTTACTTTATTCACAAAAAAACCAGAGCCTCCCCATCTCTTGTTCCAGAGGGCTTTGAACAGGATATTTCTACACACACTAGAGATGCTGGAAAACCCTACCTGGCATCAGAAGCAAAGTAATATTCCACAGCTTTCTCCTCCACGGGGAAGAGGCAGGTGGTGCTGTCCACTCGGGACAGGTTGCAGCTCCCCTTCTTGTCTTTCCCTGGAGAGAGGAGGGTCAGGGGCTACCCAGGTGACACCCCCAGGTACAGGTGACACCCAGCAGAGCCCCCAAAGCATGGTACCAACATGAAGCACTATTTTCATGCCTGCAAGTGGACACAGCAAAAAGAACAGCAGCACTTGTGCTGCTGTGCCCATCCCCAATTGGCTTGCAAGAGTTTTATTGCTTTTTAATAAGTCTGCAAGAAGTTTAGAGGAAAGTATCAGGAGAAAATCCAAATTAAAGTTTTGTGTGGATCCACTGGCAGAGAATTCAAGGTGCTTTATGAGCAGCCACATTTCCCCATCAAACGTGCCCTGCTGATCATTTGAAGTTTCTCCCATGTTCCTCTCTGTTGAGCCCCCAGAAATGGAGCAGCACTGCTCTTTCTTTGTCTGCTGCTCTCAGCACAGGGAAATTCTTTCAGAGCTGCCACCTGTGTGCCCACCCAGGTGGAACCCAAACCTATTTCTGTCTGGCTGAGCTCACCATCAGACACAGCTCAGGAAATCCAGGATTAAGAGCTCGGCCTTGTTCCTGCCCTACTGAACACAACCACCTCACCCTGGTCAGGAAATCACACCTATGCTCTTGCCAGGGAGGTATCCAGGGGTGCTGGGGAACACAGGACTGAGAGACAGCTTTGGAAAAATCCTTTCTAAAAGTTCAGCCTTTCACCAGGGATCCTTTCTGGAGTACTCTGGAAATTCCCAACTGTCTCCTCCTCCTCCTCCTCCTCCAAACTGCTTCTCAGTGCTCAGGCTCATCAGGGATGCAGATGAGGCACCCAACACCTACTGCTCAGCACCAGCCTTGAGCAAAATTATTTGCCAGTCATTGTGCAGGGTACGGGGAGGGATGGGGTGAATTAATCAGCTTATCTCCCCAAATGGGACTATTGCTGAAGAACAGGAACACTTGAGTTACTCCATTCTATATTTATTGCATAATCCTGATTTTGTTTCACCTACTGGACACTGATCTGATTCAGTGATGCAAGCAGAGCTCGTGGTGCTCTGGCTTCTGCTTCTGCAGATGAAAATGTGAAGGAAAAATATTGCTTTCATGTTGATACTCAGTGAGAAAGGCCAACTCAGGCAGTGATTCAGAGCCTTCTAGTTCAGCTATCAAGTCAGTAAATGAGGAAAACAATGCCTTTGCTGTTGAGGTGAGACAAGACAGACTGATTTGGTGTCGAGAAGGGACAGAGCAGAGCTGCCAGTGGCCACTCCCCCACAGAAGCACCCAGACCTGATCAGAACATGCAAATTTGTGTTCTCAAAATAGAGCATTTCCCTGCATTGGCTTTATTATGTGGCATTGCTTTTCTGCATGACAGATTCTGCATATCCAACCACATCCTCCCCCTCACAGAAAAGGGCTCTCCTGCTTCAGATGTGAGCTGAACATCCCATCATGTGATGGGCTGGCCTTTAAAGCACTTCAGGAGAGTAACAGATGGTTCCCCCTGATAAATGAGCAGGGGAAGGAAGGCCCAGCTCAGGCCAAGCTTAGTGCTGCCACCAGAGGCTGCAGCTCAGACTCTCACCATGGGCAAGGGGAGGACACGGCTTTGACAACCCAAACTCCAGAAGGAATTTTGGGCAACACTTGCATTAGGATTGGCAGCACCCTCCTGCTTTAGTGGGGTTTATTTTTAAAGTAATTCACTGTTTCCTTCTGCAGGAACACTCAATACAACCTGCACTGTCATCAGTTTCTACACATATGCTGAGCATTATGTCCGAATATTTGAAGTGGGATGGGTGGATTTTCCTGTGTGCTGCTCGTGGTGTTTCTGATCAAGAAGGAATTTTGATTTTCCCACATGTTTCACTACACTACATGGAAAGCAACAGCCACATATTAAAAAGACAATGCATCTTGGTCCCATTTATGATTCCTTTCCTAAGGAGCTGGAGGATTTGTCTGAAATTTTAAGTGTTAACTTTTCTCTGGTAGGCACCTTCCTCCATTTTTATGGATATTCCATCAAAAGAATGATCCATAGATTGTACAGCTGGAAGTGCAATTGGAAAAAAAAAAAACAAAACTTGAGATATTCAGTAAAAAACCACAATGTTACATAAATACATTAATGTTACTGCTATTCATGCAATCAAAAGGCAAAGCTGCTGGGACTGGTCCTTGCAGCAGGGGATCAGCAGCAGGACAGGACAGCAGTTCCTGGGATCCCTGCACTGCTCAGAACACAAATCCAGGTCCCAGGCACTGAACAGGCTCAGACCCCTCTGACCACAGTGAATTACAGAGTAATTCTCAGTACTTATCCTCTTCAAGGGTGTCTGTGGTGGTGGAACACGTGTGAGAGGGGGATGGACAGACAACATGACCAGACATTGTCCCATGCAGGGTGACAGCTTCCACAAATGACATGGAGTGGCAGGGACAAGGTCTGTGGCAGTGCCAAGGGACAGGCAAGGTCTGTGGCAGTCCAACCCCAGCCTGCAAAGCTCTCTCCTCTTTGTACCTGAAAACCACCAGGTTCACAAATGCCAACGTGCCACACACAGAACAGACTCCAGCTGAACTGCACTTTAAAGTGAACTGTTCAATTTACTGTACTGAACTGTCCTCACCTGTGCAGTACGGGATTGGGAGGTGGTCTGTGGATTAGGGTTAGGTTTTAGAGTTAGGGTTAGGATTGGGGTTAGGGTTAGGGCTGAAGCTGTCCCCAGTCACCTGTGCAGTACAGGATTGGGATGTGGTCTGTGGATTAGGGTTAGGTTTTGGAGTTAGTTTCAGGGTTAGGGTGGGAGCTGTCCCTACTCACCTGTGCGGTACAGTATTGGGATGTGGTCAGTGGATTAGGGTTTGGTTTTAGGGTCAGGGTTAGGGTTGGGGTTAGGGTTGTGCTGTTCCCACTCACCTATGCAGTACAGGACTGGGATGTGGTCATTGGATTAGGGTTAGGTTTTAGGGTTGGGGCTTGTTTTGGAGCTCTCCCCACTCACCTGTGCGGTACAGGATTGGGATGTGGTCAGTGGACAGCTTGTGCTCGCTGCGCACACCGATGAGTAGGGGGCTGCCTCTCCTGCAGGGACACAGGGACAGCTCAGCACCTGGGGACACCCCCACGCCCCACCCAGGCCTTCTGCCCCCCTCAGCTGCCCCAGGGCACAGCCAGAGCCTCCCAGAGCAGCTGCTGCAGACACAGAAACAATCATAGGACAAGGAACACAAGGAACCTGCATCAGGGTTAGAGAAACTTCTCCAGAGTCACTGCACACCTGAACCAGGGACTGCTCCTCACTGCACACACCTACACACAGGCTTTGGCACTGGAGTTCAACCCCAGCTGATGCTGGTGTTGGAAAGTGGGACAGAAAACCTGAACACAAGGCTGGTCCAACTTCCAGGCCAAGTGGAGGACTTGTCCAAGTGCTGCCACAAGGGTAAGCACAAAGGAAAAATTAAAATCATCTCCTTCCAAATCATAACCAGAGGAGATCAAAACAAAGCTGTTCCAGACCAGGTGTGGTATAGCTGGTCAGTAAGACATTTTCAAAATATTTCTAGGAACTTTCTGTTATGACAGATAGAAAACAAGAGAAAGGAAATTGAAAACAACAAACACCCTCTCTCCAGTACATACAGTGTGATGAGAATGATCTCTGTTTTTTAACTTGGGGGTACAAGAACAAGTGCCAGACAAGGTGCAAGAATGTTCCTTCCCATGGCAATACTCACCTGGTACCAACTGCCTGCCCAGGGTAATGGACACTCTTGAACACAAGAGCAAAAGCCCCTTCCTGCAACAAGAGAAACAAACTTTATCCCTTCAGCTGAGGCCCAGGTACTGTTTCAGCATTCCCAGCACAGACACTGCCTCCTGTGTTTCTGTGGACACAGAAGAGATACCAAAGAGGTTTCAAAGATGTTTCCAGGACTGCCTGTAGCTCCAGCCCCCCATCCTGGAAGGATGTCCCTCCTCTGAGCCTGGCAGTGCATCCTCAACCACTGAATGAGCCTCCTGAACCCCCAGAGAGACACCCAGACTCCCTTGGTTACCCAAGTGACTCCTGCTCTAGCTCAAGGTGCAGTGAGGAGACCTGCAGAAGCAAAGATCTGCCAAAAGCAGCACCAAAACTTGAGGGTGTTTGCTCAGCTGAGGTGCCACAACCTGCCAGCAACACGAGCAGCTCCTGGCAGGTAACCCAGTGAAAACCCAGCTGAATGCTGGGGGTGAGAGGTGAACTGTGGTGGGTCCTGCTCCTGCACCCAACCAGGCAGTGCAGGCAGAGGCTCCACAATGCAGCTCCCACCAGGGGTCAGCAGCAATCCCTGGATTGATGGAACTCTGGGAAGGACTGGAAGCAGCACAGGCTTTCCCAGGTCAGAGCTCTGGGAAGGACTGGAAGCATGTTTTGGGAAGGACTTGAAGCAGCACAGACCCTCCCAGGTTGGAGCTTTAGGAAGGACTGGAAGCAGCACAGACTTTCCCTCCCCACTCCCACCACCCCAGCCAGGGCTGGCAGCCTCCAGTGCTGCTGTGCCAAAGAGCTGAGCCACTTCCCAGATGAACACTGAAAAACCTTCCAGAAAACCTAGAATGCACACCTGAGCTGAGCAGCCAGAGGCAGGAGAGACAAAGCCCTGCCCTGGCACGTGCCCAGGGCACCCTGCAGCAGCGGCACAGCCGGTGTGGCAGTGCTGGGGTGCAGGGGGTATTTTGGGGGTGCGTGTCCCATGTGCCCACACCCAGCTGCCCTCCCTCCGTGCCCCCCAGCATTACCAGCTGCTGGATGACCCTCTCCACCAGTGTGGAGAAGCTGATGTCGTCGCTGTCGCGGTTGTCGTACATGTACTTGACCAGCTTGACAATGCTCTCCGTGTCCGTCTCCGACTCAAAGTCGTAGCCCTTGCTCTCCTGCAGGGACAGCTCCTGTGGGTCACCAGCCCTCGGCCTCCCTTCCTCTGCTTTGCCCTCCTTCCCACCTTTCCTTCCTTCATTTTTACTACTCCCTGTCCTTCACCTTGCCTTTAACTTTTTCTTCCCTCTTTTTCTCAAGCTTTTCCTTTTCTCTGCTCCTGCTTTCCTTCCTCACCTTTCCTTTTCCTTCTCTTTTTCTTTTCCTGCTCTTCCTGTTCTTTCCTACCTCTCCTTCTTTCCTTTCCTTTCACCCTTCCATACTGCAGTTGTTCTTACTCTTTTCTCCCTCTTTTTTCCATCATTTGCTCTGCTTTTCCTTTTCCTTTTCCTTTCCTTACTTCCTTTACTTGCCTTTTTTTTCCCTTCTTTTCCTCCTCTTCTCACACTTTTCTTCCATCCTTCCTGCCTTTTAAGTTGCAAGAATATGAGGAGAGGAGGAGAGGGCAGTGAGTGGGAGTGTGAGGGCAGTGGAGGAGTGTGAGACTAAGGAGTGAGTGTGAGGATGTGAGGGACACAGGAAGGGGGTTTGAGTGGGAAAGTCTCAGTGGGAGGAGAAGTGGGGGATGAGGAGGGAGTGGAAGTTGTGGGGTGTGAGCAGGGTGGTGAGTGTGAATGTGAGGATGTGAGTGGGGGAATGTGGGGAGGGAATGGGGGATGTCAATGTGAGAACTACTCACAGAGTAGGAGAGTGTGTGAGTGCAAATATGGGTGCAAGTGCAAAAACGTGAGTGGGGGAACATGAATGGAGGTGAGAGGTGATGTGAGTGGGGAAATCACTGTAAGAGAGGAGTGAGGAGTGAGTGGAGGAATGGGGTGAGTGTAAATGGAAATTTATGAGGAATGTAAATGGGAGAGTGAGAGTGAGAATACAACAAGGGGAGTGAGCTGGGCAGGGTGTGAGAGCAAAGGGGACTGGGAAAGGAGGGAGGGTCTCACCCCCCAGGGGTCACTCACCAGGAACTTCTGCAGGTCCTTGTAGTTGGTGATGATGCCGTTGTGGATGACGATGAACTCTGGGGACAGAGGAAAGGCCCTGCTCAGCCCTGTGCCAGCCCCAGCCTGGCAGCAGAGCCCACTCACCTCACTGTGGGACAGGCCCTCAGCAGAATAAAGCACATTTCACTCCTGGGGCCATTCCCTGCTCTGCCCCCCTGGCATGGCTGGGGATGGGAGGATAACAGTGACCTGGGTGGTACCAGGGCTCCCCAGACCCTGCAAAGCCTCCAGAGGCACCTGAGCCTGGTGGCAGCAATGAATCCTGTGCCAGCTGCTGCCAGCTGAGCACTGCTGTCCCCTGGGCAGCCACTCCCAGCTGTGACAGCCCCAGGCACACCAAATCCCTTCCCTACATCAGGGATTAGGGGGAAAAAAGTTTACACAGTTCCATTCCAGAGAACAGCCATGAAAACTCTCACTGTCCCATTTCCTTGTGTCTTCTCTTCCTTGCTCTGTGCCCACGCACCCCTGCAGGCCCTGGGCACCCATGCAGGTCCTTCCTGGGATCACTCCCTGTGGGGATCCCTCACTGTGGGGATCCCCCAATCTGGGGAACACTCCCTGTGGGGATCCTTCACTTTGAGGAACACTCCCCGTGCCTGGAACCCAAGTCCTGGGCTCAGCACCACAGCCTGAACAAACCCAGTGCCCCCATCCAGCCGTCCCTCCTGGCACACAGAGGGGCAGCAGCTCTCCTGGCACACAGAGGGGCAGCAGCTCTCCTGGCACATGGAGGGGCAGCAGCTCTCCTGGCACACAGAGGGGCAGCAGCTCTCCTGGCACACAGAGGGGCAGTAGCTCTCCCTGCGGGGCTCCAGGAGCTGCAGAGGACTCCAGGGAGGGGCTCCAGGGGCTGCAGAGAGCTCCAGGAGGGGCTCAGGAGCTGCAAAAGGCTCCAGGGAGGGGCTCCAGGGGCTGCAGAGGGCTCCAGGGAGGGGCTCCAGAGGATTCCAGGGTGGCACTGACCGTTGTTCTTGTCCGAGCGCTGCGGGTGGCTGTTCACAGGTTTGGGCTCGCCGTGCGTGGCCCAGCGCGTGTGGGCGATGCCCAGGTGCACGTCAAACTCGATGTCCAGGTCCATGTCCTGTTGCTCTGCAGCAGAAAGTTTGAGTCCTGAGGGGTTGTCCACACCCTGGGTCAGCCTGGGAGTCTCACCAGGCCTCGGGGGCTGCAGGACAGCAATGCTGACAGGGCCAGCAAATCCCACAGGGGATATTCACAACACAAACAGGGAAAGGAGGAAAGGGAGATACCTACTGTGAACCTCTTCATCCAGAGCCTTCACTTTCCCCGTCTGCTTGATAATGTGGATTTTGCAAGCATTGGCTTCCCAGTCTTTGTCATTTCCTCCATCCAGTCCCACACCTAAACCCCACCATGGAACATGGAGAAACAGGGTCAAGTGCAGAAGTTATTACAGTATTTTATGTCAACAAATTCTGCCCTTTTTGATTCTTCCTGAGCCCTTTCTGTAAAAGCTGGCCTGCCACATAAAAAGGGGCAAGAAACCCCTTAAAAAACCCCTTAGATTAGAACTAAGTTTTCCCTTTGTCATCTTGTCAGTATTTTTAAAGCCTTTGGGAAACAAACAAACAAACAACCAAACCAAACCAAAAAAAAACCAAAAAAAAAAACCAAAAAACACCCAAACACCAAACCAACGAAACATCAAAAATGCTTATAGAAATCTGTATGTTGAAGTTAATCCAAACCTCTGACCACAGACACATCCAGTTTGCGTTCCAGCTTTCTTCAACAGCAGAAGGTGGCAGAAACCATTCACATCCCAGCAGGAAAAGCCCCCCAGAAAGCCCAAAGTTCCCGCAGAGCTCACAGAGGTACCTGCAGAGTCATAGCCCCGGTACTCCAGGCGCTGCAGCCCCTTGATGAGGGTCTCCAGGATCTCCCGCCTCGTCCGGGGCACATGGTAGTTCAGGTAAGCAAAGATGCCTGTGTGGGGAGAGGAGAAGCATCTCCCACCAGAACCCCAGCTCTGTGTGAGCACCATTCCCACCCCAGCAGCTCTGTGCCTGCAGGAAACTCCTGCTGCACTGCCTGCCCCAGCCACGGCTCAGAGAGACACCACTGACAGTGCAGGGACCAAAACTACCCCAACAAGGAGTTTTGGTTTCAGTGCACATTGAGATGCCTTTCCAGGCAATGCCTTCCACACCTGCCCTCTGTAAAACTGCAGAACCAGCCTGCAAGAGGAAGCACTCCAGGATCTCCAGTGACATTTAATCACTCTGCCCTGATGAGCCCTGAGCTGGCATTGTTGGAGGTGAAACACACGTGACACAAAAACACAGCTCTGGGAACTTCCTTCTCCTCCAGCACCTTAACTGTGAATCCCCAGCTGCAAGAGGAGAGAGCAGCAAGGTCTGCAGGAGTTCCCACCTGGCAGAAAATACAACTCCCCAGTCTGGAACACACTGACTAACTCAGGACTCAGCCCCAATGCAAATCAGAATTAGAACAGCAGTGACACTTCACAGCACAATAAAACATTTCAGCTACTAACTCAACACAGGACTTTGCATGTGTGGACTGGAAAGAGCAATTCAAAGCATGTCAGCTTATCAGACAGTTCTTGAATCACACTAAGATCCATAGTAATAAATTCTCTTGAGTGAAATACCTTGAACAATACAATCTAGAATACAAAGCATTTCCTTTCTTGTAAGTTTGCCTCACCTGGGGAATCACCAGAACAGACATTCAACTGCTTCTGACACTCAATTCTCTCACAGAGCTGATTTTTAATACTCAAGCACAAATCCTGGACCTTCTTAACACCAGCTATGTAAAGAACTCCCTATAAAGAGTTGGTAATTTTAACAGAATAACATTTTCAACAAATGGGCATTATTGATTTCTATAGCTGACAGTCACAATACTTTTTCTGAGAACTTTATTTTCCTCATGAACTTTTTTGGAGCTCAGGTTCCTTAATTTCACATTCACAGGCAAATGAAATGCATCACTCCTTCCAGGTAAATAACTGAGATATGTGAAGGAATTTCTTCTTGCAATCCTTTTCCTATAAAAGCAGAAAAGCCTTCAGGCTGGGTTTGCTTTCAAATTCCTTTTCCTATTACTGTTAACTCATTTCCATAGACCTGTTATCAGTACATCCACCTGGCAATTCCAAGGAATCCTTTATCCCAGAACTGCTGCTCAGCCCTGCTGGAGGAGCTCCTGCTGCTGCTGCCCAGAAGGTCAGGGAGGTGCCAGTCCCAAAACATCCCTTTTTCTGCCCAGTCTGAGGAGCACAAGGTCAGGCCAAGCTCACTGCCACTGTTATGTCTGGGAGCTGCACAGGGGAGAGCTGACACTCAATTCATCACCTCCAGGTTGGGGAAAAAGCAAAACCAGAAAAACATCCACCCTGTGGGGATCCACATTTGTCCACTGGACACTCCTCTCGCTGCCCACGCTCCCTCTCCAGCTAAAAAGGGCAGGATTTCTCCTGCCCAGAGTAAACAACCAGAGCAGCAACTCCAGGACTCATTCTGGGCCTCAGCAACTGCTCCCCTCCAAGGCACACACCAGGTACAGCCAGGTGTAACAGATCTGGAAGGGCTGAATGTCCCCACTGATGTACACACAACCCCAGAACTAAACACTCAGGTCTTTCCTAAGCCCATTTTTATCTTCAGGAGTCCCTAGGAAACCAAGATTCTGCAATCCCAGACCTGAATTCTGCAATCCCAGACCTGAATCCTACAATCCCAGACCTGAGTTTACTATCCCAAGCCTGAATTGTAGAATCCCAGACCTGAGTTCTACTATCCCAGGCCTGAATTCTACAATCCCAGACCTGAATTGTACAATCCCTTTTGGTCATTAGGACCAGCCATGGCATATGACAGGTTTACTGATTTACAGAACAGTCTCTGGAGCCCTTGAAGAACCTGTTTCCTGAACTGTCTCACAGATGCCATTGAACTGGTTTGGTCCACTTGGACCAAAGCAAACCCAACTCAACTCACACCTGGCCAGCTGTTCAAACTGCACGTGTATAACACACAACCAAAGACAAAGCCTGTTTTTCACTGGCACAATCAGAAACAAACCCCCAGCACATCCAAACAGTGTTCATGGCAGGCACCAAGGCACTGGACTTGGAGGCTCCTTTCCTTTACCCGTCCAGCAGCACGAGCCCATCAGATTTCATAAGGTCACAAACCTGAACATCAGGCTGAAAACACTGCCTTTGTCATTCCAGTCTGGAAGCTGGAATCCCTCCAGTGCCACAGACTGAGGTATCTGAGAATTCAGGTAATAACAGCAGCACTGTCACATTTATTTGTTTTAAAACTCATCTTAACCTTTCTATGTGAATTGCATAAAACTTGGATGGGCACCCGTGGCAGAATAAAGGCATGTTTATCCATCCCCAGCCACAATTCTATGACAGAAATGTTGTCTTTGAGGGCTCAAACACCACAGCAGCAGCTGCCACAGCCTGGGAAATCAGGACCTTGCTCCAGACAAACCAGCAGCCCTCTCACTCCAAGATACATCCCCAACTCCAGAGCAACACTCAGCAACAGAGACAAGAATCCCTAACGCCTTTCTCACTCTTCCCGTAAATTGTTTCAATATCCAAGAAGAACTTCACTTGTATCAAAAAGGGGGGAAACACGTTAAATCCTGAACACAACTGAGGAACTGCCCGGTGTTTTCACGGCAGAAAAGACAAAGAGCAGAATGTTAATATTGCACATTTCAAGAGCCAGACCTCAAATACGGCAAGCACGAGGCACCAAAACCATCCCAATTCTTGCAGCAAGCTATTTATAATAATAATTATCCTTTCTATTCTTAGCTTTGCTCCGCTTTGTACTTCCAACACGAATTAACACGGCGTTGAATGTGAGCTGAGGTATGAGTCTTTAATTCTCTGCAGCTTGACAGCTTGAAGGCAATGCCGGCTCCATCCCACAAAAACAATGAGAGAAATGGCAACTTGCACTTTAAGTGTAAAACCCAGAGTCTCCCTGAGAGCATAATATTGCACACAGAAATACAGGGAGGAAAAAAAAAAAAAAAAAAAAAAAAAGACAGTGTAGAAAGAAAACAGGAAAATCCAACAGATCGCTGTTTTGTAAATTTCCATGGAAAAACGTGAAGGCAAGGGGATAGGAAGAGGATAAATGACATTCCTGTGTGTGAAGGATGGGGCAGGGTGGCTGCATTGCCATGGGAAGCGGAGTGGAAGGAGAGGAGACCCAGAAGCAGAAGCGGCCCCGGCACGAGCTCGGGCCGGGCACAGCCGGGCCAGGCCGGACCCGCGGCCCCTCTATCCCCAGCCCACACCGAGACAGCCCGGACCGACCTGCGGAAAACAAATTATCGGGAGTAGCAATGCCTAAAACCCACCACCGGCACCGGAGTGGGAGTGGTGCCTCCGACAGCAGCAGAGCCGCGCTGGCAGCGCCACGGGAGCGCCCCTTCCCACCGGGCCGGCCC
>WBNO01009279.1:44221-84777 GCA_013400575.1 Peucedramus taeniatus
CTGCCGGGGCCGCGTCCGCCGCGGGGGCCGGGCGGACAAAGCGGGGACGGGCACCGGGCAGCGGAAACACCCCCGGCACACGGGGATGGGCCCGCTCCCCGAGCGCCCCGGTGATTCCCAGCCCCCTGACCCGGGCCGGGGGGAGCCCATTCCCAGACCCTTCCCGGTAATTCCCAGCCCCAGACCGGGGGATGCCCGTTCCCAGACCCTTCTCGGTAATTCCCAGCTCCAGACCAGGGGATGCTCATTCCCAGTCTCTTCCCGGTAATTCCCAACCCCAAACCGGAGATGCTCGTTCCCAGACCCATCTCTGGAATTCCCAGATACTGGAGGGGATGGGCCCGTTCTCTGAGCCCTCCGGTAACTCCCAGCCCTAGACCGGGATATCCCTTTTCTCAGACCCTTCTCAGTAATTCTCAGCCCCCAGATTGGAGTATGCCCGTTCCCGGACCTTTCCCGGTAATTCCCAACCCCAAACCGGGGATGCTCATTCCCAGACCCTTCCTGTTAATTCCCAGCCTCCAGACCGGGGTACCCCTTTTCCCAGACCCTTCCCGTTAATTCCCAGCCCGGACAGCGGAGGGGAGGTGCTCCCCCCCGGTAATTCCCACTGACGCCAGGCAGGAGCAGCACCCACGGGATCACCCCCAGGCCTTTCCGGCGCTCAGCGTCTGGAGATCACCGGGTGACGAACCCAGGCTGCTCCGAGCTAGGGCAGGGAACAAGCGGCCCCGTCAGGCTCCGGGCCCCCGTGACACCGGCTGCATCCTTCCCCAGTCCTGCTCTACAACGGCACCCATTCAGAAGCAAGAGAAAGAAACCATTAAGATGAATCTGCAAAGCAAACTGGGACAGGCATAACTGACCAAGGCGTGACATCCGTGCAGCTGGAGAGCTCAGTGATGCTGTCTGTCTGTAGCCACCCCCATCCAACCCTGCCTGGAAACTTGCTAAAGGCCTAAGGCTACAAAAGAGAGCAGTGCCTTAAGAGAAATGCCATTCATTCAACTTTATATTACACTAAAAAGTCAATAAAGAAATATTTCCTTTAAAAGCAGAGGAAACAACCCACAACGTCAGGACACATAAAAGAACGGTATTTTGAGCTTGCTGCCAGAACCTGGCTGGACACAGAGCAGTGAGGAGAAGGTCACCGGATCTGAGGAACATGAGAAGCCTGGAGCCAGCACACAGACCCCTCCCCGCCTTTGTTCCACTGCGAGGACACACCGCGACAGCCAAGGTGGGATCCCGGGACTGCAGAGCTCACCCCTCCCGCTCTCAGCGCTCCATCTCCTCCTCACTTGTGAAGCTGACTTCACACCCCGATTTCCAGCAGGCAGGCGAGTGCCTCGCTGCAGCGGCAGCCGATTTCCCAGGTGCAGGGAAGCGCTGAGCCCTGGGAAAGTGCGAGGGGCAGGAACAGCAGCGCTGCTCCCCTCGGAGCTCACTCTGCCCCGGGCTTTCCTTCCCTGCCCTGCAGCAGCGAATTCTGTCATCAATATCACCGTGTACTGCATCAGAGAGTAAAAGAAAACATGGTATTTTCACACCAATTTCCAGATCCTGAGAGGGTAATTCAACCAACTGCAGGTTATTACTGAAAGCTGAAGAAATATTTAGCTAAAATATTTATTTTCAAATTTATACCAAGTAATAGGTAGTTTATGGCTACCACATGCTGATGTGGTGCTACAGAGGAGATTCTCCACCAGCTGAACTGATCCTATTTAGGGGCTTTATCAGTGGAATAATTACACTGGCAAGGGATCAAAGAGGGGAACACACCAGAGGCTGTCAAGCCAATCATAAGCCAAATGAGGGCCACAAACTCAGCTCCATGGTGGCAGCACGAAGAAGGAACACAACTCCTGGTCACAAAGCCAGGTACCAGGAAGAAATGATTCCCACACACAAAAGTAAACACAGCTCCTTGCAAAGCCCCATTTGTGTGTTTCAGCGTCAGAACAGCAAACACTTGTCTGCCGTGGTGTGCAGGACTGGAAGGAGCCCTGCTCTGCCACGTCCCCCTGCACAGGCAGCCACGTACAAGGCAAACAGGATGTGGCAGGAGCAAACAAACACAGGCCCTCCTTCCCTCTGCCACCCTGCACAGGCAATCCGTGCCTTCAGCACTGCACCTTCCTCCCATGCTGAGAAATCAGCTGTTGCATGGTGGCTGAACAATTTTACTGGTAAATGAGCTCATTAGTCTGCTTACTGTAGCTGATAAGGATCATTCTTTTCTAACATTTATTTTAGAAGGTATGATTTTTGTAACAAATGTTTCTTGGTTTTGTTGCTATGGTTTGCACAGTGGTAACGCGCAAGAAGGTAACTTGCAACAAGCCATGGCAGTGTTACATCCTCCAAAATGAACAGCTGATGTTATAGGTTATCTTCCACAACAAAAATCTGATAGGAATCAGCAGCTTTTTAACAACACTTGATAAAATTAACATTCCCGAAGATCCCATTTACAGAGTAAGGGCAGAGAGTCCTGTCAATCCCACAAGTTGGGGAAATAAACATTTAGTATTGCTATTGCACAGAAAAGCCAAGGAACTTCTGCCTTCTCTTTTTTTCAGTATCGAAGTTTCTGTATGAAGAAACAATAAAGAAACACATCACTGTTTTCTGAGCCCACCATTTCTTTCTAAAGACATAGCAGAAGAATCTTTTTGTAATCCAGGGCATTTAATAAATTAGTGGATGAACTGCTTGAACTGATGGGCACATTTTCACAGTAAGTACAACTGTTCTTCTGCCAAGGCAGATTTGGTTGTTCCTCAGCACAAAGATGGTTTACATACAGCAGGAGGTAAACGTTTATTTGGCCACAGATGACGAAGCTCAAGTAGAATTTGCTTCTTTCTCCACGTCATCATCGTCGTCAATAACCTGAAATCAAATCCAGAAGTAGTTTAGATAAACAGTTTAAGCTCTCAGTCCTGCAGGATTTATTACATTAAATCCCTGCTGGGCCCAAGGAGAACAGCAGTTATTCCACACCACTGAACGACAACAGGCTCAGGAGGAAGGTAAGAAAAACTGGCAATCCAAAATGCCAGGAGGAAACGAGCTTTAATTATAGGAGCTGGTCGAGCTACCACAAAGGCCACAAAAACAATCACTCCAGAGATCAGATATTCCATGAGAAAGCCAAAGAATCTGCATTTCAGGGGACAAAGCTCATTGCTTTTTATCACATCAAGTCACCAAAGCAAAAAGGTATCAGCAAGCATGTCCAGCTCTGGGCACAGACCCTGCAGAGCTCTCCAGCTGACTTGGAAAACCTGCATCCATACACCCCTGGTTTTCCCTAACTGCCAACCTGCCCCTGCTGGAAAGGGACAAAGAGCTCCTTTTCCACAGAAAACAAAACCTCAGTGATGTCTCCCCGACCCACCTGCTCAACGCCTTCCACCTCAGGGATGTAGAACTGGAGCATGTTCTGTATCCCGCTCTTGAGAGTGATGATGGAGCTGGGGCAGCTGGTGCACGAGCCCTGCAGCTTCAGCTGCACAATCCCATCCTCAAAGCCTTTGTAAATAACATCCCCACCATCTTCTTGCACTGTGGGCCTGAGGAAACACAACATTCAACTTAGAGCTCGTGGAGCTGAAACATGGATCCTTCCAGAAACCCTCAACAAAGCAATATTTAATACTCACAATAACTGTCAAGACAGAGGGATTTAGTCACTATTTCTCTACAACCACCTGGTTCACATTTCCAACAACTCCTGCTGTGCTGAACTACCTAACATAGAAACGTTTTACACAGGCAAAATATTTTTGCAAGGAATGCAGCAGTGTATGAAGGAACCATTGAGGTTTTAGTGTAGAGAGTGAACACTCTGGAGCACAGCTCAGCCTGCACAGCCAGCCTGGCTTGCCTGGCCTCAGGTGCTGCCAATAAACACCTCAGGGGTGTGTCCCCCCAAGGGTGCAGCACAGCTGTCACCTGTGATAAGAAGCTCTGCTGCCATAAATAAATATGCAGTTCACCACAATTTAGGCAGGACAGAAAACAGCTCCAACTATGAAAGCTTAATCCTGCTCAGGGGTGAAGGAACCAGCTCCTGATAAGCTCATCCCAGTGCCATGAGCATTTCTGCAGCCTGCTCTCCCTCTGCCAGCCACAAATGCCCAGCATTGTAGCTCTGTCCCCATAGCAACATTTTCTCAGACCAAGTTAAAACCATCAAGTTACTCTAACAGAAGCTCTTTATACTGATTTCCAAAATAACTCTCTGAGAGCTACAGTCCTAACAGAAAAATCTGTGAACCTGAGACATTTATAAACTCACCACAGCAAATTATCTCCATTCCAGAAAGTCAAAGATCATGATTTAAAATTCCGTTTTTCTTACTTGAATTAACTTCTTGACACACTACAGGACCTTTCAGGTGTACATTCCCCCCACCCTGCACCTTCTGACAACTCCTCTGCGTTTAATTTTGATCTGCTGGACAATAAATGCTCTATGTTTAGCCTGGCTGATGGATAATTTCTGAGAATACCCTGAATAAAATGAAGGAAGACATACCACTGCTGATATTCTCATCAACAGCTTCTTGCTGCACTGATGGGTACAGGGAGAGGAAATTAAAGAAATTAAAAGGTGGGAAAAGCAGAATTTTGGGCAGAAATTCCGTGCCTGTTACAAAAGGCCCCTGGGAAATCAAGGACTGACACTAAACATCCAGGTATCCAGCAGGACCAACATTGTACTTGGTTTCTGGTTTCAACACTTAGTAAAATGTTTGGGAAAGATGTTTCAGCTTATTTCTACTTTTCTTGCTTTTTCAGGAAAATGAACCAGCACCGTGTGTCTGGTCTGAGATAAACAAATTCTTAAATTACGTGATATCAGTTTAAATGCAGCTGCTTAAAAAAAAAAAAAAAAGTTTCTGGTTCCTGCAGTTTGTGAGCTGGGGGAGATGCCACCATCAGATATCACAAACACATCAGACATCTTCCCCTGCACCTCAAATGTCAAGTTGCTTATTGCTTTCAGTTCACTTTGAAAGGCAATTAATGAGCACAAAAATACTCTTCAGGTAAACAACATGATCCACAGCCACTCTTGAGACTTCATTAGTCACCACCAGTTTCTAAAATCAAGCTGTGTTAAGGCACCAATAAAATCATAGCAGAGTGCAAGGCCAAAATCCATTGAGGGCCAGGATTTTCCAAGAAATCTTCCTCTGGAGTATAAACTACCTGATTCTTGTATCCAGCAGCTCCTTAATCATCAGTACAACTTCATCATCTTCTTCTGAAGCAGCTTGGGAAAAGAAAAATGTGCAAGTCAGAACACTGAGAGAATTCCAGGCTGCAAATTCCTGCCTGCATTCGCCTTAATAGGCTTTAAGTTTATATTCTCCTGCATGCTTTTCTGAGGGAGAAGTGGAGGCTCTTCTGGATGTCACACAAGCTAAACCCAAAGGCAGACTTGGCCTCTCCCTGAAGATTTGATTTACCTGTGTCTGTCCTTGGTGCCTCATCAGTAACTACAGGTAAGCCAGAGGCAAAGAAATCCATTATGGTTGCATAAATATCTGGTTTCAGTAAGTTCCAGTCCAGGTCTTCACTCTCCTGTGAGAATTAGAGGAGGGGAAAGAAAAAGAATGAAGAAGAGTACCTGTCTGCTGCTGCTACGAGGCACAGTGATTCTCACATGAAAAATGCCATCATGGACTCTCACATTTGATGCACAGACTGGACTTTATGTTCTCTCAAGCCCAGCTTTGCCAAAGATGTTTAGTCAGACTCAGACTGTGACAGCCAAAGAAGGCTCTCCTTGTTTGCAAGCCAAGCAAGTGCTTTTAAAATATTAGCTAAAAAGGTGTGAAAGTCTCCAAAATACGTTATTATTTGACAGATATTTTTATCAACTGTTTCAGAGACTCAAAATTTCAATTTACCAATTTATCATTCCCTGAACTTATTTTGTTTTATATTAAAGGCACTTGTGGACACTTCTCTGGAACCTCCACTGTGCCTGGCTGGATCTGCATTGTAGCCATTTCACACAGCTCATCTTTGAGCACAGCTAAATCCCTGCTCTGCTTACCTTGGTGATTGTGATGAAGTCTGGCCCAAAGAAAACACTTTTAACTCCTTCAATCCGGAATAACTGTCTGTTAAGGAAACAAGAGGGGAAAATGGGCAAAAATGCACCCAAATTGACAAAGTGAGTTTTAATTTTAACAATTAACAATATGGTTAAGCCAACAATTTCATCTAGAGAAAAAAAAATTAAACTGTGGTGAACTTGGAGGTAAATAAAGCATAAGGCTGTAAGAGTGTTTTTTGTAACTACAGGGGGGAAAAATTTTATTCTCTTGGAACACTGGAAAACAGCAAAAATGCAATGAATGAAAGAATCAGAAATCTTACCACAAAGGTATGTGTAATGGAAAATTATAAAAGTGATTTCACAATACCCACTTGAAAGAATTTCTACACATGAAACAGTTGTATGTGCACTGAGCATTTGCATTGCTAAATCAACTGGATTCTGAAAAGACTTAAACCATGGAATCATGCAAGTGCACCAAACCATCTGAAATAATTAAACAATTCTCTTCCCTCCCTCTCCTCCAGGGAGCTTCTGTTAATTCTTTGGAAATTTTTATTCTAAATTCTGTTTAAAAGGGAATAATAATACCTTGCTAAAGGTGAGCAATAGGCTGCAGCTGGTGTGGAAAACTCCATAGTCCTTGACTCCAGCACTTGCCTTCCTGGAATAAACTTCAAACTATTTGGATTTGGTGTGTCCTGGGTTTGAATAAACATGCCTCTTACTGCAAAGACAAAAACAAAGAAGAAAAGTAATACAATCAAACCTAAGGAACTTAAATGAAAGTCAAGTCCTGATTACTCAGCAAGCCCAGGGTGATCTCAGACCACAGGAACACTGCTGAACACAGGCACGTCATCTCACAAGAGACAGCAGGATAAAAGGAACCTTGGCTTAGCCTCTTTTGCTAAATTTTATTTACTAAAAAGTAAACTTTCAGCATTACCACGGGACATAAGAACGCACAATGTGCTCATCTGTTCATTTTTAACTGGTATTTACCTGGACGATGCCATGCTGCCAATGGAAGAGATGGTTTCTTTTGCAGAAGCTGGTGGAAAGGCTGGCGAGTTGTCAGATTATGGTCTTTTAACAGTATGTGGCAGAACCTAGATAAAAATAACTTTACTAGCAATTTCCAAATTCCACATTTGCTCTGTCCCAAGTAAAGAGCATTGCAGATGCTTTTAGCTGCCCCGAGACTCAGCAAGACACACCTGGGGTGGTGTCACTGGCTCAGACCAAGGTAAAGGGGGGAGAGCAGCAGGGAAAAAAGAAAAAAACATTAAAAAGGAAAAGCAAGACACAGTGATGGAGTAACAGGCTTCAGTTTCACAGCTGTGAATACCTAATGTCTGTAACTGTATGCACAGGCAACAGCATCAGGGTATTTCAAAGCAAAGTGAACATCAGAAAATGAAAATGAAACCCACCTCACGTGTCACAGACGAATTATTACGTACTAAGGATCAATCATTATCTAGTTCCTCTCCTCCTTATCAGCTACACAGGAGGAAAACTGATAAACTCGGTAAATACGATCATTAGGGGCTGTTCAATAAGAGGCTGGTTCTCTCTGGGGGTCATAAACCAGAACACCAGCACTGCACAGAGGCCCAGCCTCAAACACGGAACAGGAGAGAAGCTCTGCCTCACGAAATGAACATCCCTGCCGTGAGCACAGGACACACAACCACAGAAAGGGTCTAAATCGTATTATTTGCTTACTTTTGTGGCCTTGGGAGCAGGTAGAAACCACCACAGGATGTGTAAGGAAGGCCCACTTGGAAGTTCCCTTTTCTCTCTTAGCTAATAATTATTATATCCCATTTTACAGTGCTCAGCACAGAGCAGGTGTGCCCAGTGCTACAGGGTCCTCTAAATTCCCCCTTACTGCTTGATCTTGAGCAAAGTGTGGGAGAGGCATTTCCTCTTATTTCACAGCTCTGAAGAGACAGGAGTGAGGGGCTGTAACAGCTCCTCATTGCCTGATCCTGTGCACACGTGGGGGTGCAGAATTACCCCTCATTGCAGCACCCTGAGTACATGTGAGGGGAATTACACCCGGCTGCAGTGTCCTGAGTGTGAGGGGAATTACCGCTCGGTGCAGGTCCTGAACCGGGGGTGTGTGAAATTACCCCCCGGTGCAGGGTGTGTGTGGAATTACCCCTGGGTGCAGGGTCCTGAGCTCGGTGTGAAGGGAATTACCCCTCGGTGCAGGTCCTGAGTGGGTGTGAGAGGAATTTCCCCTCACGGCTCTCCTCGGCTGTGCAGGGCTAAGCACTCGGGAGCTGCGTGTCGGGGAGAGCTACGAGCTCGCGGCTGGAAAGGGCTGAGAAGGAGAAACAGCCTCTCGCTGCTCGCCAGGAAGAAGCGTCACCCCCGTCCGCGATGGAGAAAGGAAGGGGAAGAGCAAGGAGCACCCGGGGCGGCCCTGGAGGTCGCGGTGCCGCTAACTGCGACGCGGCCCTCTTTCAGTCGCGCGGGGAAGGGGCGGGAGGGGTCCCCTCCGGGAATAAACCGAGCTCCCTCCGGGAAAAAGCCGTGCCGGGGCAACGGGAGCCGCNCGGCGATCGGGACGGAACGGGCTCCGACCGGGACCACCGGGCCTACCGACCGCCGCTCCGGGCAGGGCCAGGGCCACCACTGACCCGTGTGCCCGAGTGCTGCACCCACACGGCTGTTAAATCCCACCAGATGGGGGCATGGCGACTCCAGCACTGCGCTGGGCAGCCTGTGCCAGGGCCAGGCAACTCTTTCCAGGAAGGAATTTTCTCCATTTCCAGGAAGGAATTTTCCCGATATCCAGGAGGGATTTTTCCCGGTCTCCAGCCTGAGCCTCCCTGGCCCAGCCTGAGGCCGTTCCCTCTCCTCTGTCCCTGTTCTCTGGGGCAGAACCCGACCCCCTGGCTGCCCTCCTGCCAGGGAGTTGTGCAGAGCCAGAAGACAGCACAAAATCTCTCTCAATGGACATTTACACCAATGCAGAAATTAAATTAAGAAGTGCAGCAAAGCCCAAATAATATTTTTCACTTAAGAGAATCTTGGCAGTTGAATGATACCGAAAAACACGTTTAACCAGCACACAACGAGGGCTCAGGTCTCTGTCCTGTCCTCGATGGGAAGGGTTCTCTCTGGAATATAAACTGAAATATCCTCTGCTTAAAGCAGCAAGATCAGTTTGACTTCATAGCTGCCAGAAAAAACAGCCAAACCCAGTTCAGCACTTACGTAGGAAGAACTCATTAAAACCCAGATTCCCTGTATCCAGCAGAAGTATTTCCCATGGGGAGGGGAGAAGGAAGGCACAATAGAGACGGTGCTTGTCATCAGATACAGTTTTAATAAAATGTACGTAAGTTTACAAGTGGAACATTTCTTCATGATTACCAGGAACAGACGATCCCAACCGGAGTGCAAAACTTGAGCCCAGGGATCTGCCAGGCAGGGGGGACAGAGGGGACTCAAATCACTGTGTGTCACTGTGTGCCACTGTGGGGACCACGGACACTCCCAGCTCCGGCTCCTCGTGGACACAAAGGAGTTTTTCCACCGCCAGACTCGATGTGTGGGATGCTCCATCTGCTGCATCCCACACCAGAGCGAGCCCCCTGCCCTCCCAGCCCGTCCCTTTGGAGGCAAGGGATCAGGAACGTTGATCAACATCATCCCTCCGACTTCACAGAGAGTATTTCTAGGTGTGTGTGAGGGTATTCACCCACCTACAGCAGAAACTACAGGCTGTGGGTTATTTCTAGAAACGCTAATGCAGCTGATCAGGTTTCAGGAATGTGTTTCAGAACTGGAGCAGGGTTTCAGTGTCATGATACTACTGTAAAAGTGCTTTGGGGTCTGTCAGTGTGCTCAAAGGCATTGATTTAACACTGTGAGGAAATAAACAAAAACCCACAAAAATTCAACTCTCCAACACAAGGGTCTTTGGTGGAAGCTGAGTTAAAGTAACCGATTAGCACTTTGGAGTGACTGAGTTCAGCAATTAACAGATCTCACCGGGTTTTGCTGCTGTGGCACTGAGGACACACCAGCGCTCACAGCAGGAGAGGGGACACGGGGACAGTCCCCAAAGCCCTGCAGCAGCTGGGGAGGACAAGGCCATGGCAGTGAGCACAGAGCAAACTGCTTGTTTTACTCACACAGAAACTATGATTAATCACTTTGAACAGAGACTTTAGTGCATTCAGTGGGTGAGAACCAGAAGCCAGCCCCTCTCCCAGCAGGAATCCAGGATTGTCACAGGGACGTGATAACCAGAGGACCCAGGGCAGTGAACACCTTTAACCACAGCATTACAAAATATATGAAACCAGTGGTTTTCAGAAAACTGATTTCAAAACACACCATTGAGTCTGTATAAGTCTCCTTTCATTAAGATCACTGATTGTGTGGCAAATAATTAGCATGATTCTTCCACATTCATTAAAACAGTAAGCTTCAGATGCTATGGAAATTAAATTTCCACTTACAACTCATCACGCTGAGGCTGCAGCAATGGTAGTGCAGGATTAGGAGGAACACAGGCTGGAAATGAGAAGGGTATTACAGTAACAGGCATTGAAGTTGAGTTTTCTGACCATAACCAGAAGTCCCATTACGTTATGAGTCACATGCAGAGATACAAACGAGCTGCCTCCACCCCCAGAAGAGATTTAAAACTGTTTAAGCACTGGATGTGTCTGGCAGGATCATGAGCTCTGGAGCACAGTTAGCCTGCTCTTCGTGTAAAGTGCCTGAAGGACAGAAAAGCTGCCAAAATGCCAGCTGGAAATTCAGCCTGAGCTGGACCGAGCAGGGCTGGAGTGGAGCCTGCACAGCTCAGTGCACCTTCCCTTTCTCCCAGCATGAAGGGACAGGCTGATGCTCCTGCAGCATCAGCTCCATGGGACCTGCACGTGACACTGACAGAAGCTGTGCTGAATTATTCAGAAGCAATTTTTCAAGTAAAAATGAAGAGAAGGAAGGAGAACCTCCAGTGCGCAGAGGTAACACCTTGAAGCCACGTGGTTCACACAGGGTGCCTGCTCACTCCAGCAGTACATCTCCCTGTTCCACAGGTTCATCCCAGAGCACCAAGGCCTCACCTCCCTATGGAGGGGCTTAACAGCTGGCCTGCAAGCAAAGCTGAGTTAGTAGAAGAAATAACAATTGATGATTTTTGAGTGTAGCCATAGTAAGACAAGGCCATCAGCATGGGAATGGATTAGAAAAGATGCATGAAAATTTTTGTAAGCTAGACTATGTGCATAAGTAAATGTGTATACGTGCCTTACTAAATTTCTGTAAAACTTTTGCCAATTATATTGAAACTAATTGCTTTACAACAATGAATATAATAAGTTATTGTGATGTAGTTAATGACTTAAAATCATGCTTTGTTAAGAGTATATAAGCTGGAGAACACACAGAATAAAAACTTTTTCTTCTTAGATCCTGATCGTGTGTGTGTGTGTGTGTGTGTGTGTGTGTGTGTGTGTGTCACATCCCACCTAACGGTAACAACTCCCTTCCAGCAGCTTCTGAGCAGATTCCAGAGCTCAGGGGCAGCTCCTGGCTCAGTGTGGCTGTGACACAGGCTGGGCCCTCATACTCACTGTCCTTGAATTCACAGTTTGCTGTCACAGTCATTCTCTGTATCTCTCACTGATTCCATCCAGCAACAACTGACTTGGGGGAACACATATTTAAAACTAAAACTACCTTTCAGGTGTGTATTTCAACAGAAAACTAAACAACAAAACATAATAACAGTGTCAGTTTTGCTGAAAGAACATCTCAAGGGAAACCCAGGAATTTCTCTACAGTACTTCTGTTTTCAGGAGGTGGTGATGGAGGGCAGAAAGCCCCATAAGCATCGCTAGGCACCAATATTTATGAACTCTGAGCGCAGCCAGGCAGGGCAGGAGGGTCCTGGCTCCACGAGCCCCCCCGACCTGGGCTCGCTGGTCACTATTCACCAGCAACTCGTGGGAGCCAATTCCTCCCTGCGTTCCAGTGTTCTCCCTCCCACCCCAAAGCTCCAACACCTCAGCCCAAGCTTTTCCCTCTCCCTTCCAGGCAACCCCCAAAACATCCAGCAGAACACTCTGCTCGTCTCTTGCAACTGGAGATATTTTGGAGGGGAACTGAATTAAGGGAAGAGAAAAAGAACACAGAGCAGCTGGGGTTTCTTTGCAAGCCATGGTTCCACCAGGCGAGGCCCGTAAACTCATTGTCTCAACACAGTGGGAGTTGCACAGAAGATACACAAAAGATAAAAGCCATCGAGGGCCGTTAAGGGAACATCAAACAACACCCCCAGCATGGCCGGAGACACCTGGCCAAATGAGAGAGAATGAAGACCTAATTAACACCGGAGGCAAAAAGATAACCAACATGAAACCAAACACTAAGAGCTATGTAACATGGAACCAATGAACGTTGGACCAACGAATTTCTGTGGGGTTTTGACTGTATAAAAGATGTGAAAAATCTACTAAAACTCATGGGTTATAGAGTGATTTCCTCTGCACACCCACGCTGTGTGTGGATGAAATTATTTCTGCTGCACATCCTGGCCAGAAACAAAGTAAAGCCTTGATTCTCTAACACTAGAAATGTTGTTGGAGGGGTTTTGTTGTTGCCGCAGTTCCGCTGACAAGGAGAGCGGGGCCGGGCGAGAGCGGGGCCAGGCGGGAGCGGCGCCGGGCGGAGGAGCCGGTCCGGGCAAAGGAGCCGGTCCGAGCGGAGGAGCCGGTCCGGGCAAAGGAGCCGGTCCGGGCAGAGGAGCCGGTCCGGGCAAAGGAGCCGGTCCGGGCAGAGGAGCCGGTCCGGGCAGAGGAGCCGGTCCGAGCAGAGGAGCCGCGGGCACAGCCCGCAGCGCAGCGCCGAGAGGATGAAGCAGGAGCGGGATGATCGCCGTGGCTGGGGGAACGAGGAGAGAAAAGCCATCAGAGCAGGAGCATCTGCCGGACAGCAGCGGGGAGCGGGACAGGAGCGGGGACCCGGAAAGGAGCGGGGACCGGGACAGGCACAAGTACCACGCAGACAGAAAGAAGAACTCCAGTGACAGGTCGGGAGCTCGCAGCCACGAGCGGGACACGCAGAACCTGCGGGAGCAGCAGGCACAGCGGGAGTTCTACAATGAGAGGAGGCGACAGCACCGGCCGGGCTCCGAAGGCAGCGGCGAGCAGAACGCAGAGCCCTGGCTGTCGGAGAGCAAACCCAAAGAAAAAGCTGCCGTGAAGAAGCAGAAGCCAAGTCTGGAGCTGTCGGGGGGCGCTGCTGCAGGACACCAACACCTTCCGGGGGGCGGTGATCAGGTACAGCGAGCCCCCCGAGGCGCGCATCCCCCGGACGCGCTGGCGTTTGTAGCCCTTCAAGAAGGACGAGGCGCTGCCCGGGCTGTTCATCCACAGGCAGAGCGCCTGCTGGGCCGGCACCGCCGCATCGCCGACATCCCCATCGCGCACCCCTCCTGCTCCCAGCAGCACGCCGTGCTCCAGCAGCGCCGGGTGCGGCACGGCTCGCTGAGACCCTACATCATCGACCTGGGCTCGGGGAACGGCACCTTCCTCAACAACCAGCGCATCGAGCCCCAGCGCTACTACGAACTGAAGGAGAAGGACGTGCTCAAGTTTGGCTTCAGCAGCAGGGAGTACGTCCTGCTCCACGAATCCTCAGACAAGTCTGAGGCCAACGCAAAGGACGATGATGAGGATGAGGAGGAGGAGGAAGAGCAAGGAATTGGGGAGGGGCAGAGGAGAGAAACTCCTTGCAATTGGACGGGCCCATGATATTCTCAAGTTCCTCTTGTTAAAACAAAAAGGGGGAGAATAGGGATCGGATATACCCCCACGAAAGACTGCATGAAGCCTTATATATATATTAAATTCCTCTTGTGGAGAAGTCTCCATAGCATTAACAAGAGGGACTTCTCTCCCTAAGTGAACCGAAGAAAGTCTGTTTTCGTGGTGGCAAACGGACTGGAAATTTTAGGTTTTGTTTCCTTATACTGTCAATGGAAAAGAAAAGATTGTGGGGGGAGGAGAAGTATTCTGAAGGGTTTTTTTAATTCTTACTACTTTTTTTTTTCCTTTTAGTTACTATTAATAAAATTTTCTTTATACCCTTTTAAGGTTCTGAGCCTGCTTTGCCTCTCTCCTAATCCTGTCTCACAGCAGGAAATGAGTTCACTGGTGTTTGACCAGCACTGAAGCCCACCACATTCATCAGCACATTGGTTAGGAAATCTCAAAATTGGGGAAATCTGAAATTGGTGAACCAAAAACACTAAAATCATCAAGTCCTTTGACTTGCTGATTTGGTCTTACAGAAGTGGCAATGTGTGTCACTTAGTGAAAGTTACCATCTAAGGAAATACTGTATCTTGTAGAAAGACATAAAAAGAGTTTGCCTTTCCTAATAAAAGCCTCAGTTTCTCTGCCAGTCTGAGTCCATGCCTCAGTCATCACAGTTCTACTCTTTGGGAACAGGGTAGAAAACAACACTTCAGAAGGAGAGCAAATGGATTTTGTTTAGGTTCATCCTTAACCAACAGGAAAGCAATAGGCAGAACTGACTTTGAACCGAGCTCTCTGCCAGTATAAACCAGTCTAACGAGCTCTCTGCCAGTATAAACCAGCCTAACAGGGCTGTGGCCTCTGCTGAGTCACATCACATGAGGTACATCAGGACAGTTATACAGGAACTGCTTACATCACAAATTTCCCGTAAGGTCTACTTTTAATACTGTAAATACACATCTCCCCTTCACCATAAGCAGATTTCCAGGTCCTACACTTTGGCATAGACCAGACAGGAAATACATGTGTAAAAGTGAAAGTTCTGCCTGATTGTTTGCACGACCGTTTGACTTTCCAGCAACAGTAACAGCCTGATTGCTTCACTGGGTTCACAACACCTTCCCTGCCTCCAGCCCCAGCCCTAGGGCAACAGCACTGCCTTGTAGTCCTGTGCTGGAGGAGCAAAACTGTGCTGCTGCCCTGGCTCTGCTCTCATCAGACATCCCAGCACGGCTCTGGCTCTGTGGGCACAGCATCCACCTGCACACCCAAAGACGTGGCTGCCAAGCAGCAGGAATATCACTGAGGGCAAAAGTCACAATAACCCTTTAAGCTGTGAAATCATGTCCTTTCCAGAGCATTAGCAAGTCCTGCTTGACTCGCTCTGTAATTAATAAACCTTTTAATTCATCTTGTAGTGCATTTCTCCAGCCAGGACCAGAAAATATGGAATACTGCTGGTTTGAGAAAAGCATCTTAAAAAAAAGAAATAAATGGAGGGAAGACAGTGAGAGGAGGAAAGTAGAAAGCAACTGGAAAGGATACGAGGATCCTGAGAGCCAGACATTCGGACAAACATAACTTAAATGGTTCAACTACATATCACTGCAAATAGAGTTCTGACCAAAAATAATAATTACTTTATATATATATATGTATATACTGCTATGTCATTCTGTTCAGCTAAGAGGTTTGAGGTCCTCACGAGGTGGTCCTGCAGGCAGCACAGCCCCCAGCTCCCAGCACATTAAGGCTTCTGCTTTGCTGCTTTGGAAGGGAAGGGCGCCAAGGCGAAGGGATCTGCGCCGGGCAGCTCCATAGTCCTGGAAGACAGTGGGACAACAGAGACAGACCCCGCTATGGCCTGTCTGTTGGTCTGAGACACCACTTTGTAAGCAGCTATGGGCTTGGCCTCGAGCCCCGGCCCGTCCTCGGGGCTGTAGTGCCGGGAATACTTGGACAGGGACTGCGGACGGAAGGGCTTGTTGGCCACAGAGCCCAGCATGTCGCCCTGCTCCGGCAGCGCCGCTTTAGCAGGGCTGCTCTCCTGGGCCTCCACGGCTCTGACGGAGCAGGAATGGAGATTGCCTGGCTGAGCAAAGCCAGCAGAAGGATGCGGAGCTCTCACCGAGGCCACGGACCCGTGTGCTGCTGGATCCAGGCCTGGGAACATGAGCTGAGGTCGGCTGTTGCCCCCTTGGCTCAGGAAAACGGGCAGCGTGAACGGCTCCTTGTGGGAAGTCAACTCTTCCATGCTTTTCTTCTTAGTGAAAGGGGCTCTCAGAAACACATCTGCTTCCTCTGGATGCCGTAGAGCCGCGTTGCCCTTACAGATAAAAGGAGCTTTGGTAAAGACATCCACTTCATCGGGGACCTTCCTGGAGCTTCGGAAAGGAGCCGTGGCAAACACGTCGGGTTCGTTAAAAACCTCCCCGCTGTGTGACTGGAAGGCCGGGAACAGTGGCTCCCCTGCTCTGGCCTGGGACAGGGGATCCTCTTTGGAGGCCTCGTGCCTGGGCAGGGGCTGCAGGAACCCTGGGCACAACTTGCACGTCTCCTCCTCCTCTTCCGAATCCATCAGTAAAGGCCTAGAGCCACTGCAATCCAGAATATCTCCCTCGTGGTCTGTCCCCTCTCCTTCGCTGCTGTAGAAGGAGCTGTTGCTTGAAGGTCCATCTCTGGCCAAGTACTCTGACTCTGAGTTGTGCTGCGCTTTCACCTCCAGCATCTCGGGCTGACCCTTGTAGAAGGCAAGTCCATCACTACCAGGATCTCCTTTAGAGAGCTCAAGGGCCACAGCTGGGAACCGGCCCGGATCCCTCTGCAGACCTATAAACACAAGAGAAGGGTGTTACTGAACCAGCTCAGCAATCACAACAAGGGTACATCACACAGGAATGTCACGCTGCTCGGATGGAAACCACCACCATGCATGGAAAATGGGCAGGAGAGGGAGAGCAAATCAATGAAAAAATAATGCTGGGGAAGGTGTTGGCGACACAGTCCAGGGACACCACGGGTACCACTGCTCAGAGGATGGGAGATGTCTGACACACACATGGGCACACACAGCACCCTCAGCACCATCCCACCAGGATTCTCTCCCACCCACCCCTGACAACAGCCACAGCACAGAGTGTTTCCCTTTCCCAGTGCTGCTGCCCGAGGGAAGCTCCAGCAGACAGACAAGTTCTGTCACTCCATCCTGCACTGCTGCTCTCCAAGCACATCTATTGCTTGGCCTAGCCTCTCTCCCTGTGGGCCAGCCCACAGATGCATGGAATTGCTTGTGGAATTCGTGGGGATGCCCCAAAACCTGCTAAAATAACAGGCCCATTTCAAAGACTGAAGGTCAGCAGACAGCTTTTAGTGAATCCTAAGAAGCAGCTATTTTAGTAGCAGCTATTCTTTTTAACCACTGCCAGACAAATGGTTTTTAAACACTCCAGACCATGACTTCAAATCAAGGATCAGAGCTCCAATGACCTGGCTTGTTTCTGCATTGGCATAACAAGGCAGTGCAGGGAGAGGCTGTCCTGCCCTTCTCCAGCTGCAAGAGCCACCAGGAGGCTGGGTTTGCCTTAGGACTCACACAGACAAAAGAGAAGATCTCTTACCTTCACAGAACTACTGGCAGGTTAGAAGTGTCATTGGACTCGTTAGCAAGAGGATAGGAGAAAATCACATGAAAACTAAAACAGCAGGAATTGCAGGAAGAACAAGGAGGGTGGGGAGGCTGTTTGGTACCCAGGGTCAGCAAGGCATCAACCAACACACCCTGTAGTGCCAGAACCTCACCCAGGGAAAACTCTGCCCAGGTTAATTGTTCATGTTTACACTCCCATCACAGCCCTCAGGCACTGCTCCTCCATCACAGCCACAGACACAAAACATCCCCTTCTCCATCACTGCTCACAAGTAAAGACACAGCAGCCATTCATGAGGCATCAGAACCAGCATTTATTGGAAACTCTTCACCTGGGTACATCACACTGCTAAATAAAGACAGCGCAGGAATGAGAACATTGGACCAGTTACTCCACAAAAATCCCCCCTCTCTCCTGCAGCCCATGCTGTCCATACTGGTTTTCCCTCAGTGTGGGATTCCAGGAGCAGCACGGCTCCCAGCAGGGCTGGTGGTCCCACCCTGGCCAGGGGTCACTGGGACATTCTGAGCCAGAGCAAGACCAGCTGCCACGTCATGGAAACGCCTCTGGATCCACACTGATCCAGGGGAAAGGGCATTCAGCACAGAGAGCAGGGTCAAGCACAGCAAGGGCCCACTCTGCACAAGAACAGCACAGCTGGGTGGAATCTTCTTTCTAACTCGTGTAGGCCTGTGCCCACACAAGCCATGACATTTGGGACAGAGTGAGAGAGGGAGGACAGCATTTAAACCCATCTGCTTAGCAGCACGCAGCTCTCAGTGTGGGGACACTGCATAAGAAGCAGAATGCCCTGTTCTGGGAAAAATTCCTTTTTCTCATGTTCTCTCTGCCCATTCACGTGAGAAGGGCACCAAATGCTCAGCAGCAGTTTTCTCCTGCACACCACCACTGTGTAATATTTGATTCCAGGGTCAGATATATATACTAAAGAAGATTCCAAACTATACTCAAGCTTTTTCAAGAGGGAGAACCTTAAAAAAACCCTCTGATCACTCAGTACCCCAGGAACACACTCTGCAGGTATTCAGACAGCAACCTGAAAGAGCTTTGCCCCAGGTGACAGCCCTGGCATCTGGAGTTTCCCCAGCTTCCAAGGAAAACAGTGCCCTGAAGTGGCAGAGTGCTGAAATAACTAAGAGGAAAACTAGAAAATATTTACTCCCTATTAACAAGAGGCAGAGCAGTCACCACAATGGTGAGGATCTCACTTCTGGAGCAGAGCCCAAAAAAAAAAAGGTCAGGGGAGACAGAGAAACTCCTGGAGTCTAAAACTCCCCTTTCACCAGAAACCCTCCTGATTTCATCCAGCCAAAGTCAGGCAGGACTCAACATCCAGAACAGGTAGCTGAAGATCAGCACAGTTACCAGTGTGCATAACTACTAGTTTGGAATTTTAAAGGGGTCAAAAGACTTATCACTCCTTCATTCTTGCACTGTGCAGCTTTTCCTTGTACCCCAATTCCTAGAAGCAAACTGTTCCAGTTTGTAGAAGCAATCCCATTAAACAGCAGTACAGAACCACCACCACACAGCACTTCCAGCCAGGAGGAGCAGCACAGCCCCAAAGCTCAATCACACCTGTGGCACTGGACAATTTGCAGGATCAAGTGTTTCTGCTCAAAGCCACTCACAGTGGGAGACCTGGAGGCACATCCAGAGCCTTCAGTTCCAGAGGATGAGGAGTTTAATGCTGTAGCTCTGGCACACCTGCACAGCCACCTGCACCAGGCAGGAGTTAAGCACCACATCCCAGCAGCTCATGAACAGTGTGACCCCTGCACAGCAGGAGCATCCTCATTCTGGGAGATGTCCCCACAGCAGAGATGTCCCCAGAACAAGCCCAGCCCCAGAACAGGGATGTCCTTCAGAACAAGCCCAGCCAGCAGCCCCTCCTGGCTCCCCAGGGCCAGCACAGCAAGTGAATTTTTAAATAAGGTGATTTTGCACAGCTTTTAGGGTGAAAAACACCTTCATCATTCCTTTACAAGAAGCTGCCTCTAAAAATGAATTTGCTCCACACAGATTGGCTCAAGCTGCCCTGGCCTGTGATGAGTGGGCTGGAGGAGGATGCAGATCTGCCACGAAGCCAGGATTCTCCCACCCTCTGTCCCAGCAGGCTGCACAGCACCTGAAGCCCTGGCCAAGGAGGCCCCAAGGGATCCTGAGAAGACTTGGACAGCCCAAAGCCAGGGAGCCACACCTTCTGTTTTGGGACAGATGCTCCCACAGAGTGGACATTGTCAGAAATGAGGTGGCTGACTCAACTCAGCTGGTTCAAGATGAACAGGAGGGTTCCAAAGGCAGGGGCCCTGCCCAGCCTGAGCCCCTCAGAGTAAGCAATAACCAACACCGAAATTCCAACTATTCCTTTGAACCTCTGCCACCCAAACCCAGAGCTTGTTCCTGCACCCAAAGCACGACCCTGAGGTGAAGGGAAATTGCTCCAGGTGCTGTGGTTGAGTTTGACCCTGACAGGAGAGCCACCAGAACAGTCACTGCCAGCTCCAGCCCCTGCTGCCACCCCACCACAAGGGCACTGCCATGGGCAGAGCAGAACAGACGTGCTGGAGTGGCACTGAACACCTCGTGACCCCAGAGCCCTTCAGAGGGGACAGGAACACCTCCCCTGGCTCCAGTCAAGCTCCAGCACAGATTCTGAGCCCCTCAGGGGACACCAAACGTGTCCCATGGGACACAGGGTGAAGTTCAGCTGTGCCTCAGAGCAGCAGCTCTCACACCAACTCCTGAGTTCTGAGCAGCACCAGCACCAACCCAGACCCGTGGGACACTCACAGTTTCTGGAGAGTTTAAAATGAAACCCCCAATCTCCACTCATCTCTCAGTTCCATTCGCTCTGCAAGCACATGGTGAATATTTTCTGATGAAGGAGGTTTAAGAACAGACGTCTCTAAAATATCATATTTCCACCCACACCCATGAACAGCTACTTGAAAAAGCAATAAAATAAACATTCACATCTGCTTATTTAATAGCATTATTAACAACCCAGTGCATTTGTCATTTTTTCCAGAACCCTTGAACAAGTGTCATTAGATTTAAAATCTTAAACATTCTTTAAAAGTACTTTAATTCACAGAAATCTTTGTTTCTAATATACAGTAGATGGTTACTTTTTAAAATCCATTCTCTTTTCATATAATCTCAGTATCTGACTATACAATAACTTTCTATCTATAGCGTCTTCATGTTTTCCAGTCCAGCTCGCCTGTGCTTTAGGAATATAAAACAAAAAAATAATAAAGTTCTATCCACAATTTTACTAAGGTCATTTCCATAGTTCTCATGTAAAGCTTCTCTTGGAAAGTGCAGTATACACATGTAATGATACAACACACGTAAGCAATACTTTTATTAGTAACTGTAGGTTTTAAAAGAAGATAAATGTAGAGACACAACCGATGGGAGTTCTATGTACAGAATTTGTTAAACTAAGTGTTGGGCTGGGGAGGAGATGGAGAGAGGAGAGGAGGAGTCACAAACTTGGGGTTCTTTCCTTCCCAGCGAGGTCAGCACAGACATTCAGTCGCTCGCACTTTCGCACGGGGGAACTGCACTGGTACTAATACAGCTACAAACACAAACACGGGGAGCAGGAAGCTGGGCAGAATTCCACTACAGAGGAAGAGTCCTTCTGCTCAGAGAGGGCTTTCAAACACGAGATAGAAATTCCGGGCTTCGTGGTAAGCCAAGGAGAAGGAGCTGAGCGGATCCAGCTATTGACAAACCAAGCGAGTGGGGGGAAGGAAAAGGGAGAACCCATCGAGTTGTAGCAGCACTGATTTCAAACCACCTGAACCGAGGGCATGCGTGGTCACAGAGACTGGGGTGGAGAGAGAGGCCCACAGGAATCTTTGTCTACTGAAACAATGGCTCCATACTGAACTGGGGTGCACTATAGCAGTTACAAGAGAAAATGAAGAACCCAGAACAGATACCAGATGCTTGACTAAAACCAGGATTAAAAATAGACAAACAGCTGTAGGACAATTTGTTTCATACACCATTTACAGTAGGTTGAGGGGATTTTCTTTTTTTCCAGTCAAACACAGAAAAGAAGTCACAGAAAATACATCTGCTGCTGCCACAGCGTCCTTTTCACCCCAAAAAAGGTCAGTGCAACACTAGTCACAGCCATACTCACATGGATTTGGTTCAAAACCTTGTCACACTTCACTTAGGGTCATTTCTGCAGCTTTAACAATCTGTTTCTTTTCTTTTTCCTTTTCTCTTTTTTTCCTTTTCTCTGTTTTCTCTCCCCCAGGAAGCTCAGCTTGTCCCCAGCAGGATTGTTAAAGAGCAAACCATGAGCTGGGGGCAGCTGGAAAACTCTTCACGTGCACCATCACCAGAGTATGGCCGGGAGGAACTCGGGGCTTCCTCCTCCTCTGAAGCAATTCAGAGCCAGCAGCTCTCCTACCCCATGTCCTGCAGCTGAGGGATGTCCCTGCCACTGTCCCCTGTCCCCTGCTCCTGCCCAGCCGCGGGGACACAGGAACAGACCCAGAAGCACAGCCCAAAGCACAAAGCAAAGGTGGGACCGCGCTGTTCACGCCCTGCTCCGGGGACAGGAGGCTGGGGCAGGGTCACAGAGCAGCCCCAGCTCCCTGAGCAGTGCCAGGGAGGTTCTCCAGGGTGCTCCCCTGGACATGGGACAGGGCAGAGGGAACCCACAGGGCTTTACCAGCCTTACAAAGACCAGGCTACCTGGAGAACTAAGCCAGAACCTTCCCCAGGGCACAGGAAGACAAGGAGAGAGGTGGGTGACTGTCTCCTGTCGGCAGATTTTTCTCTTAATTAAAGGAGGGAAAAAAAAAAAAGGAAAAAAAGCCCCAAAGAAGCACAAGGAAGGAAACTCTTCTGGCAAGGAAACCGGAGGTGTGGGTACGTTACAGAAACTGCTTCTGCTACTGTGGCACTGCTACAGGTCTATGAGCTGATCCACCAGCAGCAAAGACCTGGCTATGTTGGGAAGACTGGACTCAGAGCTTCCACTGTTGTTTCTAGAATGCCCACCTGAAAGTGTGAGAGATAGGAATTCAGTATTGAACAGGACACACACACACACGACAGTTTCAGAAGTTCAAGAGCAAGCAAGAAAGAAAAAAGTCAAAGCAAAACAGAGAATTTGCTCAAGCTCTTCTTGTTATTTGTATCACCATAGCAATGAATCCCTTGCTCACTGTTCCACCCTCTCCCCCCAAACCAAACCAGCACAGTAGCCAGCAAATCCCTACAAACTCATTCTTTCCACAAAGTTTATCCAGAACCCTGTCCTTACTAAGGGAACTCTAAAACAAATTCCAGGATTCCCACAGCCCACAGAAAGGACAGGTCAGAATTTTAAATCTTGAAATCTATTTTAGGAGCACCTTTGGGTGCTTTGAGCTGCTTCCAGGAGAACTGGGCTATCGTGGGACTGGGATTCTAAAGGAGAGACCCACACAATGGTTTGGGGTGGAAAGGACCTTAAAGATCATCTGTTTTCAACCCCCAGGGTGGCCTATCTTGGCCCAGCCTTGGGAGAAGCCCCTGACTCCCAGAAGGAGCAGAGTTTGTAATGTCTGAGCTGTTCCTAATGAGTGTCAGCCTCTGAAAGCCAAGACTAGTGCAGTGCAGGGGTTCAGCACATTCCTGCTGTGACCAAAAATGGGAGTTAGGGAAGCCAAAAGGTTCTTTCAGCAAACTGAAAAAAAAAAAAAAAAAAAAAGAGTCCTGGATTTGTCTTTACACCTCCACAAGTACATCAAAGGCTGTAATAAAAAAAATCCTTTCAGTGGGGTGACTGCAGAGAGGGCACCCAGTGCACTGATCCTTCCCTGGTCAGGAGTGAAACCCTGCCTGCTGCTGTCCCTGAAGAGCTGAAAACCAAAGCACAACTGCTGCTGTTAACCCAGCAGTGCTCTGGTTCCTGCTGGCAAAGATCTCAAGGGGGTCTGGGGCCAGGATGCTGAAGGGAGCAGCTGCCCTAACCCAGTCACTGCCCTACAGGCTCTGCCTGCCCAGAGCTCCTCACAGGAGGTGGGACACAGACCACACTTCCAGTATTTCACAGCTCACACTGGAACCAGCCACGTGTGCTGCACCACCACTGCCCCAAAACTAATTTATACATCCACTCTTTGCCTTTTTCCTTCCCTTTTTCACCCCCACATCCTGGCTTACCTTGTGAATTTTTGGATATCAACACTGGAATTGGGTCAAACTCATCTTCTGTCACTTTTTCAGAGCCCTCAGGAGCATCAAAGCCTGATATCAGGTTAGTATCTTCTGCAGCATAGAAGAGAAATAAGGGCAAAGAAGCAAAGACAGCAGAGAGGCTGGTTAGAATTGCCAGAAGTGTTAGAACATCTTAATGTTTTCAGAGACAGCGTTTAGAAGCAGGAGTTTTATTTAAAAGGTGAAATGAAGTTGGTAAGTCTGGGCAGGAGAGAAGAGAAGCAGTGAAATACAGAAGTGGAGGGGATCAAACCAAACCAAGCAAGACCCAGAACAAAACCTGACCAGTCTGAAGGCTCAGCTGGACAGATGGAAGCTGTGGCAGAGGCCTGGGCAAGCTCCCAAGGACTGAAGATGTTCTTGGTCATGAGCATGGTGTGAGAGCTCAGTCTGGCTCTCTGGCTCTCATGCACAGGGAGAGGAAAAGGGCTGGGGGAAAAACACAAACCACAGAAGAAATTCCAGTCATCTACATGAGACAAAACCCTGAGCTTTCACCCACAGCAATAAAACAAGAAGGGCAACATGAAGTCAGATTTCCAAGGAGTTTACCTGCCTGGAGAGTACCCAGATGCTGTGAGAGGTTTTCCAGAGGCCCCGAGGGCAGTTCTGGGAAATAATTCCATTGATTTCAAACCACATCACGTGGTGGGAGGCACTTCCAACCACCTCCACAGAGGAGATGATTTATCCACCTCATCAAGCAATTAAGTATTTTCAGAGCCTCTCACACTCCCTGGGCATCACTACTTGTTCCTTCAGACACCTCAAATGCCCTCCCAGATCTGCTCCTCAGCTCCTGTGTGAAGTGTTTCTGCAAGCCCAGCAAGGACACACCAACCCAGCAGTTTTCATGAACAGAACATTCCTGTCTGACTCCTGCTGGGAATAAAAGATTTCCACCTAAAGCTGACCAAGATTTAACAGGTTTGGGGAGGGATGAGGCAAAAAAGTACTCGTGGAACTACTCTGTGCTCTGGAGGATCAGACCCAGGGAAAACAACCCACACACATTTCAGCGCAAAGTGAAGTGGCAGAGGGGTGGATCACAGCTCTGAGCAATTGGAACCACTGCCTGTTTAACCCAAAAGCTCTGTGGAAAGCACAAACTCATTCTGAAGTGCCATCAAGTGTAAAAATTTATTCCAGGCTGTTTTTGCAGCAATTCTTCTGAGGCCAGAGCATTTCTGTTGCTATAGGGACACTCACCAAGTGAGCAAAGCACCCCCCAGCTCTGAGGGGCACCCAGGAACCAGCTCTGCTGCTCTGGGCCTCTCCTTCAGGGCAATAAATAGCCCAGGAGTCCTGGCCTTCCCCCTTGGGTTCTCATTCATGTTTGCTGTGACACCACAGCTGGACTCAAGAATTTCTCCTGATAAGGACAACATTCTCTAGGGCTGGAAGATCTCATCTGCCTGGGATGCTAACTCCAACAAACCACAAAAAATTCCTTTTGTTCCAAAATCTTGTGACAGACGATTATCAGGCTCCCTTCTGGAATTAATAACACAGAAAAACCACCAGTCTCAAATGCCCCGTGGAAAAAGCAAACCCAGAATGCATTCACTTCCTGCCTGCTGGATCCCTTCTGCTGGATCCCTTCTGCTGTTTTCCCATGGAAAACAACACCATTTTGGACAAACTCTGTCTTTACAGTCAAGCTGAACACTTGATTTTTTTCCCTTCAGTGCACATTCCAAGTCTGAGCAGCTTGGGAAGAAAACAAAGCAGTGGCTTGGGGACAATAAAACACCAGAACAGGTCAGAGCATCTGTTTCTGTAAAGCAGGAGGGCCAGGGCTGAGAGCAAAGGGCCAGTTTACCTTTGTGAGGTTGAGCTGTGAAAGCTACAGGAGCAAACTCATCCAGGAGGTCAGCAGCAGGGTTAGAGAGCAGAGAACAGTCAAGCAGAGAATCTTCCCCAGTGAGAGAGTCTGGATCCAGGTGAGCATCCCAGGGTGGCATTGGACAGGACACAAACAGTGTTAAGCTCACATTGGCACATCCCCCTCATCCCCAGGCAGGGTGGGAGCACAGCTTTGCTGCAAAGCCAGCACAGAAACTGCCACTTCTTGAGATGGAAGAGATTCCACTGCTCTCAGTGAGGGCACAGAGCCCCAGCACCTCCAGCAGGGCTTTCTGTCCCTCTGAAGCTGAGCAAAGGAACCCCACAGAGCCAGGTGAAGGGAGGAGCTCTGCAGGGAGAGGATCTGCATACCCAGGGCACTCCCAACAGACTCCTCTGAGCACAGCTCAAGTCCATCTGCTGTGGCAAGTGGCCCAACCAAGGCTGCACAAGGAGAAAGGGCCAGGAGCTGCTCCTTGGCCCCCTGGGACAAACTAGGGCATGTTCCTGAGCCCTAAAGCACTCCATGGGAGCAATGCACCAGCACCTGCAGGTCTGGGAGGGTGGGCTCAAGGAACACTATCACAGAACCACAGAATCTCCTGAGTGGGAAGGGACCCACAGGGATCAGAGCCCAGCTCCTGGCCCTGCAGAGACACCCCAAAACCCCACCTTGGGCATCCCTGGCAGCTGTGTCCAAAGGCTCTTGGAGCTCTGGCAGTCTCTGGGCGTGCCCATTCCCTGGGGAGCCTCCGGGGGAAGAACCTTCTCCACTCCCCCAAGGAGAGGAGGAAGCCCAGAGCACTCCCTGAGCAGGCCCAGGTGGCAGCAGTGGCAGAGCAGCCCCTGTGGGAGCAGGCAGAGCTCCCTGGTGCTCTGAGCCCCCAGCCCCTGACCAACCTGTTCTGTTGGAGGCCACGGACTCGCTCTGGGACACGAGGCGCTGGGCCAGCGGGGCCTCCAGCCCCGGGATCAGGCTCTCCACAGCCACGTCAGCTTTGCCTTTCCACAGGGCACAGGAGAAGCCAGAGGTTAGTTTGCAAGGAAGAGCAGAAGGAACTGAGGCAGGAGTTGTCTGAATCCTTTACTGATCCTGTAGTGAGTGTCAGCTCGAGGGTTTGGTTGGTTTTGAACCCTGGTTTCAGCTTTTACTTAATTTACAAAAGCCCAATTTGAAATACCCAGAGAGTGGAACAGCAGGTTACCAACACCTGTCCTGCAGCTGAACAGCAGGAAAATATCCACAAGATCCTTGTCCAGCAAAAGCAAAGCAGTGACCACCGGAGTCCCCTTGCACTCAGAGTAACAGATCATTAAAATTCAGACAACTGCCAGAGACTGCCAAGGTAGAGGAAGGATTACTATTACAGGGAGTCATGTCCTTCCTTTCTACCAGAGCCACAGGTCACACCCAGCTGGGACCCCACTCCACAGCAGCAACAACCTGCAGCCTGCACTCACTGTCTGCCGTGCCCCTGGCAAGTGAAACACAATTCTGCAGCAATTCTCCAGAATGCTGACCTGCCTGGAGCTTGCTGCCCCAGGCTCACAGCAGCCAACCTTTATTCCCAGCGCTCCCCAGCTGCAGGGAATGCTGCCCTTCCTCCTCATCCTGCTGAGGCCATGGAGACAGACCAGCTCAGTGCCTGGGCCATGGTTGAACACCAACAACTGACCACAAATAAAGAGATTTTTGCCATCCTCTTCAATCAACAATTAACTTTCTCCTCCCAAGAGAACACCCAAGGCACAGCAGTGTCACAGATCAGAGCAGCCACCAACTCCCCCCTGCTCAGTGCCCACCCCCAGGGAAAAGGCAGCTCTGCCTCAGCACCATCCATCCATCCATCCATCCATCCATCCATCCATCCATCCATCCATCCATCCATCCATCCATCCATCCATCCATCCCTTCCCAGCAGCAGGGGATGCTCTGGGAGCCAGGGGAGCATGCAGGGGGGCACAGGGGGGGCAGTTACCATTGACAGCATCTGCTGTGCTACCGAAGGGGTCAGCCAGAGGCAGCAGCTCAGGGAGCAGCAGTGCAGGCTCGGGAGATTTGAGGCCCTCAATCAGTTTTTCTGGGGCAAGCAGGAAAAGGAGAAAAGGAGGCAACAGAGAAAAAGCAGAAGAAAGAAGACACCATTAATCAGGAGCTCAGCTCATGGCTGGCTGTGGTGGGTGTGAGCCCCAGAGCAGCTCCTGCACCACAGGTGGGAAATGGCTCCAGCACAGAGTCCTGAGTGCCCTGGGCTGCAGAGGAGCTGGCACAGCTCAGCCACCCCTGCCATGCCAAGGACACCTCCAGAGCCCCAATGTCCAGCCTGGCCTTGGACACTGCCAGGGATCCAGGGGCAGTCACAGCTGCTCTGTGCCAGGGCCTCCCCAGCTCCATTGCAAAAAGATTCTCTCTTTAACCTAAAACCCACTCCTTTAGCTGAACACCACCAGCCCTTGTCCCATCACAACAGGCCCTGTCATGATGTCCCCCAGCATCACACAGAGCCACCAGAGGAGTCACCTAAGAGCAGTGAGGACATCCTCACCAACCGTGGGCTCTTCTCCCAGGGAGCCACTGCAGAACAGCCCACAGCTCTGCCACTGACAGAGTTTATATATATATACATATATATATATATATATAATTTCAATATTTTTATATATACATATACACACACACATATATATATACACACAGTGTGAACCCAACATTTTATATATTATACATCAAAATATAATTTTATATTAAACCCAGAAGTTTATCTATTAAACCAAGAAGTTTAACATGCTGAACCCCACATTTAAGAAATCATTTTCCCCTCCCTGAGCCAGGAATCCTTTGTCAGTGACAAAAGAGCTGAGAGCCTTGGGTCAGGAACTCAGCCCTGAGGAGCTGGGGCAGACCCAGCACTGAGACCCTGCCCTGGCTCCCACAGCTGCCCAGGTACCAAACAATTATTTCAGCACCAGGTTCCAAATCACACGTGCCACTCCGAGCAGCAGCTCCTGGGGTTCCCATCATCCCTCACAGACAGCCTGGGCAAGAAGTTCATCCCAATTACTCATTTGGTAGATGAGTGATTTCCCAATCACTAACCAGGTCTGCAGAAATTAGATTAATTATTTAGCTTTCATGAGGGTTGCTTCCCAGAAGAAGAAGGTGAAGAACAATTTCAGGATTTACTAGAAGTAACCAGCTGCAGCAGAACAGCTCTGATAAAATTTGCTCCACATGGACAAATGTGGCCGTTTCAACTCGTTGAAATTACTCCATTTATAATCTAATATTAAAATGTTACAAAACTTCTACACCCATATTTTAACTTTGAGTTCACAGGTTGGTGTTATTATTTACTATCCAAAGAAACCTTGCTCACAACTGCACTGTCTGAGCTTAAAAGCACAGAGGGGGATTAAAAAGTGCTCTCTCAGCCCCTTGCTGAGGTAGAGCCCAGCCACACACTGCAGCTTTTAAGGTTTGTCAAGTTCCCTGCTCCTCACAGTAAGAAATTACTGATTGTTTCCTGTCAGAGGTGCAGAAAGAGCAGAGCAAGAGCCTGCAGCTGATGGGTCTTGGAGCATCCCCAAGAGGCCGATGCTGGTGGCTCCAGAGCCTGGAAAACCAAATCATTTCCTCCAGGAATGAAAGCAAGAGCCTCTCCTCTGGTTTGCACCAACGTAAGGAGGAGGTGGAGCTGTTGAATTAACTCTGGACTTGTACCTTGGGACAAGCAAACAGGCCAAACCCCATCATGCACTGGCTGAGAAGCACAGCTTTGGACAATCCAGTGAGGAAGTGCTGATCTTTTCTTCAGACCCCTTTTCTACCACATGCACACACCTGATGGAGTTTACAGTCAGTCAGTTTGCTCAGACTTTGCACCTGCAGCCACCACTGCCACAGACTCTGTTGTCATGCTGCTTTTACTGCTGGCCACACACCCCTTCAGCCACAAATACTCAAAAAGCATTTGAGGAAACACCAGAGTTAGGAAAAAACATCAACCAAGATAATATCAATAATATCAATATCAAAAATACCAACCAAGAGATGAGAGAGGCAAAGGGGCTTGGGGTTAGAGCAGGCTATTAGAAAGAACAAGGACTCCTGAAAACTTGCAGGTTAAAAGGGAGCAGAGGGCAGAGCTGTGTGCCAAGGGGAGGATGCAGTGCCCACCAGGCACGTGGCCAAGGCAGGAGGGACACACACAGGGCTGGTACTCACTGCAGGGCTGGCACCCACTGCAGGGCTGCCCTGGGCAGCACCCAGAGCTCAGCAGAGCACACAGCAGAGTCCTTTCCTTCGGGGGCCAGCTGGGAGAGAGAGACACAGCTGTGAAAATCCTGCCAGGACAGCGCCTGGGAGGGACAGCACCAGCGTGGGCAGGGATTTGGCACTGGCCAGGGAACCAGGCACTTTCTGCCTGCTGACTGATGAAGTTTTAGCAGGTTAAAACAGCCCTGCATGAAGTTCACTCCATGGTATCCCCTGGTCTAGGCCACAGAAGGCACTGCACTCCCACTCTCCTGGTGAAATGGGATTGGCTCTCACATAACACAGGTAGGAAGAGAAGGGGAATGAAGACAAGTGGAATCAGGGCTCTGTAAACACCACACAGGTAGCAGGACAACACTCAGTAGCTGTGGATCTGACAGCCTGGTCAGAGAGAGAGAAGCTAGAAAAGTGTTCCCAGAATGAGCCTGGGAGACTTTTGGGAGCTGGAGATAAACAGTGATAGTCAAATCTGATAAACAACCTGCAGGTGCTGCTTTTCTAATATCTGTGTTCTTGTCAATCTCAGAAGATTGTTTACAAATGGCCATCTTGCTAATTATTCAATCAGGTGAACTGCATGGATTAAATGACCAATGGTCTTGTTAATTATTCAATCAGGGGAAATGCATTGATTAAATGACCAATCAGGCCCACCTGTATCAGACCAGTGTATAAAAGAAGCAGCTCAGTAAAGACTGAGGCACTTAGGCCACTCAGCCTTCTGATGACTCTGTGCCATTTCTTATTAAACAGTAACAAACAGTGGCTCCTTAAGAGAGCAAAACCAAGCAAATTTAGTTTCGTGTTCAAGACCTCAAATATTTGTAAACCAGTAAATTCTCCCCCCTAAGATCAAACTGAAAGCCCAGACAGAAGAACCCTGGATGCTCTTTACTCTCATTTAGCTGGGATTCTCATGGTCTGCTGGCTTTGTTGCTTTAAATCATCACACCCCCACCTTGTCCTCTCAGTAAATACAGCAATAAATCCATCAGCTTCCCACATGAGCAGTTGCCCTTTTGCATCTTCCCAACTCAAGGTGTAAACTCAGATCATTAGTGCACACCCACAGCTGCTGTGCATGCCTAATTGTGCATGTGCAATTATCTCAATGTGTCATCTTGGTGCAAATAAATCCTCAGCAGAAATACAGTTGTTTATTACAGCTGTTATAAACACCCAGGCATAGCTGGGCACCCAGTTATCTTCTCAGAATTTATGGGCCTGGAGAACAGATATGGTGATTAAAAACATCTCATCAAGTGTTTTATTCCCAAAAAAATGAAACACCCTCCTACATCAGCAGAGTGACCCACAGAGAGAGCTCCCCTGACCAACAGCCCAGGATTAGTCAGTGCTGAAGCCTGAAATAAGCTCATTAACAGCAACTTGGCTCATTCTCCTGCACATACACAAGGAAATATGTTTTCAGCATGAATATTTAATTCTCCCTTATTTTAACAGCTGTTTTGCCATATTTTTACATCCCTCTTGCCAGCTCCTCTTCCTAGTTACAATTCCATTAAGAACTGCAGCCCTTACACGGGGGAGGAGGAGGAGGAGGGACACACTGGAACCATCCAGGGCACCTGTGCCTCTGCAAGGTCCCTGACAGGCACTCAAGTGATGCCACCTGCACCTCCAGCTGCCAAGGGAAGAGGTTTGTGGCCTGAGCTGAGCTTTAGCCAGGTGAAAATCTGAGCTCAAGTCCAGAAGTTTGATCTTTTCTGCTGAATTTACAAGCAGATGAGCCCTCTTAGTTTCAAAGCTAAGGACTGGTCTGTAGCCCTTAGTCCTTGAAAATATTCATGAGCTCCTGGCCTCAGGTTTTACTTTAAAAAGAACAGACAAATGAAAATGTCTTTTTTGGGTCCACCAAAGCAGCAGTGACACAGAGCCTGGGCTATGGGCAAGGATGGGAGCTGCAGTTGTGCTCTGGGGCTCACTGACTTGGGACCTGCTACACCAGAGGGCTGCAAGATAAAAACATCCTTACATTCCAAATCCCACCGATTTGCAAATAAGCTCCTAAGCACTTACATAATCTTTTGCTAAAAAGTGTTGGCTGCTGCAGTCAGAAATGTGCACAGAAAAGGCTTAGAAGCAGCACTGCAAAGTAAATGAAATAGCACCAACTGCACTGGAAAATCTTGCCAAATCAGGAAAGGTCACATGTAACTTGTGCTTCACAAGATGCTCAGATTTGCAACAGACTTTGGAAGCCAAAGAAACACTGACTCTTAAAAGAAAGAAAGATTAACAATAATAAAACCTACAATTTCAAGGTTGGAAGCCATTTGAAAACAGCTTAAGTCAGAACAGGTAATTAATCACCTGGGGATTATTTTTCATAGAATCTTGGAATGGTTTGTGTTGGAAGGGACCTTAAATCCCACCCCTGCCATGGCAGCGACACCTTCCACCATCCCAGGCTGCTCCAAGCCCCATCCAGCCTGGCCTTGGGCACTGCCAGGGATCCAGGGGCAGCCACAGCTGCTCTGGGAATTCCATCCTAGAGCCTCCCCCACCCTCCCAGGGAACAATTCCTAATTCCCAATATCCTATCCATCCCTGCCCTCTGGCAGTGGGAAGCCATTCCCTGTGTCCTGTCCCTCCAGCCCTTGTCCCCAGCTCTCCTGGAGCCCCTTTAGGCTCTGAGGTCTCCCTGGAGCTTTCTCTGCTCCAGATTGAACAACTCCATCTCTCTCAGCTTTCCCTCCTAGGAGAGGTGCTCCAGCCCTCCCATCACTTTTGGCTTCGCATGCTGAGCCTCTAAAGACACTCACCCACATTTTTGGCATCAGGAACAATGAGATAACCCCAGGCCCTGCCATGAAAACCATCCCCACTGCCAGTGAGCCCAGCAGAGCCTGGCAATGCCCAGGATTTCAGGTGTGCCTGAACAGAACCAGAAGATTCAGAGGCCAAAACAAAGCCCAGGCCTCTGCCCCTCTCCTCCCCTCAGCTCGGGTTACCTGGGGTGTCGGATAACGGGAGAGGAATGAAAGGATCAGGCACAGTCAGAAGAGGAGGGCTAGAGTCCAAACTCAGAATGTCTTTCGTTTTTTCAGCTGGTAGAGAAGAGGAAAGGAAAAGAAAAGAAAAGGCAGAGTGAACAGAAAAGAGGAGAAAGCACAGAGCAAAACCCCAGCACAGGCACAGCCCCAGCTGTGGTCTGACACAACCACAGACAGGCACACTCTGACCAAGTGTGCTACTAAAAAGAATAAAAAGCCAAACACAACCACTGTTACCATGCAGCTCTCCAACATAATTTGACCCACAGATCTCAGAACATTTCCTGGCAGGGAAGAACTGTTATCTGCCTCCACAGCAGCACAAAAGGTGAAAGGCCTCACAAAGGACACACAGCCTGTTTGTCTGCAATAAAAGCTGCAGCATCCTGCACCAGCCAGGCTGGGACAGGCTCCAGTCTCTGAGGGAAGAACGAGAAGGGCTGGAAGTGCCCAGCCCAGCACCAAGATTCCCAAGATACTTCCCTATGCCAGACCCCAGGACTGGGAAGTCAAGGGGCACATTTTAAAGACAGACACTGCAAGAACTGACCATGGTACAGCAACCACATAGCCCAGGGCACACAGATGCTCCTCAGGCTTTGCAGAAAGTGCTTTACAGCTCAACGTGGAGCTGCTGCTGCTCAGCATCATCCACAAAGGCTGATGGAACACCAGAAACTGCTCACAGCTGGACAAACCCAGAAAGCAACTCCCCAGGAGCACTCCTGTGTCAGGGACTTCAACTCCTTAATTCTCTAGTAAGAACCAACACATCAGGCTCAGTTATAAGCTCCCCTAAATCTCCTTTTATAAATAGAAATAAGCACAAATGGATTTGCCACTCCTTGCCCCACAAAGGATTCTTCAGCCTCTTCCCAGACTCCTCTCACCAAGAGTTGTTTTGTTTCTGTGGGGAGGCACCAGCCAGGAGCATTTGTCACCAGAGGGAGGATCCCTGGTGCTTCTGGAGCTCCTGCAAGCAGCTTTCCACCTCTGTGCTTGGCAGGTCTGAGCTGCCCCCAGTGAGAACTGATGCTGAAGGAGTGGAAATGAGCAGCAGCACTCACCAAGGGTGTTTGGCACAGAAGGGGCTGCTTACAGCAAAACCTTGGGACACAAGGACCAAAGGAGAACCAGACAAGGTCCCACAGGCAGAGGCTTCTGCAGAGAAACTCCTCAGACCAGCCAAGGTAGAGCCACACAGCCCAGCCAGTGCAGAAATTACTGCCTTCATCACTCCACATGTCAATTATGGGATTGTGCTCTCCTCCAAGGGCTTTCCCTGCTCCCTCATCCCTGCTGTCCTCCTCACTGTGCAGCAGAGATGTTATCTTTGCTCATCTGCTCCTCCAAATAGACCAGCAGGTCTGACCAACACCTCCAAGCCAGTTCCCTCACTGCACATGGCAGGTTTTACTCCTTGTTATGAGCTCCATGGAACTTCCACCTTCCTTGGGAACTCAGGGATCTTCCCTCACCACAAGCCCCACCTCTGCCTCCACACAGTGTTTCCGCCACCCAACAGTGACATTCTCTCCTCTCCTGAAGTGCCAACCCTGTTCCCTGCAGCTCTCAGTGCCCATACACTCTGTTTGTTCCAGTTTTCCTTCCCTTTCAGAGAGGTTCTGGCAAGGAGCTGCCCTCCCATGCTGTCCCTGCTCCCACTCACCTGGCCCAGCAGGGAAGGAGGAGCCACTGAAGGCATCCGCAGAGGTTGCAGGGGCTGTGGGCTGGAAACCTGGGATCAGGTTCTCTGTTGAGCTGCCTGCCTTTTCTGGAGCCTTCCCTGGAATGCAGACCCAGAGTTAGGGGGAAAACTTCTATTCTGAAAGTAAGCTGCTCATCTGTATTTTTAGAACACTGTTCCACTAAGTGACTTAAGGCCCTTCCTGCAAATTCCAACTTGCAGACGAAGCAGAGTTTGAACTGCAGCTCCCACAGGCACCTGAGCAGGGGCACTGTCAAAGCAGCGTGTACCTCTGCCTTGGAGGCACCACTCAACTGCAAACAGAAAGAACCTGGAAGGATTTAGCCAGAGGACTGTAATAATACAGAGCAGTCCCTGCCCAAAAGCATCCCAGTCCATAGCATCCTCCCTTTCCAGAGCAGGCAGGTGTCACAGCACCCCATGCACCTACCATCCCCCAGCTTTGCAAAGTCCTTGTTCAGCAGCTCCTCAGCTGTCAGCTTGGAGAAGTTGTCATCATCAAAGGGGTTCCACGTGGACACGTCGGGAGGGTTGTAGACATTCTGCTGCGAGGTCCTTGGTGAGCCCGAGGGCGTGGTGGAAGCAGATCTGGATGGGATCACCCCAAACAACAGCCATTAACCACCCATCTGAAACCCCCTGGCCAGCACTATCAGCTGGTCCAAGCCACTCTAATGACTTCCTAATTAAAACATCCAGTGTAAGTTACTGCAGTCCCATGCTCAGAAGCCTGGGAGCACTGAGGCTGAGCACCCACATCTCAGGGGTTAAAACCAGCATCCCAAGCACCCCAGCAGTGCCCACAGGAAGGTTTCTTGCCTGTAGACACTGTAAAAGTGACCTAGCAAATACTCCTAGGGAATCAGAGCTCCATTAAGATCTCCAAGACCATCAGGTCCAACCTTCAGGAAGTGCTGGTGTCAAGCAGTGAGAATGAAGTGCACACCAGGGCTGTGGCAAAATGACACTGCCTTCTGTGAGCCAGAGAAGGCCCTGGTCACCTAAAGCCTTTTTGAGAGCTCAGACAACTTATGAGGACTTTGGGGCAAATTTTCCATTACTTCCTGCTAAGCCCTAAACTGAGGTCTTGAAGGCAAAGACTCACTCAGAGTTTTGTGCCTACCTCCAATTCAGAGCTTTGCATCCAACACCTCCCAGAGCCTGACCCAGGCCTCGCTCCATACCTCACACGGGGACTACTTGGACTTGTTGAGGTCAGCCCTCCAAAGCCCTGGGTACCTACTTGGACTTGTTGAGGTGGACCCCCAGGCCCTGGCACTCATTTTGATTTGCTGAGTCTGACCAAGAGCTGACCCCCAGGCCCTGGCATGTACTTGGACTTGCTGAGACTGACCAAGAGCTGACCTCCCAAACTCCTGGGCACCTACTTGGACTTGTTGAGGCTGGCCTCAGCAGCTGCAGCCTGCAGCAGCTGGGTGGATTTGCTGGCGGGCACGCCGAACACGGCACTGTGGGTGACGTCGCTGAGGATGCGGCGATGCCCCGCGCGCTGCGCCTTGGGCGAGGATGGTGGCGTGAGGGAGCCCAGCTTCTGCCCCTGAGCCTGCTGCTGCTGCTGCTGCCTCTGAGCCTGCACCTGTGCCTGCCAGGGGAGACAAGCACAGAGTCCTCGCTCAGAACGGCGGCCACAGGGAGAAAACAGCTCCTGCTGGAGCACCCAGCATCCCAGCCATAGGCTGGGGAGAAAACAGCACCCAGCATCCCAGCCATGGACTGGGGGAGACACAGCTCCTGCTGGAGCACCCAGCATTCCAGCCATGGACTGGGGACAGTCTGGAGAGGAAAAACCAGACAAACAAAGGGATTTGCTGCTCTGCAGTGTTTCAGGATTACTGCACAGGCAGAGAGTCTCTCCCTTTTCTGTGGTGCAGCTCTGGAGGTAAATCCTCCATTAGGACTTGGCAAAGGCTGGCTGGGCTCAAACCTGCTCAGGGGTAGAGAGGCCGAGATCCAGAGCAGAGGTGGAAAGAACTCAGATCAGCACTCAGGAGCTGGCAGAGGAGCATTTGTACCTAAGTCCCAGTGCCCAAAGGTCTCACCCCCTGCTCCTGCGGCTGTGCTGGTGGTGCTGAGCCAGGCTGGGCCTGGGGCTGCTGCTTCTGCTGAGCTGCTGCTGCTGCTGTGGTCTTCTGCTGCATAGCTGCCTGCTGGGCTAGCAGCTGCTGCTGTTGCTGCTGCTGCTGCTGGTAGTAGTTTTGCATCATCTGCTGCTGCTGCGCGGGTGCTCCTTGCTGCATCACTGGGAACTGGGAAACAACAGCTGGTTGAGAGGTTTGAGGTGTACTGGACCCAAACCAAACCTTGCTAGAGGACTGGGGACACACAGGAAATGCCTAAAAGCTGCATCCATTCCCCCCAAAAGAGCAGGAAACTCACCATAAACACAAAGCTACAGCCCTGCAGACACAGATGTGACCCACCTGCTGTGCCTGCATCATCTGCTGCTGCTGCTGCTGGAAGTAGGCAGCCTGCTGCTGTTGCTGTTGTTGCTGCTGCTGCTGCAGGAGCTGCTGCTTCAGGAAAAGCTGCTGCTGCTGATGCTGAGGGGTGGCCTGGGGCTGTGTCGAGGGGACCTGGGGCTGTGCCTGGGGTGCTGCTGCCGGCTTGGCCTGGGGCTGGGCTGGAGGCTGCTGGGGGGCTGCTTTTGGCTGGGGGGTGCTGGCAGGGAGGGAGGGCTGGGCACTGCCCAGGGCAGCCGGGCCTGCAACTGGGACAAGAACCCAAAGGCAGTGTTAGGTCACAGCCTGAGGCACACGGGGGAGCAGGGAGCACACAGACACGTCACTCACCCTGTGGCTGAATGGCTGCCTGGGCTGTGGCTCTCTTCCTGGGCGTCAGGGCTGGCTGGATGGGCAGAATTCCAGGGTTGGGCTGGGTCTGTCCTGCTTTAGGCCTCTGGCGGGGTGCTATGGACGTTTCTGTCGTAGGGATGGGGTCTGTGAGCCTGTTAAGGAAGGAGGAGAAGGAAGGTCAGTGAGCACAGCCTGTGAGCTGGTGCACAGAACCCACAGCAGGGTTAAACACTCACCCACACCTCAGCTGGGTGTGACTGACAAAGGTGAAACACTCATGGGCACCCAGGCACAGTAAAACCTCCTGGATGCATTCACAACAATTAATCCAACACTATCATTCTGACTTCTCTGCCAATCATGGCATCTTCTCCTGGTGGACAGCTGGGACTTGTCAAAACCACTCAACTTATATCCAACTATTTCCTACAACATATTGCTTGAAACTACTCAGAGTTCTGAATGAGCACATGAAGGACACAAATCAGCTCATGAGCAGCTGGTACCTTTGGGCAGAGTTGTCTAAACTGCCATCTTTAGACATACTTTAACTTTGGTACTTCCACCCCAGAGTCTGGTCATTGAACTCTCCTGATCTCTGCTCAGTGTTTACTGAGCTCCAAAAATGCACAGCAAGAGAGAGGAGCTGTCATGCCCCCAGCCTTCTGTGGTTTGTAGATACAAAATTGTTCTTGATAACTAATGAACCTGATATCAGATTGTTTCTGAGTCAGAGAGAATAACTGTGCTCAGTCACCACTCAGCAACTGAAATCCCCAAGGAAGCAGCTAAAACTCCTTTGCTAATAAACAGCAGAGACAACAGGCAACAAAAGGGGGAGTAAAAAGCAGGTGGGGTTACCTGGCCTTTGGTTGACTCTTCTTTGCAGCAGCTTCACTTGCTTTAACTGGGTCTGGGAGTTTAGCAGGGATTGGAGAGTTCTGTAGATCCCAAAAACACCCAATTTGGTATTTTGAGGGCAGAAAACAGAGTCAGAAATAATGTGCAAAAACATCACAATAAAACAGGGAGATCTGGGGATTCCCAAACCAATTACTCCTCATGCTGGACAGATAACACCACAAGTTTCATGCCATGGGGAGACAGGAGTTTGGGAGAGTCTTTTTACAAAGGAAGAAAAGAGGCCTCAGCATTTTGACCACTGATTATGGAATATGAACACAAAGCTCCACATCACAACCTGGGCATTTTTAAAAGACAACCAGGGCACAGTAGAGACAAAATTTATTAATGATGCTATAAAAACACAGGCATAATAGAACCCAAACTACCTCTTATTCATAAAGACCATAAATAAGCACCTGAACACGGGGAAAAAACCCTAAATTTCTATTTATGTAGAAACAACAAAATAAAATGTCTGTCACAAGTGTCCATAAAAACATAAGAAAATAATTGTCCACTCCATTCTTCAGCTGAAGTCTCTGAAGACATACCAAGAAAGGGAGATGGTTGTGTAAGGTCTGATGCAGCTCCAATGCCAAGTCCCAGCCAACAGACCCAGAACTGCCAGGTTCAAATCCAAATGCAGGCCAGATTACATATGCTATGATGAGTGTGCCTGGAAATCAAACTGGTTTCCCAAGCGTGGCCTAATCTTCCATGTTCACATGCACAACATCTCTTGGTTGGCCTCACACTGGTGACTGACTGGGTGAGGAGGTAAATCAGGGACTGAGAGAACGAGAAACCCTGATTTCTGACCCAAAAAACCCAAACCAAACTGTGCTGTTACGAACAAGACCCTCCTTGTCAGATTTTTACAGAACTGGGGAACAACCAAACAGAACAGAGCCAAATGCTCAGTATTCATCAGCTGCCCCTCCAGCCCCTCCTCAGGCCACCCCTCTGCTCACCTGGACATTCTGCACTGGGCAGTCCTTCTTGGCCAGTTTGAATGCAAAGTAGGAGACTTGGTAAATGTCAGGTCTCTTATCAGGGTCTGGCTCCAGCATGTACCCTTGAAGAGACAGAGATGCTGAGATCAGAGCAGCAGGACACACAGATGCAGCACATCACGCTTGATACAACACAGGACTTTTTTGTGCTGAGGGTGGGGAACCCTGGCACAGGGTGCCCAAAGCAGCTGTGGCTGCCCCTGGAGCCCTGGGAGTGCCCAAGGCCAGGTTGGAGCAGCCTGGGACAGTGGAAGGTGGCCCTGTCATGGCAAGGGTGGCACTGGATGAGCTTTAAGGTCCCTCCAACCCAACCAACTCCACAACTCCACGTTTGGTACAACCAGGTGCTAACAGAGACCTGCCTCCTTCAAAGCATGTGAGCAGTACAGGCTCAGCAGGGCTGTGGGCTCAGCTGGAAACAGGACAGGACAGCCAGGATGGACCAGGACAGATCTTCCACCAGAGCTGGGACCTGCAGCTGCTGCCCAAGCCTCTGGGGCAAGGAAGGGAAATGCTGCCTGGCCAGGGAACAGCACTGGGTAGGACTGGGCATTTCCAGGTGAACCACAGGAAAAGGGTTGATCCAGCCCTGGTGTGGCAGCAGGGCAGGGATTCAGGGCAGCCACAGGCACCACTGCAGACAACCCACATCAGCAAAGAGAATACCAGCCTGCTCTGCAAACACATCCAACTCTGTGTGAGTCAAGACTGTGGCCAGGGAAAGAAAAAAAATCAAAAGCTGTGCTGGAAACAAGAGAGCTGTCCCAGCTTTGCCAAGAGTAGTGCATTGTACACTTAATTACACATTCACTCTAGTCACTGGGATATTTATAAATCATTTCAGTTCTGTTTCCCAGTTCACAGGAGATGAATTCTTATCACTAGCCTAAGTCACTGTGGTCTTTTCAGCTCCTTATCCAAACAGATTTATTACAGCAGAAATACATTTCTGCATAAATAGGCTGATTGTGCCAGTTCCTGCAGGACTCAAAGCAAACGGCTGTGAGTGCTCCTGCCCTTCCCCAGAGCTCACTCCAGCCTGGCCAAACAGAAATCTCTTTGTCATGATCACTCCAAGAGTGATCTCCTAAACCAGTACAAGATCACTTTAACTATCTCTGTGTGCAAGGAAGCCTCTGGAAAGGAGGGAAGTGTTGCAAAAAACCTGACCCTTTGTGGCAGG
>WBNO01009281.1:0-98045 GCA_013400575.1 Peucedramus taeniatus
ATATATATATATATATATACATTTTTATTTTAAATTAATGAGATGGCATAGACCATCTCCCATTTTTAAGAGCTACTTTTGGCTAGTCCAGGGAATCCTCTGCCCTGCCTGAGCTTCTTGAGCAGCCATGAGTAGAAGATCTTTGTCCCACTACAAAGCACTGACATTCTTGCAACAATCTGAAAACACCAGCAGGCACCAGAAAATGCTCCCAGACTTGGTGTGTTCTTTGCTGAAGCACTGAGAGTGTAGGGGCTACCTCTGAATGAGCAGCTAAATAAATAAATTTAAAAATTTAAGAAGATTCCCACGCCATGACTATCAAAACCAAGGTATTTCCACTCTTTTGGCATTTTCATTTGAAAAAAGTTGTAAAAAAATAAAAGCAGAATGTTCTCTCTCTGTCACCCTTCCCTGGGCAGAAGTGCAGGAGGTGTTGGGCACAGGGTGCTGCATTCCCAGTATAAAACTGGATTTGCATCTCCTGTCTGGGATGTACAACAAATCCCTCCATCCAGCAGACAGCCTTTTGGCTTCTGGAATACTGAAAATGTCTCTTTTTTGCCTGCAGAACCAATGCATTAACTCTGAGAAGGGGCAGCAGAAGGAAAGCCTAGAGCTGCTGCTTGCCCTGGAGCTGGAACATCCTTTGAGCAACAGCAAAGCAAGAGAAAGCAAAAACACCTCTCTAAGATGGCTGCAAACAGAAGGTCTCTGCAGTCCCTCCTTAAACACTGAAGATATTTTCATTTAAAAATATCTACTTAAAGGCAGGTTTAATCTCAAAACGGCGTTTTCCACTTAAAAAAAAAAATCACACGCACACAAAAATCCCCCACCTTCAAAAATGTCTTGAGTTATTTCTCCTTCAATTTTTTTTTCCAATTAAATTAATTTAAACAGAGTGAAAAATGCTTTATGCCCTGAGAGCCTGAAACCTCTGGTGTCAGCTGAAACGGGCACTTGTGCTCTCAGCTTCAGCCCTCGCTGCAGGCACCTCTGCTTTGAAGCCTTTGAAGTGTTTGTGGCACAGGAAGAGTCTCTCCTCAGAGAACACCAGTTATTTTACAGATATTTAATGTGTGAAGTGTGTGTGCCTGTGTTTGGGTTCGGATAACGGGGGTTTCACAAGGCAGGTGGGAAAACAGGGATGGGATCTTGACTTGCAGAGCAAAATTGAAGGAAAAACCACCTTGAGAGCATCTCTTAAGATGCTTCCAACCTTCATCAGCACCATCCTGAAGATGCAGATGAAATTATCTGACCTTCAGAGGACTAAAATACTTTTTTAGTGCCTTTAGAATTCATTCACTCTCCCAGCACCAGGATTTCCTTTAGAGGAAATAATGCCACCAAAAAAGCCTGGGAACAGCAGGAGCAAGGTGCCCATCCCCACAGGGCAGCTGGTACAAGCCCCCAGCTTATTTTGGGGATGTGATGCAAAAGCCTTGCAATAAATTTGATTAATGGCTGGATTTTGGAGCTAATTATTTAACTCATGTAATGACCTTGCTTGTGATTTGAGAGGTAAAACCTCTGCCTGCATTTCAGGGGGGCTGATGCAAAATCTCCACCTCGACACCCAGCAGGACCAATTTTGAGGCTGATTTGTTTAAATTGTTACATTTCCCTTCTTTTTTGGGGGGGCAGAGATGCCCAAAGGTTGATGCCTCTGTTTCAGAACAAGCCACATTTATTCACCATGCACTGCAATTATTCCAGCTTGTAACCAATGAGGTTTAATTAATATTAAAATCTTAAATCAGCCAGCTCAGCCAATGTTATTTGAGCACTGATGGTTTGCTAAACACCTTCTCTCATGGACTGGTATTTAAATAGAAGAAAATACAAAAAAAATTTCTTATATCTGAAATGGAAAAACAATTATGTTCTGTGACTTTGCAGAGTTATTTTTGAGGACATGTAATATATTTTTGCAGAGTCCCTGTTCTAGGAGAGGCTCTTTCTTCTCAGTCTTTGTTGCTTCTCTTAATGCAGACACAAGGAAATATTGGGTGATGGATGGGAAAAATACATAGATAAGGAATATAGAATAAACCCTCTGTTTTTCAAACAATTGCCCTTCATGCTAATTTAATTTTAATTTTTACAGCTTTCCTGCAGCCGCCCTTGACTCAGCCAAGGCCAGGTGAGACTTTTTCCTTCTTTGCAGATCCTGAAGTTTATAAAGCTTTAATCTACTTTTCCATAATCAAATGTTAGTACCTGCCAGACTATTTTTTCCCTTTGGTATTTCTTTTTAACAGTAGTCCCACTCTTTAACCCACTGGTTCTTTTGAGTTGAACCAAGGGTTCATCTGATCCACCTGGAAATATCAAGTTCCAGGAGATAAGAGTATCACCTGCCCTCCTGACAATTTCCAAACTAAGTGCAGCACAGAATCTTGGCTATATCTAGAAATATGTCATTTTTATTTTTTTAATTTAAGGAGGGGGAGAGAATACTTGTAGGGAAAAAAAAAAAAAAAAGAGATGAGAAGGAAGAGAGAAGATCAGTGAATGTCCAGCATTGATTTAGAAGCAGGCTCTGCCAAGCAGGAGTAAAAGGAGCCTTTCCCAATCCATTCCATTTGTGGTTATTAGTATTGGTATTGTATTTCTCTTGGCTCCCAAAAGGAAAAGTGGGGAATGAATTAGGAAAAAAAATACTTTTCTGTAAATAATTTTTTTCCAATTCAGATGTTTTTTAGGAAACGAGGTGGGGGGGAAGAAAATCTGCTTCTCAAATGTCAAGGACTTGAAAGACTAAAAATACATCACCGGAATAAATAAATTAACCCAGAAGACAGGACTGATGCTCTGCAGGCATCAGGGATTAAATAAATTCACTAAATTCAAAGTGGTACTGCAGATAAGAGCTCTTTGTGCTGCAGCATGTACAGCTTATTGATTCTGGGATTGAGGTGCTGTGCACTCTTGTAAAGGGGGCTCTGCCTGATCTGGGTTAATCCTGCCCCAGCGCCGAGCGTGGAGCCCGCTCCCCTCTCCCCATTTATTTTAATTTGCTCTGTGCCTTCATTTGCTGCACCACATCTGTGCCTCTCCCCCCAGCCTTTCCCAGCACTGCCTGAGGGACAAGGAGTACTTCAGGAGGTGCTGAGCCTCCTGGGCATTGTCCACAGGGGTGGAATGCCCCAGCACTTCCCTTTTCCAGCGGGTTTTGGGGGCACTGCGGGGACAAGGGGCAGCCAGCAATGCCTGGATCATGCAGGGACCCTAGGGGAGCAGCTCCAGTGGGGATCCTGGTTCTGCACACTCACATTTTGTTACAGGAACCACCAAGGAACGTGTCTGACCAAGATCAAAACATGACCTGGACAGAGAAAATGAATTTTTCTGGACAAAAAAATGAAAAAGTGGAAAGGTTTGTAATAAATCCCAGAGGGGCTGTTGCACACCCAGCTGGAATGAAGATGGGCAAGTTCCAATTTACCTGTGTTCCATGGCAGAGGGTTTTCACCTCCTTGGTTAGATGCTGAACTGTTGAAGTCACTTCACACTAACACAGAACGACATTTAATTCCTCCTTGGAAGCTCACCTGGTGCTCAGCTCAAGTTTCCTTCACAGGTTGCTCTGAAGGGCCAGCAGAGCTCTCCAAACACAGAATTTCATCATTTCCCAAGGAAGAGAAAATCCTCCAGGCCTCTGGAGGTGTGAGGCAGCAGCTGGGCAGGGCAGTGATGCTCTCAGGGTGTGCTGGTCCCCTGGACCATCTCTCCTTGGGTGAGCTGGAGCCAAGCACCAGCACCTTCCCATCCTCGGGGCATTCTTGGGTGCTGGCTTTCAGAATCACTGCAAAAAGAATTGACCTGACCAAAGGGAAAGACTTTTATTATTAATTGTTGTTAGGTATGAGGGAAGAGCTCAAGGAAGAGCTCCATGGCATGGAAGAAGTTGCTACAGGGACTTTTGGGTGACCTCCCCAAATCCCTGCATCTCCCTCAGGTTTGGCAAATCTCCCAATATCTTTCACCAAAATGAAGCTCTTAATCTCAAGACACCTCTCCTACGTAAGGCTGCCTCCTGAGCACGATCCACAGGGCCCATGTTTCAACACCCAGGATTCATTAATATTTCCTGCAGAGTGCTCAGTAAGTAGCAAATAAAGCAGGAAGTGTCCCAGATGTTGGAAAGAAAAAATGGAATTATTCATTGCTTACTAACATCAAATGCTAATGTGAGAAAAGCATCCTTGAAGAAATCCTTGACTAAAATTCATCAGAGTGATGTGAAATCACTGTTTTAATTATGCATTTTGAATGTATTTATTAGTCCCGGTTCTGATCTGACTTACAGATGTTTAGCAGTGATAAGGGTCTGCTGCAGCCTTCGGAATTACTCATGATTTATAATGACAAAACTTGGATCAGAATTAGGTCCTTGTCACTACTCTATAATATCCTTTCATCAAACTTCACATTCAACAGATGAAAGCGAATGTGGTTTCTGCAATTTCCAACTCTACCACTGAGCCCATGAGTTCCTTTTTTTGAAACTGCTACAGAAATGATGACTCTCTCAGCAAATTTTGTCTGCTGGAGTTATACTTGCCATGAGAAACTTGAGAGCAAAGGAATTGGAAACTTTAATCCACCAAAATGATGTATTTGCCCTTGTGCTGGCAATAAACATGGAATTTTAATGAAAGAGTTAATTGCTTTAATTATGCAACTCTACAATCTCATTCTTTCTTATTATTGTGACTATTAGATATAGACCTAATATTGAGAAACTTTCCAAATCTGTGGGAAATCCAGGGATTTGATGAGGCTACCCAAAAGCTCAATATCAGACAACAATTGGATGTGCTCAATACCAGATATTTAAAATAAAACACCCTCTGTTCAAGAATGATTCAAAGCCATGTGGTTTATTTCCAAAGAATGATGGAATTTTAAACTATTGCCTGTTCTAGAGCTGATCCAGAAAGAGCAGGTCTCCAGGGATGCTTTACTCCCTAAGGCATGAATGCATGATTAAGCTAAATGTATTCCATAAATGCCTTGATGACATTAAACTAAATTTTTTAAAGAACAGATGGAGAAAGTTAATAAATATTTCATTCTATAATATAAAACTCACTTCTATATTCACAACTTCAGGGATCCTCAGCTTCACAGATATCAATAAGTCTGATGGATTTCTTGCTGCATTCTCATTCTTCTGCCCTGGTGTCTCTTATGGGATCATCATTTCTGCATGCTTGGATTGTTTTATGGGATCAGTGAAAGGCAAGTGACTGTAAATCTTGACCTCTTCTGCTCCTGGATTGTATACTTTTATTCTTTGTGACCATAAGTGTTCATCTCCACATTGAATAGATAATTAAATGACAAAAATTATTCAAGGGGAGTTTATAGTAAGAAATTATCCCTTTGAAGAACTGATGGAGAACAGGCATAACCCAAGGAGAATCAGGGAAAAAAAAACATTTTAGAATGGCCAAATAAAACACTAAAATCTCTGTGTATTTGGGAATGTCATGAAACATCCATTCACTGGGAAAAAAACCATGATTTTTACCTGCACATCCCAATTCTATTCAAACAAAATTTCTATTAAGGGAAAACAGTGTGGATATTGCTTAAGAACTGTAGCCCGAGCCTGTTATTCATATGAAAGAACTAATCTTTACATGGGGGAATTACAATTCCTCACTCTGTGTATGCCATGAATCTTGTAAAAGAATAATTAGAACTTGCTCCGAAAGGAAAGAAACGCCAGACTTGAATAATATTTTAGGAAGAGCATTAACAAACATTTTTACACTGCCAACAATCTTCAGCGCTTCCTAGCAGAGATTTACATTCCATTATTAATTAACTGCACTGAGTCAATAGTGTGACATAAAGCTCAGGAGATGTGAGTTGAGCACAAACTCTGACATCCACAGGAACGGCGCGTTTTGAGAAGTTTGATTTAAAATTTATGCAAATGAGCTCAGCAAACAAGGACCCAACAAACTACTTCAAAGCACCACGCTCCAGCCCGAAAAACACGACAAGATCAAATCTTTGTCATTTCTCAAGTGTCTTTACAAACCTCTGCATATTCAGGACAGATTATTTCACCCCCAGTAGTTTGGTGGAGAATTAGGAGGTGATTACTCTTCATAGGGTCACTGCCACTTCAGCCTGAGTGACTGCAAGAATTTAAATGTATTTAAATGTTACATAATTTGTCATTTTGGATCTGAGTCTTGTGAGGTGTCCATAGAATACAACGATGTCCCAGCTGAGCTGCCTGACAGGGCTGACCAAAACAAAGCCAGAAAGTACCAGTGCCATTATCCCCACTCCTGTTCCTCCAGCTCCCACCATCATTCTGTTTTTGGGCTGAGAAACTTCCCCAAACTGTGTCCAGGGAAAATATTCAATCCAAACTAATGAGAAAAATTATTCAAAACAAATTTATAGTGAGAAATTGCCACTTGAAGAACTGATGGGGCACAGGCAATCATATCACAATATCATGCTATTGTCCCCCCTCCTTTTCCCTCAACTGGGATCACCTTTCAGTTTTTGGGTTGGGAATCCCCACAAAACTGCATCCAGGGAAAATATTAAATACAGAGTAAAGCATTGCTGTAAAGAAATGCTAATTAATTCATGTTATGTTTCAAGCCACAGAAATTGGTTTATTCCCTTTTTGAAAGTTAGGGTAGGTCCAGGTACATTTGTATCTTCAGAATCAGGGCTTTTAAGGAAGAAAAAATTTTCTTGTGTTTCCCGACATCCCATTAAAATGGTTGTCCTTTGATGTCAATTAGAGCTGGCTAAGAAAAAAAAAATCATCCTTAATTGCTTTTTAGAAATAGACATTATTGCTTGCACCATCGCAGCCAGATTCGATTTCCTTTTACAAGAAACCAGGATGCTGGGAACGCTGTAAAACTCCAGCTCTGCTGAATATGGATGTGGAGCTCTGCTGACAAAGAGCTGCTTTCTCTTGGGCTGTGGAAAAACTGGTGCAAACCCCACCAACGTGCTGAAATATCCCCAAAATGGAAAAAGGCTGGAGCTGGATATTCAGCGGGGGCTGGTTTGAGATGAGCAGTGGTTGGACACCTCTGCTCTGGGGCCAGGCTGGGAGAGCTGGGGGAGCTCATCTGGAGAAGAGAAGGCTCCAGGGAAACCTTCCAGTGCCTAAAGGGGCTCCAGGAGAGCTGGAGAGGGACAAGGGATGGAGGGACAGGACACAGGGAATGGCTTCCCACTGCCAGAGGGAAGGGGGAGAGGGGTTATTGGGAAGGAATTCCTGGCTGTGAGGGTGGTGAGACCCAGAGAAGCTGTGGCTGCCCCATCCCAGAAAGTGTCCAAGGCCAGGTTGGGTGGCACTTGGAGCAATGCGGGATAGGGGAAGGTGTCCCTGTCCATGGCAGGGGGTGGAACAGGATGGGTTTTAAGGTCCCTTCCAACCCAAACCACCCTGGGATTCTGTGGATGCTCAGTGCTCCACCCCTGTCTCCCCATGAGAGTGACCGTAATCTATCCCCACAATTCGAGCTACAAAAATGATCAAACCCTCAAAACTTGGGTGTGTTTCTTTACAAGGAGCATCACCAATTTTCTCAAAGCCTTTTCCACATTTGTCTTACTGCAGGGAATCCATAATGTCTCTGCCCACCAGGAAGAAGAGGAGTCCAGAGAGTAACACCAGGGGCACCCCGGCGGCGGCGAACATGAAGGACCACCCGTAGTAGACGTGCACGGGGACATCATCCAGGCACCTCTCACTCCTCTCCAGGAGGATGTACTTCTGAAAGTCAGCTGCAAACTCCTTCCACATCACAAAGAGAAACACGAGCAGGAGAAATAATCCTCCTGGGAAGAGAGACAGAACTGAGTTATTGTCTGTGCAGGGAACACAGGAATAAAGGTGAGAAAAGATCACAACAGCTTCTCATCCATGCTCTGCATCAAAGCTTTGTGTGGCAGAATTGTTGCTCCTGACGTTGCTCTGCAGATTCCTGTGGAAGCAGAGGCCACTTGCTGAGGGAGAGCCCCACACCACAGTGACCAGTTTCTACCTCCTGCTTTCACCACCAGCACTTCTGAAGGCTCTGCTTCAGCAGGATAAGGCCATGGAGAAACCACCAGAGCAGGGCTGATGTTCCCAGTAGGGACCTGCCTTCCTCTCTCCAAGGTGGAATGTTTCACTTTTTTCACTTTTAATTTCTCAGAGATTCATGAGGAGACACCAAAACTTACTTCTTCCTTTTTTGTGTCTACCCTTGCAAGCAGTGTCGTAGCCAATCCCCACCAGGAATACAAAGATGCCGTGATAAATCCTGCTGGTGGAAAAATTCTGGCACTGCCACCCCCAGAGCCAGCAGAGCCTGCAGGGCCAGCACATTATGGGGTGGGAAAGGCACACAGCCATGAGATATTAATCTTAGATGGGCTACTAAATACCAGAATAATAACAAGAATTATTACAGCACCTTATGCCACAAAGCTGGAGGCAGATGACAAAAATTAGAGTGGCCCAGATCTCATTTACTGTGTATCTTTAAAAAATATCTATTTCTATGGTGCATTTTAAACTCAACATCTATTAAAGCTAAATAGTGACGGTGTGATGACAGGTCTGAAAGCAGTTCAGAAATATCTGATCTTGCTACTTCACAGGTAGAAGCTGCTATTTTTAAATGGTGCTGTATAACATACAGATATACACACACACACATATGAAAGAAATACATCACAGCTTATATTATTTTTATGGTTGAAGTGAACTGCTCAAAATTAATTTAGTTGACAAGTTACCACACAGTTCTGTGGATGTGTTGTGGCTTCTGCAAGATTTAATTTCTCCCCTTGCCATTTTTAAATCAAAGGTAGTTGTGAAGTATTTAATTATTCTTCCTGGCAGCTTATACACTCCAAAATCCAGCTCTTGTGCTAAGGAAAGGAAAGGGGTAAGGATTGACATTGATTTATCTGCTTAGGGAGGTTACTGAATCTTCAGTCAGAGAAAACACATCCGTGTTCTACTGTGATTCTGTTTATAATGGTTATAAAAACATCTCAGAGACAAAAATAAGACTCACATGAAGGTAAGAGGCTTCAAAGTCCTCACTAGGAGGGAGATAGAAGTTGCAGTTCCCCACCCTAAGCTGTCACATTTACTAAACTGCCTTCAATGCCCTAAAAAGATGCAATCTTACCAAACAAAAATTGGTGTAGCCACACAAATATTCTTTACATCACCCCACACTGATATTCCAGCCATTCTCCCTGACGTGGAGGAATCCTTGTTTTTCCTGGAGAGGCAGGCAAGGAGTTAAACAGCAGCTGCTGGAACATTTGCATGTTCATTGAGGTTTTGATACCACTTGAAATTAAGTGCACAAATAAATATTTTACACTTACTATGATAGTTGTATGCTTAAAATACCAATTATTCTACTATAAGAAAGCGATGGTGTGTTCAAATAGTCGCATGTCCTTTACAAAATACAATGTATTGATAAGAAGGCAATTAAGTCTTTATTACTGATGTAATTTAAAATTAAATTAATTAGATAGCAACTGAACCTTGAAAAGTGCTCCTTTAAAGATCAATTTCTATTTCATTAACTTATAATACCTACCGTAAGAGACGCAAATGAAAGCGCAGCCCCGGTGGGACAGAGAACGTGGGTATGGAAATGTACTTTGGAATTTTGCTTTAAACAACCAGGAATTCTGTGTTGATTTCTCCCAGGACAATTCATATGGCCTAAGTCTCATTTTTTTGAAGTAATCAGATCAAAACCTTCCAGTTCTTACTGAGGAGGGTGTGGGAAGTCCCATGTGTGGGTGGCGCCATCCTCAACTTCTTCAGGAGATAAGGAATGGGAATTGGTCCCTCCTCTGGCCTCAGGAGAAGCTCCAGGTCTTGGCATGGAAGGATTTATTATTAAACAGGTATTGGAGGTGATGGCGTGGCCATGGCATCTAAATTAAGAATGTTTTCACACTCTGGGCAAATGACAAGAATATGTAAACCAAGCAGCCTTCTTCCCTAGAATAATTACAGCTGAGTGATGAAGAATCTCTGGGATTTACACGATGTCCTCGGTGGGAAGAGAAAATCAGAAGGGCAGGTGCAGCCAGAGGACAGTGAGAGCTCAGGAAGGGCAGCTCACTGAAATCTGCTCAGCCAGAAATGCTTGTTTGGAGCAATCACAAGTGTATCTGAATCTGTCTAAAATTTGTCACACTTACAGCCATCAGCAGCCTCTTCATCACGAGAAAATCAGGAGGTTTCACTCCTATATTACCAAAGTGTTTGGCATTTTTGTTTTAAAATGTTGTTGTATTTAGGATTTTTCATCTGTTAAACAGGTTTCACTTTACTACCTCCTTTCTGAGGCTTTTAGTGTTGGACACAGCAGAAAATCATCTTTGTTTCCAGCTCTGGATGTATAGACACAGATTCCTTCCTGCATTGGGCAGCAAAATGAAAAACTGAAAAAATGTTTTCTGTCCTAAACATAACACTGGCATTGGCACCCACACCCAAAACACAGGAGGTGTATTGGGTTTGGGTAAGTGAAGACCTCATCATACCTCATCCCCATGCTCCTCTCAGCATCCCTGTGCTTTCTCCACTGGAAAATTACCGAGTGATCCTTTTCCTTGCCTCCTTCTCCCTCTTTGCCTCTGTTCATTAGGATGGTACTGGGAAAAATTAACTGCGAAACTCCATCTCCAGACTGATGAGGTCAACGGCATCTTCTGGGGAGGGGCTAATTGCCAGAAAATTGCAGTGGGGTATTAAATCTGTCTCCTTTGTGTGCTGCAGATCCAGGAGCCTGGAGCTCCATCCCCCTCTCCCAACAGAGCTGCATCTTCTGTGCGGGCAAATTGAAGCAGAGCTTTTTCCTTTCTCTCACTTTATTTCCTTGTGACACCTTTATAGCTGCTAATTGTGGGGACAGGTGAGTGAACTCAATCTTTAACTCTTATTCTGGGGAAGCTACTGAATTTTTGTGTAATCTGCTAATTAGGAGAATAATGAACTTTGACTCGTTCTCCTCTCTCACTCGTTGCCTCTTAAGGATGTTAATAACAACGAAATGGAGGGGTGACCTTCAGCTGCCCTTCCATAACTGTCAGCCTTCACTGCACGTGGGGAGCCTGAGACTGCCAAAGTGGAGCTGCTCCATTTGGGAAGCAGAATGTGAGCAAAAAATCCAGTACTTTAACTCACAGGACTGGGAAATCTTCCCCTTTTTTCCATGCTGTTGGGTAATGCTAAAGAACAGGTTGGTCCCACCACAGGCAGGGATGTGTCCCATCATCCCAGGTTGCTCCAAACCCCATCCAACCTGGCCTGGAACACTTCCAGGGACGGGGCATTCACGGCCTCTTTGGGCAACCTGTGCCAGTGCTGCAGTTCTAAGTTTGGTCTCTAAGATGCCCAAAGGAAAAGAAAACTGAGAAGCACAAGGAAGGAAAAAATAAAGGACCATGAGCAAAGTTGTCTCAGCAACCCAAAGAGCTTCCAGAAGCTGCAGCACAGAGCTCACCCAGCGCTCTTGGTGACATTGCAGTGACAATTAACCAACCTCTGACTACTGAAACAAAGGGACAACCAGGCACCAGGCAGGATCTGCCTCCCCTTGGAAGGGCTGAAGCTCATTCCAAGATGGCAAATGCTGGGAGGAAAGCAGCACACTGGCTCTTGGCTCAGGTATTCCAGGTGCTTTTGGAAGAAGGCTGGCAGGGAAAGCTGCTCATCTGGGGCCGTGGATGTGCAAAGGCAGCACCAGAAAATGTCAGATGGGCTTCAGCTCTTTCCAGAGTCATCTAGTGGAGGAAATCCAGAGAAATGGTCCAATGCTTTGGGAGGGCTCTTAGAAACACCTCCCAGAGCAGTCCAGTGGTTATTGGAGCTGGCACAGTCAGATTTGCCCTCTGGAATGTACAGTAAATAAAAGGCATCTCAGGGGGAAATCCAAAGGGATCCAGTTGAGCCAGAACAATCCTCACCCTTCAGCACTGGATTGCCCCAGCGACAGATGGACACAAAACCCTCCTCAGGCTGGTCATCCATAAATGTCTGGGAATGCATTTGCACCAGTGGTGTCTTTAGAGCCCTTTGGTGGGAAAAGTGACGTCATTTTGCAATGAATAACCATGACTTCTCCCAAAAGCAGGGAGGTGGTGAGCAGAACAAAGCTGCTGGTGAAGGGTTCCCAGCAAGGCCGGGACATCCCGCAGTCCTGGTGCTCCATCTCCCATTCCTGCTGCCAGACCACATTCCCACTCTGCAGACTGCCAGCGTTTTCACACTTCCTCAAGGAGAGATCCTTTCTGCAGGGGAGGTTAATTAACACTGACCTGCAGGCCATGATTAGAAGACAAGAGGCGCTTTCTCCTGCACCATCCCTGCACATCCTGAAGGAAAGGGATGGCTGGGGACTGGAGGCTGTGTTAAATCCATTGTTCCTACTGCTTAGTGCAATTATGCAAAATATTTTTAGAAGGGATAACGAGAAAATAACCATGGAGGGATGCAACCCAAATCCATCCAGAAGCCAGGGCCAAGCAGGATCTAGAGGTCTGAGATCAGGATAAGCCCCCCTGAATAAAAGGATCAGTTGAAACACTAAGGAAACTTTGCTGGAAAACACATTGAATCCTCCTGCTATCATTTGAATGGAAAATATAGTAGGAAGTGTCTTCCAGCTGAACTCATTCCCCCGAATGACTGTTAATAACAATGATTGCTGTTCAGATTGAAGCTGCATTAATACAAACTTCAATTTTAACAGCAGCATCTTTGTCTAATGCCAAGAGGTTTATGTGATGCATAATCAGCTCTTCCAAAAAGTGTCACATTCGAAGCCCCAGCCTTTTAATCAAGGAGTAGTCAAATAAAGTGGAAAAACAATGAAGAAAAAGGAAAAAAAAAAAAAAAAGGAAGACAGTTGAGTATTACTCTGCATTATTTTCTGTGATATTTCTGCCTAATATGCAGGCTGGACACCCTCCTCAGGGACATCTGCTGCCTCCTGGGAGCCTGGACTACAGATGGGAAGAGAAAGTTTCATGCCCTGGTACAGCCCTTGGATTATTATGCATTATGGGATCACAACAACCCCATGGAAAACTACAGGCTTGGGGCAGCGTGGTTGGGAATCCGTTTGTGGAAAAGGCCCTGGGGGTGCTGGTGCCAGCAGCTGGACATCAGCCCAGGGGTTCCCAGGTGGGCAAGAGGCCAGTGGCACCTGGCTTGGATCAGGAATGGTGTCCAGGGGATCAGGGCAGGGCTGTCCCCTGTGCTGGCACTGCTGGGGCACCTCCAGTGCTGGGGACAGCTCGGGGACCCTCATGACCAGAGGGACATTGAGGGGCTGGAGTGAGTCCAGAGAAGGGAATGGAGCTGGGAAGGGGCTGGAGCACCAGGAGGGGCTGAGGGAGCTGGGAAGGGGCTGAGCCTGGAGAAAAGGAGGCTCAGGGGGGACCTTGTGGCTCTGCACAACTCCTGACAGGAGGGGACAGCCAGGGGGGTCAGGCTCTGCTCCCAGGGAACAGGGACAGGAGGAGAGGGAACGGCCTCGGGCTATGCCAGGGAAAGCTCAGGTTGGAGATCAGCAGGAATTTCTTCATGGAAAGCATTGTCCATCTCTATCACAGGCTGCCCAGGACAGGGGTAGAATGACCATCCTTGGAGGAATTTAAAAGTTGTGTAGATGTGGCAGCTGGGGACATGGGTCAATGTCAGAACATTTCTTGTTAAATATTTTCATTAATGTTTATTATGAGGAAGCAGGAGCTGGTGAAGGATCTGCAATTAAGCAGTGGTTTTTCAGAGCCTGATTTCATTACGAAGTTCTTCACTTGGCGCAGCTCAACTGAGCTCCAGCCTGTGGCTGCTTGAGTCATAAAAGAGCTTTTTTCTGAGTTTGAGTCACTGGTATAAATCAAGTATTTCTAATATTGAAGCCAGTTATTCCTCTCAAATGCAGAAAAGGAAAAAGCCCTAGTGATAATTCAGTGGAATCATTGGTAACAGCAGTGGGAAAAATGAATAAATGCCTATTTTTAATTCATTTTCCTGCAGTGCCATCGTTTCATCTTTTCAGGTCTCCTTAAGCCAGCCCTCCCATTTTGGATCATGGGGTTTGCCTTTCATCACTCTGTGGGTTTCCAGTTCTATCAAAGCTAACAGCAGAGGAGCAGCCCAAATGCAAAGCCTGACTTAGGGGAACTGAGCAGGGCTGATGCTGCCCAGACTTAACACACACGCAGGCTTTACTGAAATAAAAGGGTTGCATACAGGAGTAGTAAAAACAAAGTGATTTTCAAAAATCTCAGCCTTGCTAGGACTAAGGACTATCTTGCTAAAGCCTGGCTGAGCACAGGATCATGGAATCAGAGAATGGTTTGGGTTGGAAGGGGACCATAAAGGAGGTCATAAAGACCATAAAGGCCACAGACAGGGACACCTTCCACTGGACCAAGTTGCTCAGAGCTCCCAGGGGTTTAATTCCAGTGGGCAAGAGGGAAATTATCATTTGCTGCTCCCATCAGAGCCCCATCTCCCGCAGCAGCACTTCATCCCCACTTCATGCCCCCATTCCAAAGCCACCCTGCCCAGCCCTGTCCCCTCACCTGAGAGCAGCAGGAATCCTCCCCCAACTTTGTAGGAGTTGGGGCTGGAGAAGGGGACCCCACACACCAGCAGGAGCCCCCCCACGAGCCCAGCAGCCATGGCCAGCAGGATGAACGCCGTCCAAAATCCTCTGTACACTGCAACAGGAGCAAAGTCAGTGAAAGGAGAGGGAAATTTCAACCTCAGAAATCATTTTCTGCCATGTTTAACTCCTGCTTTAGCAACAGTAAAAACAAGAACCTGTGTGTCAGGCAGAGCTGAGGCTCCAGCTTTGCCAGGGCACCTGGAACAGCCACGGGTTCAGGGGGAATGTCATGCCCTACAGAATGGGACTGGAATGAGGCCAAAGGGTTGGGAAGGTTTGCCAGGGAAGCACACCAAGAAAAAGGGTGGGAGGAAAGGACACAGCTCTTAGCTGTGCTGGGGAAGGTTGGAAAAGCTTGGCAAGAAAGGAAAGAAAATAGCAAAATTTGGAGAGGTGGATTCAGACCACAGCTTTGTTCCACTTTAATTAACACTTCGGGAAGGTGCCAGGCTCCTGGTTTAAAATAAAAGCAGTGGTTGCTAGCAGGGCTGCAGGGAAAACAGGACCTCATGAGTTCCCCCATTAATGGCCTTGTTAGACTCTGGGAAAGAGAATGGGGCAGGAGAGCAGCTGCCTCCCCATCCAAGGAATTTGGGGGTTTGGCTATGACTTTAAACAAGCACCCCAGGCAGAGCTGAGCATGCTTGGTCCCTCACATCCCACTGGATGGAACAGGATGGGATGTAGCCCCCTAATTCAAGTTTCCCAGCAGCCAAGTGTCTTGCAGACACTGCCATAAACTTATCCAAAGGTAGTGGTCCTCCAGCAGAGACCCTCTGATACCCTGCTCCCCCATCCCCTGATTTATCTGATCCTTGGACCACCACATCTCACCCTGCCAGTTGTTTTCCAGAAGCTCCAGCTCGATTTAAGCCGAGCACGAGCAAGTGGGTAGTGCTGAAATGATTCACACTTGAAAGAAAAATGATACAGAGAAGACGCGTTTTTCCTCATTTGAAACCATTTTGTCAGGAGAGCCACTTAGGGAGAGATAAGTATCTTGAACTCTCCAAAACCACAGAATTCATTTTCATGTTTAACCTCCCGTCACCCGTTTCTCTCAGGGAGCCTAAGAGGATGCAGATAAGGCAGAATTATCTCCGGAGCAGGTAATAGCTGGAGGAGCCCTCTCCTTGGACAGCCTCCTGTTTTGTCAGCCTTTGCAAATGAGGACGGGCTGGTTGGAAAGAAAAGGGTGTTCACGGCAGAAGAGGCTGCTGCCCCCGAGGGCTCTGCAGAGGATTGGGGCAGGGGAGGAGCCCAGTGCCCAAAATGTGGAGGCTGAGCCAGCCCAGGTCCCCAGAGGTGATGGGGACAGCAGAGCCCGGGTGCAGCCCCCACAAACTCCCACAGAATCACTGAGGTGGGGAAAGAGCTCTGAGAATACCGAGATGGTCCCGGGACTGTCCCAGGAGACACATCTGGGAGGGTTTCCCAGCCGGGGCTGACAGGCAGGGACAGATGCCTCCAGCGCCCTTTATCAGGACGGGAAAAAATAGTGTGTGTGTGTTTATCAGCGGGATCATTCAGAACCGGGACGCTGTGCACGTCTCTCCCGAGCAGAAACAATCCCACTGCTTATCCCTCGTGTTTGCTGCACATCCTGCACCAGCTCCTCCTCCTCCCTCCACAGGTCCTCGGATCCATCTGACACCACGGAGCGTTCCCCGGGGCAGGAATTCTGCACAGCCAAAGAAATGAGCTGCCCTTCCTCACATGCTCCTACTGACAATATTTTTTTTTTTAATTAATTTCTCATAGGAAAAAAAAAAATAAAATGAAACTAAAAAAAGGTACTACTAAAGGCTAAGGAAAAGGTCAAGATGTTTGTTTGTGCAGAATGTCTGCCCTGCATCCCCGGAGGCAAGGCAGACTGATGCACACTATTTAAAGAAATCAATTCATTTCAAAAAAGATCATTGAATTAATTCTAACTGCTGCCACCAATTTAGCAAATTAAAATTCCTAACAGCAACTGATTCATTAAAGAACTTGGAAAATATAGAGAAACATAAATAAAAAGGGACCCGGTTGAAAGGAAGCTCTCCAACTGTGTAGTGTTCAATGCTTTAAAAATCAGCCAGTCACTTATGTGGGTTTTCTAACAATTTGGTCTTTAACTGATTTTCCAATGCTTGTTTATTTTGTCTTGCAACAAATCAACACCTGAGCTATCCCAGGAAACCAGATTCTGGGACCGAGTCAGCACCCGGGCTGGGTCTGGCTGGTCTGGCTCCAGCTCCTCCCAAGGAGTGAGGAGATGGGAGAGAATGGATTTATCCTCCTGCCTTGCTCACAGGAGCTGAGACCCCATGAGAGGGAGCTCAGCCCATCCCAGCAGGGCCAGGCTGCAGGAGAGACAACGTGGGGGAACCTCCCAGCGTGTGCTGGGGCAGCCAAGCCAGCAGGACTGGATTGTGAAGGAGCTTTCCAGAGGTCTTGGCTGTGTGAACTTCCAGCAGGAGAACCACAGCACTGACACACATCCCAAATCTTTGCCTGATCCCTTGGAAAAGGAGCTGCTGGGGGAGAAGGGAGGAAACTCACCTGCAGTTGTGTCATAGGAGGGATGGGGGAAAGGTCCCACAGCAATGGGCATGGGGAAGAGGTAGCCATGCATGCAGAACTTGGGGTGTGCTTGGCTGGCTGGAGAAGACAAATAAAAAGAAGAATTAAACCCCAGTTTGCTTTTATTTCCTGCAGAATCAGTTACAGTACTGAGACAGTGATGTGCTATTGTGCAAAACCTGCAAAACCCTCAGTGAATTCAGAAGGCTGGGGAGGAAAAAAAGACAATAAATCTTGGTTAGAGAGAAAAATAAAAATAGAAATAATAATTATGAAAGAGGGGACGTATCAGAGGATCTGAGACTGCTTCTTGCACATCTCATCTTCATAACCTGAGTTTGAGGTGGAAAAAAATCATGAAAGATGGAGCAACTGAAGTCAGTGTCAATATTTTTGTTGCTGTTTTCCTCCAGAGAATGTGCCTCACCACCTGGAAGGGTCAAAATGTTTGGGTACCAGAACAAGATACTTCCAAGACCTCCAGCTGGTGAGAAGGAAAAGCACAATTAGAATGGAAGTGCCCCATCAATATTAATACCACTGAGGCTTATCATGATTAACAGTAATAGAATGAATGTTAAATGAATTAATTAATGGTTGGCCACTTATTTAAATATGTTCCCCAGCTCAAAGGAGCACTTTATAATAGGTGGACATTAGTTCATGCTAAATTGACTATGGAATACCTATTGAATTAATTATTACATCCACAAGAGCAGCAAATTAATTTGCCATGATCAATCCCATTATAATAAATACCTAAAGAAGTAGCAAAAAATTTGCCAGTTATCAGAGTGACTCATTTTACTTCAGGTAAAATTATATTATGTATTTCCATATAATGTAATTCAGTAGCAAACTCCCTGTCTCAAGCCTGTCCTTTTTTATCACAAATTTCCTGTGTGAAAAACCTCCCATTGTTGAGCGGTGGCGGGAAGTATTCCTGCAAGATTTTACAGGAAACAGGTCAGGGGCTGGGGGACATCGAAGTCATTTGAAATTTTAATCACTGCAGAGTAAATTTAGTGTGGGAACCTGCATTATTTGCAGGGAAGTGCCCTCTGAGGTGATTGTGTTGCTCCACAGCTTCAGGAACATCTTCCATCGAGGCCTCGGTGGGCACGGGACCAAGGTTATGGTGGTGTTTGAAGTCTTTGCAGAACTTATTTAAAATCTGGGGGGTTTTATCCCAAATCCTACTGTAGAGTTGTGGCCCCCAGCAGGGTTGGTGCCAGGTATGTCCTGGTGTGGTCTCATTCCTTTCCTGCTCCTGGTGGGAGCACCTGGTTCACTGGGCCAACCCTTCACTGCATGAGGGCCACCAGGGTGGCACCAACCAGTGACACAGAACAGATTTCACCCTTTCCTTCAGTTTGTTTTTGAAGAGTGAATGTGTTTTCAAAAAAAATTAAGGATTTTGCATCCCTCTCTGCTTATTCTCAAGTGTAATTTCAATGATCTTAAAAAGTAAAAAAGATGAGATCTTAAAATAAAATGGCTTTCCATGCTGCACCACTGGTCCTGAGCAACCAGGGACACCCTGAATGTGCAGTTCCAGCCTTCCCAGTGCTGAAATCAGTGGGAGCTGGGAATGCTGAGCACCTGGAAGGCAGAAAACAGGGACAGAAGAGCCATGCTGGGAAGGGCATGGACTCACATTTACAGAACTTTGCTGAACACAAACATCAATGGGTATTAGGAGGGAGGGGGAGGAAGGATCAGCATCTCCTTGCTGATGGAAGCCACCCCTTCACATAACCTTGTAGGTGATGAATTAAATGGCCTCAAGAGGTTGCAACATTTCTGTGAACAGCCCTCTGAGAGCAAAATCCAAGTCAAAAAATGAGCATAGAAAGGGCACAAAAAGAGTGAGCCAGCTTTGCTTTTCACTGAAGGTGAGAATGACAAAAATGAAATAAAAACTGTCTCCTCATCCCTGGGAGCACTTCCTGTGTTTGTTTCCCATTAAACTGTGAGGGAAAGCTGTGGATAGGGAATGGTGGCATTGTACTCACTGTACCAGAAGGTCCAGATGCTCTCGGGGTGGCCCTCGCCAAAGAACCAGCACCGCCAGAAGAAACCCTCGTGGTGGAAAGTGAGGATCTCCTTCCTGAACTCTGTTGGAGTTTCACCCTGGGGAGGAATGAAAGTCCAGGCTGAAACAGGGAACATCATGGTACAAAGAGGGTATGCTTTGCTTAGACAGATGTTGATTTAATTTTTTATGGAGTTTTCATTTGGTTTTTGAGTCAGTTTTGGAGGGATTGGGGAACACGGAGGAGCTGCTGTCCTTGACTTTCTGCTGTGTCACAGCTATGAAATGTTCTGAAAACAAATTGTCCTGCAGACCTGCACAAACCATTTGACTCCTTTTCTCCTGTCCTTAAACCCCTGTTGGCCAGAGCTGGATGGGAATTTCAGGGAGCTGGGCCTTCTGGCTGTGTTCTACTCCACAAACACCTTCCTCCAACCCCCAGACCAGACCTGCAAGCACAAGGTTTTGGTCTTTCCTGAAGGGACAATATTGCAAAGTCCAGTCATGAAAGATTTACCAAAGAACTTATTAAAATTATCTTCAGAACCAGTTTTATCTTCCTCACACACAGTTTAGTAAAGGAGACAGGACTGTGACAAAATTAAGTTTTATGATGGATGGGGAATGTCCATAGAGGAATGGCCCCTGTGAGCCACAGAAAGGAGATGGGACTCAACAGGGAGGTGCTGGAGGTACTTATCCTGTCACAGGTTAATAGCTTTGGGTGGGAAGGGACTTTAAAGCCCATCCAGTGCCACCCTCTGCCATGTGCAGGGGCACCTTTCACTGTCCCAGGTTGCTCCAAGCTCCATCCAGCCTGGCCTTGGACACTTCCAGGGATCCAGGGGCAGCCACAGCTTCTCTGGACACCCTGTGCCAGGGCCTCACAGGGAAGAATTTTTCCCCAGTATCCCTCTGGCAGTGGGAAGTCATTCCCCCTTGTCCTGTCCCTCCATCCCTTGTCCCCAGTCCCTCTCCAGCCCTCCTGGAGCTCCTTTAGGCCCTGGAAGGGGCTCTGAGTTCTCCCCAGAGATCTTCTGCTTCCCTCACCTCAATGTTTTTATGCATCACCTTAGAGCAGCTTCCACAGCTCTGACCTGATTCTCCTTTTACTTTCAGGATAAAACCCTGGCTATGACAAGGGGAACATTCAGCCCTGAAACTTCCTCAGCTGGTGGCTCTGACTTGGTGCATCCACAGCACATTTCACTGAGCTTGCCAGATACTCAGCCCATCCTTATCTGTAAGGGACAGGATTTGACAGTTTAAGAAAGGGCAGAGAAGGTAAAAACAGAGCCTGTTATCCACAACCAGTAACAGAAATAGAAATAATAGAAACAGTGGCTGAAATAGAAATAAAATAGCTCAGAGGGAAGAGTAAGAGCAGTTCCTATTTCTGCCTGGTGCTTTTGAAGTCACTGCCTCAGCGTCAGGCTCCCCAACACTTGGCCAAGAGCGTCTCTGAAATGTTTGAGATGCTTATTCATGTTGTGCAGTGCATCACCTCTGCTCCCTCCACTTTTAAAAACAACTAAAATGTGAAACAATTAACACTGTCACTTCCCAAGTGCACGAAAACAGGTGGCACTTCTCTGTCTGTGCCATCCCCAGGCTTTACTGAGCTGCTTGAAACTAAAGACCCTGTTTTCTGTTTCACTTCTCCAGGCATTTTTTCCATCATAATTTTTTTTTTTTTTTTAGTTGGGAAAGTCATTTGGAACCATGACTCAAGCAAACAGTGCCCTACATTTGATTATTGGATTCTGAAATGAAAGAAAAAATATTTCTTGCTGGCATCATGATGCCTACCCAGGGTGACTCACCGCACCAGGAAAAAAATCAAACCTAATTGGATTGAACTTTGAAGTAACAAAAAGTCTGCACACAACAAGGATCTTCCTGTCATTTTGTAATGGAAACCACACATTGATTGGCACAAAAGGATTTCGGGGGAGTGGGTGGCTCGAGGAACTGATCTGGTTGTTATTTCATTGAAGAGTTAGACAACAGCAAGTGCAGCGAAAATCCAACTTGAGGGATCTATAAACGAGTGACACCAGCTCTTAGCACTAAAATATCAAGCTGTCCCTTGAAAATTACATTTCCTGCTAACTAAAATCCTATATAAATCTTACTTTGAGGATATCCAGGCCACTGGTCATATGGGCAGGAACCCGTCTGCTCTGCTCTGTGTCTGATGTTCACTTTAGTTTGGTGTCTGTGCTGCAGCTGTATCACTTCAGATGGAAGTGATTGCCAAGGCCCACACTTTTAAATGTGAACTAGTTTTAAATGAAGAAACTACAGAGGGAGAAATCTTTTAATGGCAAATATCAGGAGATATCATTTGTTTTTAGAGGGAAATGCTGTCAACAACTAAAGCTCTTACATTTTTGCCTTTCATTCTCTAATGTTCATATCTGCCAGATTACAAAGATTTCTTAATACTTACTAGACATGATTTACACCAGCCAAATATTATGGAAAAGCCGGGTTGTATTTTAAAGAATTTAAAGTTTTACCTCAGGCTGACATTTTACATTAACAGGTCACTTTCACTGAGCATAAATATTATCACAGACTTCAAAATTTTAGATCTGAAATTATCTAGGTAAGTTCTTTCAAAGCCCAAGATTTCAGAGCTCACCGCCCCGGTGCTCAGAGTGCTGTTCCCATGCTCGAAGACCCCGCAGGTGTCCGTGGCCAGGAGCCAATAATCCGTCCCAAAGGCGATGAGGAAGAGCAACACCCCGGTGCCCCCGAGGATCCCGGCTGCCAGGGCAGCTGCTCCAGCCTTCATGGGGCAGCAGGGGGGAAACCAGCACAACTGGAAATCAGAAAAGGAGGAAAACCCCCGAGTTTCCCGGGTCTCTGTTAGAGCACGGCCGGAGAAATGCTATTTTTGGATGTGGGTAATGATCTCCTGGCTGGTGTGAGTTTCAGTGGGTGGTGGGGCAGGACTAATAAAAGCAGATGACCTGGTGTAAGCGAGCAGCTGTGGCATTAAGGATCATGACAAGCAGCTACTGGGGCAGAGCAGAGAGCCATCCAAGGGGACACATGGCTGCTGCTGCCAGAGGAGCAGAGCCAGGAGCCCCCAGGACACGGCTCTGGGTCACGAGTGCAGAATTCCCAGGACACCAGGGAGTTATTCCCATCCCTCCCTGCACACACAAGCAGAGATGGACTCCAAGGTCTTCCCCACACCGTGGACCCCGTGGTGTTCTCAGCCACTGTGGTGACACCCCTCACTGTGTCCCCACAAATGGCACCTCTGGAATTTGCGTCTTCTCCTTCCTCTGAGTAAAACTCTGATGTGGCTTTTACAGAAAGGAACCCCAGGGATGCAGGAAAAACATTAAAACACTGGGAGATCTTATATATCCCAGTGCTCTTGGAAGGGTTGCAGTCACCACCTTTGCACCAGGCAGGTCCACATGGAGCTGGACAAGGAGCATCCAACCAGGTGCACACACGGACACACTGGGGATGTCCTGCAGCTGTAAATGATGTTCTCCCTCCTGCCATGGAAAAGTGGATTATATGGATCCATACCCCTCCCTCCCACCCACCCAGCCTGCTGTGGGAGAAAAGTCTCCTGGGAGCAAGGACATTCCTGCATGGAATTTCACTGCCATTTGCTTCCTAATGTTTTTGGCTTCTGCTGGAGCATCTGCTGTAGATCACTGCCAGGAATGGGATGCCAGACTAGGAAAATTATAATTTCTGTAGGGCAATAACTATATTCCTGTGGCATGCCAGGAGGCTGGGAGAAGAAATTTAAATTACAGTCAAAAATCAAGTTCTGATTTTCTAACCTTAGCCTTAGTCATGACCTGCTCTAAACAGGGGGGTGATGATGTTGACTTCTCTATCCTATGGGAATTTGTGTTGCCTAATTAATTTCCAAATTAATTTAATATTTAAAGTTACCTGTGAACATATGGGTATCTCAAAGCAACTGCACACTGGTTGGAGAACCTGGAGAGGGTTGGGAAAAATTTTGACTACACTTCTTATTGAGGCATACAGAGTGATGAATGCTCTCAATCTTCTGTTGTGCTTCCATAAGCACAAGAGAATTTAAATTACAATAATTTATTTTATCCTCTGCATTATCTTTCTTAAATATTGCAGGGGTAGCTGTTAAATAACACATTAGACCTCTCTCCCTCACTGTTCCAGGGCCAGAGTTGCTCCAGGTTTAACCTGACTGTGAGCATGTGAGGAATTCCATAGGATCCAGGATCCAGAACAATCCTTTCACTGACACAGGAAGAAAGGAGATCTGGGACAGGGTGCAGACTTACCATCATGCAGGGTCAAAACTCAGCCACAGAGCTGGGATTCTGCAGGAATAAACACACCCTGTCCATCCCATTGTCCTGCCATTCCACTGGAAACACTCCCAGCTACTGTGAGGGATTTCCACGTAGGTTCTTGTGATCAACCCTCCCTAAACCTCCACTCATCCCATTCCTACACAAATTACCCTTTCCCACCTCATCCCACCATATTCACTCTTTTTCCATAGTTTTGAACAGCAATAACAAACCCATCTCCCAGTCACTGGTGCTTCACTGCTGCTCTTTGTAGTGAACATAAAATGGCTGATTAAATACAAAATAAAACTTATCTATCACCTAAATAATCAACTAGTGCAATTCCAATCAGCCATTTAACTACCACACAATCCTGGCTAAACCTGTCTGCAGTGACAATGACAATTGGTTGCCATCTCTTCTTGTGATCTCCTCCTCAAAGCTGGACACGACTGGGAGGAGCTTTGGCAACACTCAGAGGAGCTGGGTGAAAACAAGGATTTGCACACCAGGAGTGAGGAATTTTTTTGTAGCTCACACTGCAATTACATAAAATTAAAATGCAAAGTGGGCACTTGTGTATTTTTGTTTTGAAAAAGGGATTCGTGCACACTTCCACATTTCTGGGTGTGTTTTGAGCCAGCTGTATTTGGCACTGCTGTTTTTGTGCTGCTGCACATCCTGAGTTAGTGCTGTTTGCCATTTGGAAGTGTCCTCTGGAATTCTGGGTCCCACTGGCAGAAAAACTCCGTGTGGCTGAGGCAGAACATTGCTGGTGCCCAGCCTTGGCTCTCCACAGGATGCCTTGTGCCCAGTCAAACATCCTCCAAATTCCGAGGCTGTGGAACAGGAATTGAGTTCCCAAGGTTGAAATGTCTCTCCATGAACTGAAATCCCACTCCTGACAGGTGTTTCTTTTCAAAGACAGGTTGGACAGGGATTGGAGCAACCTGGATCAGTGGAAAGTTCCTTGCCCATGGCAGGGTTTGGAACTGGATCATCTTTTAAGGTCCCTTCCAGCCCAAACCATCCTGTGACTCCAGGATGGTTCTATGACTCTTTGTCACAGCCCCAAACACATCCTCATCACCATCAGGATCCAAAAAATTCCTGGACAATGAGACCATGTGGTCTCTCCCACAGCCTGTAGAAAGTGGTAATGATGAGGTTTGTCCTTTGGAGCCCATGTTGGGATCTCTGGAATGCCACACCAAAGCCCAGGGTAAATTAACAACCCAGCACCACATTCCATGCAAAGGCAGGCACAAATATCATTTAACTCCCAAGAAAAACAGCCCTTCCTTTCTTCCCTTCTCCTGGTGCCAGCAGGGACCTGCCTCCAGCATCCTCTTATCCAGAGGTCAAATGATGGTGCCACCACGGGCAGCTCCAGGACTTCAGTGGTTGAAAAGCAAACTTGTATCCTAAGCATTTTATTAATTCCTAATTGACCCTGAGGATTTTTTTTTGTTTTCCCTTAAACTTTTAAACCAAAATTGTGACACCCCAAAACATACATATTCTAGCAAGGAGCTGGGGCAAGTCAGCTAAGATTTTTCACAGAACTGGCTGTTTTACCTTGGAATTGATCAAAGACTCCATCAGCACAGTCTGTGTTGTTATTTCCTGTAGTTTGATCCATGCTCACAAAAAAATTTACATTTTATGTAGGTAGAGCAACATATTTTCATTCTCTCATGCGGAAAGCAGAGGATTTCTTGGAATTTGATAGAGACGAGTTTCCAGGGCTGCCTTTGGAGATTTCACTGAGTCCCTTTGGAGATCTGCAGACCTTTCTTCATTGGAGTTAAGCCTGATGATCCTGGGTGGTGAAATCCTGGAATAGGCTGCTCAGGGCAGGGGGGGAGTCCCCATCCCTGGAGGGATTTAAAAGCTCTGTGAATGTGGCACTTGGAAACACAGACCAGTGGTGGCCTTGGCAGTTCTGGGGGCATGGTTGGGCTCCATGGTTTTAAAGGGCTTTTCCAAACGAAATGATTCCATGGTTCTCTGATCTGCCCTGCTCCAAAAGGTGTTCCACTGTGTGTTCCCTTAGGTAGGTCAGTGAATCTCTCTTGAGTCTCTTCCTCTTTTCTCCCAAACCTCTGAACAAGAAGACACCAGGGACAGCAAAGCCAACCAGACCATGACAAGAGCACCCAAGCACTGCCAACTTTACCTTGGAAAAGCCACCAACATCCTCGATGGTTTCACAAAGAGCAACCCCCCAGTCTGAGCTGTGCTGGAAGGGAGAGCAATAGATACCCACGTTGACATTTGCCCCTTTAATTCTGCATTAAAATGATAATCTCCAGTTCATCTCCATCACATGCTCCTTTTTCATCTCTCCCGTCTCCACGTCTCTTGGAAGAAGCACATAAGCCTGGATGTTGAAAGATCCTTAATGGCTCTTCTGAGGCTGAATCCCCTCCAGGACTTGATGTCAGTAGAGAAAAAAGCTCAAATTTGCCTCACCTGCTTCTCAAGCGCTGCCAGCCCTTTCCAGGATTAAGTCATTATAATCTCCTTAAGCAGTCATGAAATAAAATAAACACAAGTGTGGTTTGCTGCTCAAAATAAAAATACTAAAGTTCACATGAGGAAATGTTTTTGGAGTTGTGAGTACAGGGGAGATTTGCCTGATTTTCAAATGCAGCTGATTGATGTCTTTGCAAAGAGTTTTCTGATGTGGTTTTTGGGCTCTCGCTTTGCCATCGAGCTACTCCCCCTCATTAACAACTTTTGCCCATTTTAACCTGAACTTTCCACAGACTCCTGTAAACTTCCAGAGTAGGCACAGAGCAAAAACTCTCTGAACTCCTAAAGGAATCAAACTGATGCAATTTATTTCCACAGAACCATGCAATATTCAATGATACACTGAATCCGTGTTTTTAACACTTTTTAAAGGACTAAAACCCTGGAAAGAATTAATTAGGCATGCTCTGAAGCCTGAGCACTTAACAGTTTTCCACTTGGTTGTAGAATTTTAAGACCACCAACACTGGATACTGGCAAAGATTATCAAAGGTATTCTGGGCTGAAATACAAACTAGTCAGAGGGCTTGGCCACTAAGCGACTGGAAAATACTTCATAAAAGCTTTAGCTGGGCTATTCTATTTTGTGAAGAAATTTTAAGAAAAAATCCACAGTATCCAGAAGGTTAAATTTAGGGCAGAGTGACTCACTGGGAAAAAATGTCATGCTGGGAACATTGTCTTCTCTGCAGATCAAGCAAATTGTTCATGCAGCACAGAGGTATTGATGGACCCAGCACTCCAGGTGGGGCTGGAAGGGAATGATGGGTTGGAATCCACAAAGGATCCCATTCCTGAGCATGGGAATGTGGGGCTGGGCTGGAGCAGCCTCTGCAGCCACTGCACACTTGGAGCCAGCAACCTCTGGAACTGCCAGAAACTGGGAGACCTTCATGCTGAATTGAGATGAGAATGTAAAATTTTTTTTAAAATGCAAGGAATTTTTTTAACCTTTTTTTTCCATATCAGATAAAATTTCCATTGCATTTTCTGGCATTCTTCCAATGACCTCGGTTGCCTACAAAAATATGACAGAGAAAACTACCCTTGCCAAAACAGCCACCATTTAATAAGGTCCTTGATAACCCATAATGATATTGCAAAGAACTGATGGGAGTCTCAATTGGAAAAGGTTCCTTATTTAAGTGCCTGATGCCCAGAAAAATGATGGATGCTGTAAGAAGATGACAAGGATGGATGCAAGACAAAGATAGTACAGACACCCAGGTATTTTGGACAAAAATAACACAGGTCAGATGTAAAAGCATAAAACCAAAATAAAAGAGGCAGAAAACCCCAAACAAAACCCAAGCAAGAATCAGTTAATCACAGTTTCTATCCTTGATTAAAAACTCCTAGACAATCAAATTGATTTAATTTCCTATTTGCTCTCCCACTATAGAATAAAAACAACTTACCCTAGTAAATCCTCCTATGACTATTTACTGATCAAAACTTAAGGAGAAATTTAAAACATTGAGGACATAAAACTGAAGGTCAACAGGGAGACCAACCCCAGAGAGCTGAGGACCTTCAGGTTCAGTATTTTTTTCTCTCCCTTGTATGCAATGGCTTTCAGCAGTAAACAACAACACCAATTTTATTTCCTTGTTAAAATCTCTTTCCACTCTCATGATCTTGGGATCACTGGCCAAGGGTTGAAGGAGCTGGTGTTCCAAGAGGATCTGCCTGGAATGACACCCCTGAGTGTCCCCACCTCCTGATGGTGTCACCAGCAGCATGTTGAAGATGTAAGGAGAGACTAACTCAGAGATGATCCCATAACACAGTGAGTTTAATTGAAACAGAAATGCAGAACACTGCAGCATATTCATAAATGTCTTAGATTGTATCATATATTACAAGATAACCAAGAAAAATAGGCTGTTTTCTAAACCTAATACAGCCAAACCCACATGGCTCCCATGCACGTGGATTAAAATAGGAAACCAACCAAAATTGTAATAAATTAATGGACGATGACAATGAGCCTATGTTGAAATCAACACATATGTACATATATGTATATATACATGTAAAACACACACCTATTGCTAAAAGCTCAAATTTTCCTTTGCAATGAAGTGAATTTCCAGTGACAGAGTGACCTTCAAGTCAACATGAACCACCTCAGCTTATGCCAGGACACCATAAAGGGTTTTTTTTTTCTGAAGAAAATGAGACCTTGGATCATTGCAAAGCAAATACACATAATTTTGTGCCTTTAATTTAAAATGAAAGCCCCAATGTACCATGCAGGGCTCTCCTAAGGGAGTATTTCTGCACACAGGAGACTGGTTCTGCGAGCCCAAAAATATCATGGGGAAGAGTCTGAATTCCTAGTTTCTTTTAATGCTGTTTGAAAAAGAGCCACTCATTCAGATTAAACACTCTTGGATCAGAGCAAGGAGAAGAGAAAGAAAAATGTCAATGCAAAACTAAAACTTGTCCTGTCAGGTTCAGTAAGGACAAGAATTCAAAGGCTTGAACTTACCTGGAGTTTCAAAGAAAATGACCCAAAGCTGGGGCTATGTGTCTTCCTCAGGTCCTGTCCCCGGGGTTTACCTGCATCTGCTGTGCAAAGGGCTCACACCTTTCCTGGGAGAAGCAGCCAGGGTTTGGGTCACCCTCTTGGCACTTTCAAACCCCTCTAAACCCACAGCTCCCAGCTATGGCAGCACAGATCATCCCAAAATAATTTTATAGGATTAATGCGACCAACCAACTATGTCAGAAACCTTTCCCATCTATTTAAGGGCTTTCATGCTCATCTCCTGATCTCACCACTGGGTTTGGAGCTTCCTCATTTTAACTTTGAGATGAACTATTCCTTACATAAATTATTAAAAACCAGTAAGAATATACTTCTCCCTTTTAACTCAGCTGCAATAATTTTTCATTAGCAGAATTGTGGCTGGGTATGGGACAATCCCTCAGGTAAGACACAACCCCTTACTTAACTATGTCATTTAACTTTGGGCTTCATGAGATTAATGTTTATAGCCAGGATCCATTGGTTCCTGAGGAGAAGAAGAGATCTGTTGCTGTTTCTGCTCTTTCCTCCATCCCCTCATAAAACCTTCTTTGAGATTATCAAGTTTTTCCCAACCTATAATCCAAATGCTCCCTGCTGTTTAGCCTATCCCTGAAAACTAATGAGAAGATCCCATATCTCACCTTATTACAACATACTTCCTTGCAATTTCAGCAATTTTCCCAGACTAAACAGGCTAATTTTTCCTAGAAATTCCCTGGCATTGCTGATGCCCAGCTGGGCATTTTTTCCCTCAGTTCCCACTGAAAACCCAACACTGGGCAATAAGAGTGACTTTCCATGCAAACCACTCCGGATATTCCACCCTGTCCACCCCAACGTGCATCTTATTTACATTATCTACATGTGGAGCAGCCCTCCCTGAAGGAGTCAGAGCCCTCACGGGGAGCCAAAGCATCCCTTGTGTTTGTACATCTCCAGGGTCAGCTCCTTCCTCCCGCCCCAGGTGTGGTCACTGGGCTGGGGTGGTGGGATGGCACACACGGACTTGGATCGGCTCTCCTTCACTTCCCGAACCTTCTCTGTGTTCCCCACTGTGGGAAGAGAAACACCCTGAGAAACACCACGAGAAACACCACAGAAACCACCACAGAAACCACCACAGAAACCACCACAGAAACCACCACGAAAACCACCATGAAAACCACCACGAAAACCACCACAAAAACCACCACAAAAACCACCACAAAAACCACCACAAAAACCACCACAAAAAACACCACAAAAAACACCACAAAAAACACCACAAAAACCATCACAAAAACCATCACAAAAAACTCCACAAAAAACACCACAAAAAACACCATTCTCTGTGGTTCAGCAGGAATGAAGGAACATCAAGGTGGCCATGTGCTCTTTGGGAATGAGCTGTTCTACTCCAAGGATCACTTCCCAATTATAAAACAGGAGAAAAACATCAATGTTTCCATGGAAGAAAAAGCCAAAAATGGCATTTTAAACCTGGGTTTACACTTTGAAATACATAAAGTATTTGGATGAATATCACCATTCTTTTGTCAGTCTACACCTGCAGCTTTGCAGAGCAAAAATTCATATTGGTGACTACCTTAAACCAGCTCTGGACAAGGCAGGTGTCCTGGTGGAGCACCTGGAATGTCACATTGTCACATTATGGGGTTGTTTGATGAGGATGAACATGCAACCACGACAGAAGGGTTACAATCTCCTTCTGCTCTGACACCACTGTATGTCAGGGGCCATGGTGCTCGTGTTTTCCTTGGGGTGGGAAAAAAAAATGTACCCAGAAATAATGGTTTTTATCCCTTTTCTCTGCTTACAGTCATGGTTTTCTTCAGGAAGAACATTACTGAAGTATTCCTAGTAAACTGTGGATTAAAACAGCTACATCCCAGGTTGGATGAGGCAACCTGACCTAGATGGAGATGTGCCTGTTTGAGGCAGAGGGGTTGGATTAGATGGCTTTGAAAGGGCCCAAACCATTCACACCAACCTCAGGCTGGGCTGAGAGGGGGCACCAGGCCTCTTTCAGCTCTTCTTGCTCACCCATGAGGCTCATTTAAGGAGCCTCACTTTGTCCCACAACGTCCTGCTGGGCCATTCCACGAGGATGAGGGTGAGCAGGGGAGGGCAGGGAATGACCCCCAGCTCCCCAACTTACCAGTGAAGGAGCGGCAGAGCTTGGGCTGTGGGGTGGCCTCGCCCTGCGCCGAGCTCGAGTCCTCCTTCTGGGACTGAGGGAGAGAAGGACTTCAGTGCCCTGTGGAACTTGTTCACAACACTCCTGCCCCATAAACCAATCATCTGCAATCCCCAAGGATTCCACTCGCATTCGTTTAACTTTTGCCATGTAAAAATAAGCAACAACAACAACAAAAAAAAGGAAGGATTGCTAAAAATGGACTGAAGAGATGGCAGGAAGTATTTGCAGATGCTGATTTGCTACAACATAGAATCATGGAATGGCCTGGATTGGAAGGGACCTTAAAGATCATCCCATTCCAATCCCTCTGCTGTGGGTGGGGACACCTCTCACAGGACCAAGCTGCTCCATCCAAACTGGCCTAAAACCCTTGCAGGGATGGGGCATTCACAGCTTCTCTGAACAACACTGCAAGCTCTTTATGGACTGTCAAGAATTTAGAAATAAAACTAAATAAAACACGAGCCAGTGTCGGAGGCTTAAAGAATTAAAATTGCACAATAGAGCAATTATGTTTTGAGTTCTGGAAGAGGTCTGAGCTCCCCAGGAATGGTTCAGCAGAGAGGATGGGAAGGAGCAGCCCTGGAGCTGGGAGAATGGGGCAGGGAGTGCAGAAGGCAAAGCTGTCCCCAGGATATGGATGTTTCTCACCTTGGCTGTTCCCCACGTTGGCTGCAGGCCAAGGAGGCAGGTAACGAGCTGGCACTAACGAGCTCCCTGTCCTTTCACTCCAGTGCTAATCTCCACCCTCCAGGACAAAAAAATAGGAATGAAAAAAATAAAAATCAGGTAGCACAATGCCGCCTGGATTGTTCGGTGCCTCTGCAAACTGGGAATAAGTCTCTCACGCAGCTGTGATTTGGCACCTCGGTCCAGAAACCCAGACTGCCAGAATAACTCTGGACACCTCCCAGCCTGGTTTTCTGCTTTGTTTCGGTTCGTTCTCCTCCCTCCCCTAACGAGGACCGCTGCCCTCCATCCCTTGTTCTCACTTTTATTGACCATTTTAATAACAATGCCTTCCCGGCTCCGGCAGCATCGCCCGGCTCCCTGGAAAGCCATTCCCAGGGGCATTGAAGGATTCTCAGAGCATGCTCCATGAAAGGGCTCTGACATAATTACCAAAGGCACTGTGTCATTTACGCACATGGCCCACAGGCAGCTCCAAATAAGCTCCTTCTGGGGGAGTGCACTCCTGTTTTGGCAGGAGAAAAGAGGACCAAGTTGCCTGGCTACAGGTGCAAGGATTTTCTGGGTGCTCCGTGGTAAATAAAAGCTGTCTTGGGTCTCAGAATCTGCCCTGCCAGCTCAGGCTGGGCTGGATCCCTGCCTAAAATAAGGCAAGCCCCAAAAGCAGCCGGCGCTGGATGCACAGCTCCAGGAAGCAGCAGCCTTCGGCAGGAATTTTGTCCTTAGGCGGAGGAAGGCGAACTTTCTGCTGGAAATAGATAGTCTTGGACTTAATCCTCTGGGCTGTGGTTCAGAGCTGAAGTCACCTCGTTCTCCTGCCAAGGTCCTTCTGCCTGGTGTAAACCATTTAACCTGCTCTGGAGGAAGGAAGATTGTTCTTTTCTTGCTGCCTCTCCCTGTTTGCTCTCCAAACTCTCCTTGGAGGAGGCTCCAAGAGCCCCCTCTCCATGCTGTAAAGGCACCTAAAGTTCAGGAGACCCCTAAGGCACCTAAAGCTACCCAGGAGAGGTGCCTCAGAGCCACAGAACAGTCTGGGGTGGAAGGGACATCAAAGATCATCCCACCCCAATCCCAACCCCTCCTGGCTGGAGCCTGGTGCTGGGCACAGACCTGTGTCCATCCTGGGGAGGGCACTGCCTTCTCCTCTGGAAGGAGATGGATTGTCCAGCAGCCAAGATGAGCTTGGCTCCTTCCCAGCCTGGTGAAGCCACCAACCCACACAAGGACGCTCTCCCACACATCCTGATTTTGTGTGGGAAAAGACCAACCAGGCCCTAATAAAATATGATAAATAAAATATTTAACTGAGCTACAACAGCTTCATATTTAACAGCAAAGCTTCACAAAAAAAAAAGAAAACAGACACTCACCAAGCAGAAAAAACAGGGTTTTTACTGAAGCAAAGGGATTTTTAAATTATTCCCTCAGCTCCTAACGCTCAAGGTATCACCAAAGCTTTTTTCCAAGACTGGCAATGGAATTGCAGGAGTTTCACCAGCACCACAGGGGTTCCAGTGGCCCTTTGCTGGAAGTTTATTTCCCGTCCCTGGATTTCCAGTTGGGTTTGCAAACACAGTTGTAATGCTTCCATCTCGTGGTGAGATGTAGAATAGAAAAACGTGGGGAGCAACAGCATCCAAGTTTTTCTTGCTGACTCAAAACCTGGAAGGCCAAACCCTTCCCTGTGGGACTATAAAAGATGGAATACCTGACAATCAGAAAAATCTCTAACACTATTGACAATTTTCATTAATAGCTTTTTTAAATCGGGAAAATACCATTTTCTTTTCAATTTAGCATGGACGAAACATGAGTAGCTGCTTTTTTTCCCAAAAACTGGTAAGTATTGAGCTGCTTATAATAGGCTAAAATCTACTTTTTAGCACAGTGTTCCCTCTTTCTGCTGACAAATTCTGCAATCTGTCCTCCTACAGCACGAAGTAACAGCATTCACCCACCCTCCTTAATATTATATAATATTATATATATAAAATTAATATGGTGTTAATATTTCAGAGCTCTGTTAGAGCATTATCCCATCACTTTGGGGCATCATTTTATTTCTATTCACACTAAATGAGGCAGCTATTCTTAAAAATTAGCAGAAAATCTGCTGGTGACACAAAATAGGCCTGGTTTGTCCTGTTGGGCACTGAGGGATGGTTCTCAGGTTAGAGCCATCCTTACAGGTGTCACTGGGATCAGCTCCCAGTATTTACTATCATCTCCCAGGTTGGACAGGACATCCTGATCTAGTGGAAGGTGTCTCTGCCCACAGCAGGGGGTTGAAACTGGATGATCTTTAAGATCCCTTCCAACCCAAACTATTCTGGGATTTACATCTGCTTCCCTTTGCTCAGCACAAAGCCAAGGTGGCTGCAGTGAAGGGGTGTGAGCAGCACCAACAAGTGGCTCCAGTGACACAACGGTAGGTATTCAGCATCAAATTGGCATTTTCCAAAATCCACGGGGCATTTCCCACCCTCAGAGGGCATTTTCCATCATCCACGAGTCAGCACAGACACAGAGTGAATCCTACTGCTTTTGCAATTCCCCAAAAACTATTCTGTTCCCCCCAAGCCCAGCTGCAAGCACTCAAAGGAACAGGAGAAACAGCTTTCCCAGAGCTCCTGAATTTCCCACCAAATGCAGCAGAGAAGGAGAAAGCAGGAGCACAAGGGTTAACAATCAAATATCCTTAAAGTAGGGAACGTCGTGCTCAAAATCAGCCGGAGTTTGATGTTGCTCTTTTGAAGTTTAATTATACCAAATGTTCTACAGGAACATGCCATGTTCTTGCCTATCTATTCTGAATTGTAAGTACCAATCAGCATGTAAATGATCAAATTAAATCTTTTAAGTTGTTTGCAAGAGCCAGAACACCTTTCTGGGAAGGAAGGGCTGAGCACCAGCAGCGCTTGGTGCGGTGCCGCTCTCGGTGGGCTCCTCCATGATTGGCACTTCCACAAGGAAACTGGAGTGGAAAAAAGTCCACAGCACTCCCGAGTTCTTGTGCTGTCATGGAAAATTACTATCTCAATAGGGAAGGATAATTTATTTCTTTCTAAAAGGTCATTTTTTTCTCATCAGTGATGGAGCTTGGCTGCTCAGATCAGAGATCACAGCTCACTCTTGGACGGTGCTCCAGCTCAAGCCATCAAAACCTAAAATTCAGAGAAGTGAGTGAAATTCAAAGATGGCACAGCAATTATTGGAAGCACCAACCCTGCCAGAGCTCAAACAGTATTTGGACAACACTTTCAGGCACAGGGTGGGATTCTTGGGGCTGTCCTGTGCAGGGCCAGGAGTTGGCTCAGTGATCCTCCTGGATCCCTTCCAACTCTGGATGTTCTGTGATTCTGCACTGCTGCTGACCTGGGCATTTGGGAGCAAAATATGACAAGGGTTAAATGCTTTTCTTCTAAAGAGTTACAGAGGATGGGACGAACTGAAAAAACCAAGCCTTCTCCTCATGCATCATTCCTGGAAACCTTTTTTTTCCATAGCTAAATGTTGGCCCAGCTTCTCTCACCAGTCTCTAAAAAGTACAAGTTTTCACCAGGCACAGACCTTGTATTAATCCTGTTTTTCCTCTAATTCGGAACATAAACCAACACAGAGCTATGCCAGTCATAAATTGGAAAAGTTTTTGTTTCTCACAGGAATCTGATAAGAAAAACTTCTATTTTACTTTTTTCAAGCCCACCCAGGACTGTAGATGTGTTTAAAAACAAAAAGTCACCCCCAGAATGAATAAGAAAGATCACCAAAATGCTTCTGTCCTTTCAAAAGAGCTGGGGGGAAAAAAACACTGTGCAGTTTCAAATATTTACACTCTGGACCACTGACAATAGGGGAGACAAATTCCTGTCTTCAATGAAATCTCCCAGAAAAGAAAACACGGGAAAATCAGACCTCAGGATCTACAGAGTAAAGCCCAGTCAGTGACATTTGCTCAGTAAAGAACTTTCCCAGCACGGGTGGAAATCAGTGTTCACAAAGCACCGAACAGGGCTGTGCTTGGGGTGGCTCCTTGGTTTGCCAGGAGCTGGGCTGGGGAGCTTTTCCCTTGGTATTCTTCCTATTCACTGGAATGCGATTTGAGATTGAGACCCTTTTTAAAGTTAAAACAACAAGATTAGTCTTTCAAAGGAAACACCATCAGCAATAAGCAGGCTGTGGGGAAAGCAGGCTGTGCCTGGTCCTGCCTGTGCTCCCTCTTACCTCCTTCCTGGAGCTGCAGGTGTCGCTCCCGCTCACCTCCACCAGCAGGCTCTTGTGCCGCAGGATCAGGATCTCCTTGGCCCGCTCCGTGGGCTCGCTGTCCCCGGGCAGGGTGTGCCTGTTGTACGCCGGGCCCTGCAGGGGACACACGGAGGCTGCTGGACACGGGAGCATCCCTGTGTCCATCCCATCCTCCAGGACCCTCCTCCCCCTGCAGCCATCCCACCCATCCCATCTCCACTCGGAGAGGTGGGGATGGAAAGAGCCACAGAAAGGAGATGGGACTCCAAATTCTGCTTTTTTTATGTGAAGTCACCCAAGAGATCACTGAATGACAAGACTGAGTTACAGCCGGTGCCCAGGTGACAGAACGAGTGCAGTGACTCTGCTGGAGGTGCCTTCACAGCTTCAGCCCTCAATGTCCTGTGTTAACCCCTCCTTCCCATTAAATCATGCAGACAATGAGAACCATAAATCCTCCCTCAAAAGCCACCACACAGCCAAGTTGAAATCTCCCACTAACACCAGTGGGAGCTGGGATAATGCTGTCTCTACAAGGGGTTAGGCTGGATTAAATCAGAACTAAGCTCAAATTGGAGCTGTGCCTTCATCTTCATCCCTCCACCATGTCCATGGGTTTCTTCCCAGCCTTATCCCAGCTTCCCTCAGCTCAGCAAAGGGACAGGAGGGAGAGGCTGACCCCTCTGTGCTGAGCTGCCCACACCAGCCCCACCCCTAAGGACTCTGTATTTTGTGTGTAATCCATAAAACAAAGGCTTAGGTGGATTTTAAGGCTAAGTCTCCCTATGAACAGCAATTCCAGGTGCTGTGTGAAACCCCAGACGTGATCCATGATTCTGTAAACAGCAAGTGGGGTTTATGCCCTTTAACCACTGGTACCACTTCCATGGCAAAACTGCTGGGTGGATTTAAAAACTCTGCAGATTAATTCCCACTCACAGCTCTCTTCCATGGGGAAAAATGTACCATGAAGATAACCCCATCCCTGCTCTGCCCTAGGAGCTGCTGCTGGATCTGCTAACCCAGTGCCTGAAGTTCCACGTGCTCCTCCTTTCTCCTTTTCACTGCCGGGTACCGATGCCGAAAATATTCCATGAAATTATAGGCTGACTGGGTGAACCTTTCAAAAGCTGTCAGGCAGCAAACAGAAATGTGCCACTGACTTGGAAACTGGATCTGGCTCCACACAGCCAACTATTCTCTCCTCACAAAGAGACATCCTGGGTAATTATGGAAATATTCATAACATCTGCTCAGGCTGTTCGGATAACCGAGGAAATTCGTGTTATTGGACACTTAAAATATGGATGGAGGGAAAAGTTATACCGTCCTCCTGATCCGGTACAGGTTCCTCGCCAATATTTCCTGCATGTTGTCCAGGACATCAGGATTTGGAGTGTCCTCCAATTTTTGGTCTGTTATGACAGTCCTGTCGCTGCTGCTGCAAAGGAAAGCAGAACACCATATTTTGGAAGATGCACAAGAAATGCAGCCCCAAATCTCAGTGCCCCTTTGGGATCCCACCACAGCCAACGTGGCAAACAGCTCATCTTGCAGATGGAGCTCACGGCAAAGCAGGAATTTGGCATTTGCATCAGGGCTGGGCTGCCCATATGCTCCCTGGTGGATGAAAGAACCACGGGGAGCTGTGGCAGAGCAGAACCATCTGTGAGGTCTGAAGTGGCCATTCAGAACATTTAACAGTGAAAACTCATCCAAAACTGGGGAGGAGCCTCTTCCTCAGAGCACCATTTCCCTGTAACTCGTGGGGATACAGGTGACCCTCCACGTGCCACCATCACTGCCGGCTGATGCTCATCCATCCCATCATTTTTAGCCCCCAGCTGCTGAGTTTGAGCGGGTGTTTGCTCACAGGAAGGAGGGGTGGGCTAGGCCGTGGCCCAGCTGCCCAGCCTGGGCCAGCTCGATGGCGTGTTTGCGCTCCAGCTTCTCGTAGAGCAGCACGATGCTGGACTTGGGCTGGTCGTACTCCCTGAGCAGGATCTTCTGCAGGTATTTGCTGTTGAAATATTCCAGTCTGTTGGAGAACAAAATGAGATGGGTTTAGCCTCTCCCCTGACTCCCCAGCACCAACAGACCTGAGCAAGGCAGCAGGGTCAGAGCCCACGAGTGCCCCATATTCCATTAAATTCCATTATATCCCATTAATTCCTCCTCAGAAATCGATGGTCCAAGAAGTCAGTCCCTAATTATTTCTGCATTACAGTACATGAGTCAAAATATTAAAACTTTATTAATTACAATAAAAACTCCCCAAAAGTGCCAGATATATCATGAACTCTTCTAGAAGTGCTACATCTGCAGTAGCCACAGATGTCAACACTTCCAGGCTCCCTCTTGAGCCATTTCGTCTTCTTTTCTGCTCAAATCATTGAATAATTTAGGCTGGAAAAGACCTCTGAGATCATCAATCTCTCTAAGATCTGCTCACAAGGAGCCAGGATGCTCCTCAGCAGCAGTGTCTCCCATACCCTCTAGTGGCACTTCCAAGCATGGGCATTCCTAAAAAATCTCTACCAGCTGCATCTGTGTCTGGACCACCAAGGAATTAAACCTGGTAGAGAGTCTTTTTAGTACATTTTATGGTATTTTAATTTTTTTTTTAAATCCTGATGCATTTTTTTAAATTTAAAAAAGTACAAACTCCCAGAATTTCATGAAAATTGAACACTTAGCTACAGAAATCTGTAGAGATCCTCTGTAATTTCAGTCCACAACAAGCAGTGCTGCAAACTCAGCTCTTTAATGTTAACTGTGCACAGCCTGGGACAGGCTGCGTGTCATGGCCATGGCACTTCCAGCAGATTTCTTTGGGCAAGAAGGGACAAACTCAACAGGAGAGGAGAAAGGATTTTTTTAGGGTGATGCACAAGAGGTGTCTGCAAGCAGGGAAGTGCCCTGAAAAACCTGGTGTCCCCTTGGACAAGGAAAAGCTGCCCCTCTGTCACCTCCCTTGTGCCACGAGGATGAACAAGGCCCAGCTGCCCACAGCAGAAACTTTGGGAATAGAAACCAACCTCCTTTTTTTCCTACACGTGTACACAGTTGTATTTTGGCAAATCCTTACTTGTCTTTCCAGTAATACTGTCCCCAGTGTCCAGATATATCTTCAATGCCAGCCAGCAAATGATCCAAGAACTAAAGAGGAGAGAGGATTTCGCTCTACGCCGGCTGCATACCTGATGAACCCAGCCAGCAAACAGCAAGAGCCACACACACAACTGGGGATGCTTCCAGCTCGGGATGTGGAGCTGGGAAACAAGGAGAGAAGGCACTGGGATAATCCTCCATCCACTCTTCCATTGGTGCAGGAGGACAATGAGTGGTTTGTTTTCAGGTGTGGGCAAGCAGAGATTAAATGCTGAGGGCCATGAATCTGCTCTTTGTGATTGGTATAGGAGGGCTGATGGCTCCCACGTTCTGCCCTCTGGGCCTTGACCAGCAGGAAAGGCTGATTTTGGGGTTTTTGAGGACAATTTGTCTCAGGAAATCAGTATCTTCAGGATACAAATGTAGGTAACACATATATGTTAATATTGAATAATAAATACTGCCTTGCCCCAGACACTTCCCACTAAATAAAATCATCATATCATACTTTTTATAAATACATTATTATTGTTAAAAATATATTAAAAATCCCAGCCTGGTTGGGTTTTCCACCTCAAAGTTAAATCCCTGTAATTTCCCAAACTGCTTTCCCTCCAAGTGCCATCTCTAAACTGGGAGAGGGCTCTGCTCTGCTGCCCATCACACTCAGGTACCAATGACCCTGGAACTTTCTACAGCTCTAAATTTTTTTAAAACTATATTTGGGGGGGGTCAGAGACAGAAAAGTTTCAGAGCAGCTGGCTCAGCCCTGCAGCTTGGTGTGGGTTTAGTGCCCTCACATGGCTGTTGGCAGTTGTGAGTTCCACAGACACGACATTGGAGGGAAGCACTGAAGTGTCCCATCCCTGGGAGTGTCCCAGGCCAGGCTGGACAGGGCTTGGAGGAACTTGGGATAAGGGAAGGTGCCCCTGCCCATGACAGTGGATGGAATGAGATGAGTTTTAAGGTCCCTTCCAACCCAAACTATTCTGATTCTCTGGAGTTACACTCACACACTCTGATCATCACTCCTACGAGCAAGAATATCCCAACTATCCAGATGGCAAAATAGATTTGAGGAAGAAAGCTGCTTCTGGCTTCTGCATCCCTGATTTCCAACTATCTGCGTTTTCACCTTCTCAACTTAATTGGTGCATGGCCATTTTCAGCTCACACCTCCTAATAAACACATTTCTGAGATGATTTACCATTCACACCCTAACAAAAGAACAAAGTCTTCTCTGTTCACGACTGGAAAAGGCTCCTCAGCCTCCTGAGCTGTTGTGTTAACCTCAGACAAAGCCCCGCAGTCCAACCCCATTGTGAGGATGCCAAACAGGTTTTACAAATGTCCTCAGCCCCTATGGCTTTATTGCTAAAGAAACAATGACAATAATATTCCTGAAGGAGCCATACCCACAGAAACGTGACTGGGATTGAACAATCAGATTCAGAAATATATTAATTTTCCATTGGATGCAGATGCAAATGCAAAGGCTCAGCTGAGTGGGAGAGCAGCTGATCTCATGAGGCTGAGCCTCTCCCTGAAGTCCTCTATGACTACAAATACCAACTTTTGGGTGGTGAGATCAAGGGGAATGAAATCTCACCTTTGAGTTATGGATGTAGAATCACGGAATGGTTTGGGTTGGATGGGACCTTACATCTCACCTCATTCCAGCCCCTGCCATGGGCAGGGACCTTCCACTGTCCCAGGTGGCTCCAATCCCCTGGCCTTGAATCCAATCCAACCTGGCCTTGAATAATTCCAGGGATGGTGCACTTCAGAGGTTCCCTTCAATATAGCCCCAACATTATCCTCCCTTTCCTCATTTTTTTTGCAAAAATATCTGAACCAATGGTGGTGATGGGACTGGAAAATGCATGGAAGTTCCTAATCCTGAAAGCAATCAAGCCTCATTTTCTTTCTTTCTCTCGTTCCAGAGATCAGAGAAATTAGAGTTAGGTCAGAGCTCAAAGTTTTTGGCAAGAAATCCTCTTTTCCACTCATGTTTGTGCACTACCTGATGTTACATGGGCCTGACTGTTGGCTGCTCTTCCAACGCAAAAAAAAAAAAGAAACATGGTTAGGAAGCTGAACAGGACTTCCAACATGGAAAGGGGCTGACCTGCAGAGGATTTGGGTAAAGCTGCAGATCTGCAGGGTCCCTGGAGACACACACATTCCAGGAGATATCAGAAAGCTCTGGCCACGTGTTGATGGATGCTCCACTTACCCGAATGTGGATCTGCTCTCCCACAGTGGGAGCACTCTCCCTTTTCCTCTTGACAGCCAACAGGTCAACGAGAGGACGGATGGTCATTCCCTGCAGAGTAAACACCAACACAGAAATCAGCCTTTCCTCACACCCAATTTTCCTGCACTGGAACAAAAACCTCCGGCATGGGCTGAGGCACAGAGACCTTGTTCTGGTGTTTGAGCAGCCTCCCTCACCTGCCCTGCTTTCCTGGCAGGACAAAACCTGCAAAGCTTCAACAGCACTATAAATTGTTCTCCCAGGTGTACCCAAACACTCTGTTTGCTCTTGTCAGTGGAGAGGAACTCACGGAGAGGCTTCAGGATGGGGGGAAGAAACCTCTGCTCGCCTCCTCCAGCCTCTCCGAGACTACAAAAAGCCAACCAATAATTCCAAGGTCAAGCCTGTGGTTTGCTGTTGCTCGTGGCCTCCCAGATGGAAAGGGGCTTGAAACGATCCAAGTTCAAGTGCCTGAAATGGGGATAATCCTTGAGATTTCTCAGCACGGAGCCTCCGCCAGCAATTGTCTGCTCAGTCCTTAAGCACTGCGTGTCACACACCATTACTCCAGCGATCTCTGATGGCCAGCCAGGGGCTGAGTTTCCTAATCAAAGCATCCACCTGGTGGGAAGGGTCAAGGAAAAGTTTTAATATCCTTTAAGCCTCGTGAGAGAACTAAAATGCTGCTGTGGTGTGTTTCTTAGTCCGGCTTCCTCATGAAATGACTTTTCTAGGACATGTTTACAGCAAAAATGATGGAGTAGTTGATGTTTATGACTTCTGAATGTCACAAATGCTGGCATGGAGGAGAGTTGAACACATTTTTAATTGCAGAAACAATTAATGTGTCATTTTAATAGCTAATAGCAATAAAAAATGCGTCACTATTCAGAGTCAATAACACAGAACTCACAAATTCCAGAATAACAGATATTACAAAAATTAAGCAGAGACTGTGCAATTTGGCCTCTTGCCTTCCTGGATAATCAGCCACAGTTGTTTCCATTTTAAAGCAGCATTTGGGACTGTTATGGGAATCCCATGTGTCATTCCAGGCCACACATCATTTCCCAGCACACCTGCAGTTCCCCTGAGCTGCTCCTCCACCCACCAGGGACAGCTCATCCCAGGGAGTGTCTGACAGCTCTGTCACAGCTCACACAACATTTTCCACCTCCAGAAATCCAGTGGGACAGTGCAGGCATCAAACACCCTCCCCCCTTCACAATTATTACATTTGCTCAGAATTTCGTGGCAGAGGTCAGGGACCAGTAATTTGAGAGAGTGAACTTCCAACAGTATTTGATTTTAAAACCATACCAAGAGGCAGAACAATGAGGAGGGGTTTGTGACATTCCAGACAAGCCCAGAGAGCTCCCTGGAGAACTTCCTGGTCTACGTGGCACATAGCCAGCCTGCTTGGAAGCACTGAGGAATTGACAATGGCTCAGTCAACCTTCTCAAAATGATTAACCAGGCTTGTTGTGGGAAGAGCCTTATGCAACTGGGTTAGGAAGGCCAAAAAAGAGGAGTTTCCTGGCTTGTGGAATGCTCTGATAGAGCCACGGGTGGCTGAGCCCAACTACTCACAGGGTGGTCATTCCTCTGTGGCTCGAGGGTTTCCAGCCAGCAGAGGCAGGATTTCCAAGGGAATCATAGGATGTGGAGGGTTTGAGCTCTGACAAGATGGCCCAAACCAGCCTAAAAGGGCCCAAATCACCTCTGCCTTGGTTTCTGTCCTATTTTAACACAGACACTCTCCAACATGTCTATAGTGAGATCACTGTGAATATAGAGAAAACATTTTGCATGAAACAAGAATAAAAATGTCCACTATGCACTCAAGTTGTTTCACAGCCAATATTTCTCTTGCCCTTTCCACACACAGTGACCACAAAAGATGCTGGGATGGTAAAAATATTTCCTGCCCAATAATGCATCCATCAATGTGTCTGGCAGCAGCACCACAAACTTTGCAAAGCCAGTTTTTTGAAGGTTCTGTTACATTTGCCCACCTTTTTCTGTGCTGAGCTCCAGCAATATCTTTCTGCCTCAGGTTTTATGTAATTTTCCTGGTTTTCCCTCCCCCTGTTGCCGTGGTGGCCCCAGCACAGGTCCCTGTGCAGACACAACCTTCCATGAATGGCTGAAGGTCAGGGGGTCTCCCCAGCAACACGGGGACTCTGTTTAACTCCCACCCTTTTGCACGGGGATGACATCACCAGCTGAGCTTTGAGGTTACACAAAAGCCCTTTTCCTGGCCCCTGGAAGGATTTCCCCAAGCCTGGAGCTGCTGCCTTGGAACAACCTTTGTGTGAGGCTCAAGAGCGGCTCTGCGTGAGCGGACGTGCCTGTGGACCGGGGCTTTTCAATTTCTCACCCACATTTGCATCTTAAAACTTGTCAAGCTCCACCTAAGCACATCCCCCCTGCCAGCCTGGCCCCTGCTCTCTCCTTTCAGGCTCAGGCTGTGCCCAGTCCCACCGCTCTGCAGCTCCCAGCTCTGATCCCATTGGCACAACACACTCTGATCCATCTTCCACCACTTCTCCAGCTCAGGATGAGGATTTAGGTGGACATGGGGAAGCAAAATCAACCCCCACCCTCCACATTGTCCCAGTGCTCGATACCCACTTGAGGGGTTCAGTCAGGAAAAGCAGAAGGAATTTGCTCTGAGGGTGATGCTCAGTCACGGGGCCACTCAGCAGCTGTGACCACGAGCCACCATCTCCCAAAGGCCCAGAAACTCCTCTGCTCCTGGTCAGCAGCTCCACATGGACCTCATGTCTTTGACCAGGAGCTCACAGGGAATTTTTCTACATGAGATCTTTCCCAAACCTCCACATCCCACTCACTTCAGTCCTGTGGAGATCCACTCTTTACTTTCTTGGATAAACAGCAGGTGGACATTGGCCTTGCTCACTCCAGCACCAGACAACCCAAATTTTTCCACCACATCCTCCTTCAAATGTGGCTGTGTTTGCCAGATGAACTAAAAGCTGTGTTTTAGAGAAGGCCTTAGAGACTGGCTGCTGGTCAGAGAAGAGCAGGAAGACATCCAAGATCCTGATCCCACAGAAAGCTGCAGGAATGGTTTTACCACTAGATGTCACAGGAATGCTGAGAGCTGCTGCTCCTCCCGGGTCCTGGAGCACCACAATTCCTTAAAACTCAGCGCTGGAGCACCAGAATTTACAGCCCCAGCATGAGGGAGAGGAACCTTCTCCACCAGACTCCTGGAGGGGACCTAATCCCGAATCTGTGCCCAATACTGGTTGTACCTGCACAAACACGGTGAAGAGGATGACAACAGTTGTTGCTGCAATGAAGAGCTTTTTCCTGTGGAAGTCAGGCAGCAGGAAAACCAAAGAGAAGCAAATGGCCCCTCGGAGCCCCCCGTAGGCAATGATGAACTGGTCCTTACTGGTGATGGTGTTCACGTGAAATCTGTTCACAAAGAAAGTCAGCACAAGAACCCCTGAAAAGCAGGAGGGTAGATTGAGGCACATCAGTCAAATAGAACAATTAGAGAAAATTCATGATCTTACATTTCCCAGTAAAACATCTCGGAATTGGTAAGCACCAACTACAAGGAACCAGCCAGGGCACAAGGGGGTAAATTCCCAAATGCCACTGGAGAACTTTTCTTCTAGTCTGATCCAACAGATTGAAATTTGCTTTGTCCAGATAAAACTTAATCCCCAACATATTTCTAATCTGAGGGATTACAAATATTGACTGGCTACAGGCCTGAAATATTGATTTATTCTAATTGGTGATAACAAATGACTGCATTGCTGAGGTTACAAATGCTTTTGAGGCAAATCATCAGCAACAACTTAGCCACAAATTGCCCTCCTATTTGCCAAAGTTTCCAAGCAGTAGCTTGGATAAGTAGCTATATTCCACCTGTGTTAATGTTATTTCTTTCCCTCAGACTTATACTGTACAAATTGAAGGCCACATGAGGTGACACAGCAATTGCTGTGATTTACAGCCATTTGCAAATGCACAAACAGATGCAGAAAGGTACAAAAAGTCAGGGCTTATATCAGTAGGCCGTGATTTTAATCTCAATGGATGTGATAAACACCCCATTTCCCAAAGATTAACAGGCATTTTGAGAACTGATGGCACCGACTTTTGTTAGGAATTAGCTGGAGCCACAGCACTGTTGCTTTTCTAGAGGGTGTTTGTAAAAGAAATCAAAACAGTGTATTTATTATGTACATATCAAACATCTTCCCACACACCTCCAGCTAAAAATAGCTGAACTTTTACTGTACATTGGAGGAGTGTGAAGAAAACAAAAAGCTGGGGATGTTTGGGAATAGGGAACTCAGTTAACTGAACCTTGTGGCACCTTCCCCATCTCTGGGGCTCTGCAGAACTGGTGCCCAGACCAGCAGACAGGAAGCACTTGGGTGTCAAGGTTCTTTGCAACTTAAAAAATAAATAAAACAAAGCCTCCCTCAGATCACATCCACCCCTACTCTAGAGCTCAGGCAATGCAGATGATTTAAAGGAACAAAATTTACTTGAGCTGATATCCTGGCCTTTGTCTTAATTTAATCCTTCCTCATAAATTATTATTAGCACTCCCTAAACTAATTCAAGGCCAGTTTGCTCCAAGAGATGACATACAATTAATCATTCTGAGCAGAATGTATTTTCTCCTGCAGATACCTTGGGAAAGAGCAGGAGGAAATGTCCCCAGGGCTTGGATATCAGCAGAGCCCCAGTGCTGCCACAAAAGGGTTCTATTTTCCTTTTTAGATGATCTTCCTCATACCAAAGGAATTCCCCAGGTTTCAGCAGAATCATTTCTCAAACATTTAAAGCACTGAGAGTGCTCTATGAAGGACATAGAGTACAGTTTACACACCAATCCCAGCAGTGCCCACCCCAAAATCCCCAATTCCTGCAAGGAAATGTGGGGGCACCTCCCTTTTCTGGATCAGTGCTTCAAGCACCTCCAGAATCCTAGAATCCTGGAGTTGTTGAGATTGGAAAAGCCCTCCAAGATCATCAAGTCCAACCACTCCTCCAGCACTGCCAAGGCCACCACTAACCCCTGTCCCCAGATGCCACACCCCCACGTTTTTGGAACACTTCCAGGGCTGCTGTCTCCACCACTGCCTTGGGCAGCCCGTTCCAATGTTTGGCAACCCTTTCCATGAAGAAATCCCCCCTACAATCCAATCATTAATTAATTATTTATTAATCCAGAGCTGCTCTGGATGGCTCTGAGCAGGCCAAGGTCTAATCTCAACCCCCATCTCCAAGGAAGGAGTTTCCCAGTCTGGCTTGGTGCAGCCCCTTCCCATTTCTCACCCTCCCAGCCCCCTGACACCCTCCCAGGAAGGTGCTGCAGGACAGGAACACCCTGGTCAGGACCACTCAGACAATCTCCAGCCCTGATTTGTGTGTTCTTATTTAATTCCAGGGAGATTTTGACTGGAAAAGGGTGGCTGCAGCCTGAGCCCTTCCCTAATAATGTGCTGCATAATTTAAGCAGCTCTCAGAAGGGCTGTGCTTAGGGAGGATTTTTGGGGTGCTTTTGTAGCATTGTTAAGTTCTTATATCTTGCAATGAAGAATTTTTGAACTAAAAAAAAATCAAAATCACTGAGAACTCCTTTTATCTGAGCAAATAATTTAAGAGAAACCACTTAATGGAAATAAAACACTTGAATGTACAAAAAACTGACTAATGAGCACATTTCCAAGTATGGTGCACAGTTATTAAAACAAACTTTGGCATGTCCTAACAGCTAATAAACCCCATTCTGCTCTGCCTTGCTAATCATGGCCTAAACCTATTTAAACAATTTCTTGAAGTGTCTGTCAAATTCGAGTTCACTGCTTGACTTACTGGTTTGTAAACATAAATCCTGTTGAACATTTCTAAGCTCTCGAATTCTGTGCCAAAAATGCGTGCTGTTATTTTCACAAATATTGTTAAGATACAAAAATACCCATAGCTGAGGCACTCTGCACTCATTAGGTGCCAGACACTGTAAGAGGAATGGAGGTCCAGCCTCTCCCAGCACAGAACCAGCACAAGATGCAACTGAGGAAAATGAAAACAAAGCACATCTATATTTTTCTGGTCATTTTCAAAGCATGAAAATGGGATCCCAGGGAATCCTGGAACCAGGACTTGGGTTTGCATTGTAATTGTGGCTAAAGAAACTGCAGAGATCAGTTATCAGGAGAGCATTTTCCTGCCGTGCTCCTCATTATCACCAAGCCTTGGTCTCTTTATTGCTGTGAGGTTGGTCTCACACCTTGAGAGGTTTTCCAGGGATGCTGTAGACTCTCCATTCATGGAGATAACCAAAAGCCATCTGGACACAGTCTTGCCTGCCTGACCCTGCTTGGGCAGGGGGTTGGAGCAGATGATCTCCACAGGCCCCTGCCAACCTCAGCAATTTCCTAATTCTGCCACTCTCAACCCTGACCTGAAATTCTTGAGTAGGAGCAGGAGCATCCTCGCAGTTTAGGTCCCAAATCTCATCTACCCAGGACAGCTACTGGAATGGTCCTCCAGTTTCCCAGTGAAGGATGCTGCTGTGTACCAGCTTGTTATGAATTAAATCCCTTCAATTCAGAGGATTTTCATGGATCTCTCACCCCAAGGTACGTACCTACAAATTCCCTCCTGTTGGGAGAATACCAAGGGACTAAAAAACACTGAAATGGAAGAGGAGATCATGGCAATGAAGGAGGGTAAAGGAAGATCATGGCAAAAAGGGACATTGATAAAATAGGTCTCATGAGAGCTTCTATCCAGCACCAGTGAGTGCACAGAGCAGGGAACTGCAGCAAAACGCGAAATTTGGAATTGAGTGAGATGGAGGAGCAGGAAGCATTGTCTGGGGTGTCCCAGTCCAGTCCTAGCATTCCCATCTGGAATAATCACACTGCAGAGCGAGCAGGAAAGGATGATGGAGAGGCAAAGCACCCTCTCATCTAATGGAACCTCATTCCTCACTCCTATAAACAATAACATACATGAAGAACCAAGCTCTACAATTTCCCCTACCAAGTGCTCTCCAAACAAGACAGAAAATAACCGTGAAGCAAATGTAGGGCCAGTTCCACTCGTGGTTTTCTCCAATGGTGGAAACTCCAAGGAAGATGAAGATGAGGGTGTCGCTCACACTGCTCCACATCTTCATGAAGTACTTGACTGTGGTGTGGGACTTGAGGGAGATGTTGGCCTCCACGTAACGCTTCATGCCCATGGCACAGGAAATGATGCTGAGGAAGTGGAAAAAAAAAAAAAAAAAAAACAATGGAAAAGAAACAATATGTTTTTCTGCTTTAACACAGAAAATCAACACATCAGTTACAAGAAAAGTGGGTTTCATCAAGTCTTGGATGTTTGCAGACATTTCACTGAGGGCTGATTCACTTCCTACATCAGGCCAAGAGTATCAGGACCACTAGGACAATAAAATACTTCATAGGTTGCCCAAACTGTCCAAATCTGGATTTTAACAGATGAACAATTCATCATCTGTTGCATTTTATCAGAGCACAAAGCAACATCTCCAACTGACACCCAACTCTTCCCATCCCCATGCACCATTTCCAGTTCTTTAACTTTGCCAAACTCTGACCTTGCAATTGCCTGGCAATTTTTCATGGATAATTGGTTCTTCAAGTTCCAGGGAACATGGCATTAGCCTAATTCATCAGCTTTTCAAATCAATGTATTTTCAGGCCAGCAATCCTAGGAGGTCAAAAATCAATACATTTTCAGGCCAGCAATCCTAGGAGGTCAAAACAATTGAGTACTCGAAGTGCTGAAACTCCATTTTTTATATTTTAATTTGGACCAAAACATTTTTGTTCTAAACATTTCAGCAGGAATAGAAAAAGGGCTTTAAATTTCCAAGATCTGACTTCCGGTGCCGTTTGGTAAGGCCATCCATATTTTTATTGCACTGAAATCCACTTCCACAGGGAACATCATGATGTTGGATCACAGAAAAGCCAACAGAGAAGCAGATCCTTGGCTTATCCCTGGCTCTGGGTGTGTCCTGGTCACACCTGCTGTGACCAGGACAGGTGGGTGACCCAAACAAAGGTGTTGAGAGAGGGGGTGGCTCAGCCAGAACTATCAACTAAGAGCTGCTCAGAGAACTGCCAGGCAATTACTGCTTTGCACTGAAAATACCCTGTTTAACCCAAGAATTTCACTAACGTTTCACATTATTTTGAAGACACAAACATTTGGGTCTGCTTGAATTTAAAATTGGGCTTTAGGGAGAGGATTTGTGGAAAAAAGCAGAGGATAGGAAGGTCAGAATCAGGAAAGTCACGATGCTTTTGCTGAGGATTGGGATCCTCTGTTTTCCAGCAGCAGGAGACCAAGATTCAAGTCCCCTTTTCACCAAATGTTTGAGTTCACATCTTTCATCTCCTAAGAAAATGTAACAGTACATAAAAATATTCTAATACAGGTCTGGTTTGATTTATCCTTTTTAGGTCTGACCTGCTTTGCCAGAAAGAGCAACAGTGACTGAACCACAGAATAAAAAATTCTTCAGTTTCTGTGTCTGCCTCAATAAATAGTGGGGAATATAGTTACAGTTAAAAACTAATACAAGTATTTATGGGCAAGTGACTTCCAGTGCTGTGGTTTGGGGGAATGGTCATTGGAGAATGGACATGGGATCACAGCAGGGTCACAGAAAGAGAATAAACTTTTCTTGTCCTGGCTACAGATGGACATTGACACCAAGGCAAGGAGCAGGGGAAAAAGAGAATAAGAAAGGAAAAAAAATCAAACTAAAACCCATTTGCAGAACAGTTTCACAGACTGAGCTGTATTCAGATTTTTTTTTTTATATTTTTTGGAGTATGTAGAATTGATTTTTTTGGCAATCAAGTTATTTTTCAAAGAAACAAACTGCCAAAAGCTGCTTCTTATAATACAGTATTCCCTGGCCACAACAGAATGAATTGTTTGAACTCCAGATCTATAAGACAGGCATTTATAATTTGGCAATTAGAAGGGCACAGTGCAGGAATCAGCTGCCTTTGCCATTGTTTTGCTTTAGAAAAAAATGCATTATTCAAAAGAACAGCAAATGGGTTCCATAATGGGTACAGCAGATTGTGATTGATAGAAGGAGACACCATTAGGATTGAATGTTTTCTGCTCCACGATGATTATGCAGCATATTTATTTCACTGCTCTGTCTTGCACTCCTATAAATAGGCTTTTCCTACCTAGTCCCAGAGCTGGAATTGTTTTCAGTAACACTCAAATATTGCTCCTATTAACCAGCTGAGGAAACAAAATCTGCAAGACACAGGAATGGTTTATATCCAAAGCAACATCATTAGTTTTAAAATAGATCTCCCAGATACTTCTGTGCTGAGCTGGGAGCCCACTTCATTGTTTTATTTTCTTTTTATCTTCATTCTCATCAGCTGCACAGTTGTTTACACTGCAGCCACTGATGCAGGGTAGGTGCATTTTGGTGTCTTTGGGGGAATATTAAATGGTTGTGATCCTCAGCACAGCTGGCTCAGTTTGGGTAAGAGAACTCACTCAATAGATACCAGCAAGAGAACCACACTTAACAGATACCAGCCCACAGAATACAGGATCCCTCTGGTTTTCCTCTCTCTCTGCCTTCCAAGGTGAGATTTTGGTGAACATTGGGGTCTTTCAGTCTATTTTTGTCTCAGCATCTGCTCTGACAGTGAGATGTCTGACGAGGCAAGCACAAAGCTTAATTATTCTCTTAAATCTGAAGGATATGGCCCAAAATTATTCACTTTATTGAAAGATCTACCCGGTTAAAAGAAAATTAAATGAACTGAATGATCTCTGACAGCTTTGGCTGAAATTGACCAGCAGATTCCCAGTGTTACTGGAGACAGAGGTGCTGGTTGACACCTGAGGCCAGACATGAGCTGTGTCTGAGCTTCTGGAGCCAAGTCAGAACCTCCAAAGCAGAGGTTGCCATTAGAATCCTCTGCTCCCAAAAAGCAGGAGTATTTCAGGCTTCAGTTCCTGTCCCATCACTCGCTGCTCTGTTACACCAAGGGCTGCCAGGCAGGACATGCAGATGGGGAAGGGGATGTGGGAACAGACGTGCTGCAAGCCAAGATCAAACCTTTCCAAGGAGCTGACTAAATTCTCCTTGTAACTCTTCCCATGTTGTTTTTGACTGGGCCATGTGGAAAATAACAAAATAAGCTAAGAAAGTTATTCTGGCTTTGCCAAACCTACCAGACATCTCACTGTTGGAACATCAAGCCTTTCCAAAGAAAAACCATGGAGCTCAAACAAACATTCCTCAATAACCTACATAAATCCACCATCAGCCATCGAGGTGCACTTTGGGAAACAGAGTGACAACTGGAGAGGGCCCTGCTCCTTGTCATACACAGATTTCCAAATTTTAAAATGTTTTTGGATATTTTTCAGTGAATATAGGGAGGAAGTTTTCCTGGAGAGAGGAGCTGCAGGGCCTCACTTACGCCACGATCCCAGAGAGGTGGAACATCTCTGCAGTGAGGTAGGACAGGTAGCTGTACAGGAACACGAAGAGGGGCTCGATGACACGGATGTCCTTGGTGAAGCGCGTGGTGAAGGCGGCGGTGAACCCAAAACTCAGCCCCACCAAAACTCCTCCCAGCCCAACCACAAAGAATTTTCCAACTCCAGCAAAAACATCCACGCTTTTGATGGTCGGCATCTCACAGAAAGAGCGAAAGAGCTTGTAGAGCACCTTGGGGGGAGAAAGGAAAGAGGGAAAGAGCTGTTAACTGGATGTTCACAAGACGTGGCCACAACACCAAATACCCTCCTGAGATTTCTGCCAGTGCAGCGTCACCTCCTGCCCAGGAGGTCTGGCTCCCACTAGGGAACTGCTGTGGCCTTCACGGACATTTCTGTCCCCAGACACGGAGTCAAAGAGAAACCTGAAAACTTCTAAGTTCACCCAGGACCTCAGGCCAGAGAATTAGACCAGGAGTCCTCTGCTAGAAGGGGTTGTTGATGACTTTTCCCTCAACAAATCACAGAATAACTGAGGTTGGAAAAGCCCTCCAAAATCATCAAGTCCAACCAATAACCCAGCACTGCCATGTTCACCACTAAATCATGTCCCCAAGTGCCACACCCACACGGTTTTTAAACACTTGCAGGTGTGGTGACTCCATCACTTCCCTGGGCAGCCTGTGCCAATGCTTGACTGCCTTTTCCATGAAGAAATTTTCCCCAATAGCCAATCTAAGCCTCTCCTGGTGACACTTGAGACCATTTCCTCTCATCCTGCCACTTGTTCCCTGGGAGAAAACTCATCCCATCAGGCTACAATCTCATTTCAAGGAGCTATAGAGCGAAATAAAGTCTCCCCTGAGCCTCCCTTTCTACAGATCTTCCATCCCATCACTCAGCACCATCCTCTGCAGGTTAAACACCCCAGCTCAGGCTGGTCCTTACCACAGTCACGGCATCATTGAGGAGCGATTCCCCAAAAACCAGGATGTGCAGCTTCTCGTTGACGTGGATCTCCTCGAAGACAGCCAGCACGGCCACGGGGTCCACGGCGGCGATGAGGCTGCCAAACAGGAGGTTGTGCAGCAGGGACACGTCCTGCAGCCGGAAGGCTTTCACCTGGCAGATCCCATACAGGGAAAAGCCGATCCCAAACACGTTCCAGATGGTGCCCACCACCGCGTAGAGCAGGATGGTGCCGATGTTCTCGAAAAAGGGGCGGCTGGGCATGAAGTAGCCGGCGTCCAGCACGATGGGGGGCAGGAGGTAGAGGAAGAAGATGTCGCTGTCCATCACTGGGGGTGACCTATCATTTAATCCGTAGATGATTCCCCCCATGATGAGTCCCACAAATATCAGCAAACAGCTTTCGGGAACGACGGAAGGCAGCTTGTTGTAGAGATGGAACCCTGCAGGGCACGGAAGGATAAAACTGGTGTTATGTCACCAGCCCAAACCCTCAGAAGGTCCCCACACTCCCACTGTCAGCAGGTTACACCTTGGAGTAGCACAAATAAATTCACCAAGGGATGGTGAAGTTGCTCAGAAATTGGTTAGAAAATGTAAAAGTTACTGAAAATACCAAACTTCCTCAAATTGCTGTCTGTTCAGACCTCATTTCATCATAGAATAAGGTTAGAGAGATATATTGAGGTAATAAACAAAAAGCAATAATCTGCATAAATAAAACAGTATTTGGAATTATTATTTATGTAATCTAGTCAGCAGCTCATCTTCAGCACTAACAGAAATAGCAACTTCTAATTTTAAACACAATACAGATTCTATACATTAAAAAAATCACAAAAAGCCTTCCCATTAATTATAAACAGGTCCACTTTTAACAGTATTTAATCATTAGTATTTAAAGCTAAAAAATGTCCAATCAAGCCTGTATTGTGCAATTCCCAACATTAGAACAACCACCAAAACTACAAGGTGAGTTATTAAAAGAAAAAGTCATTGAAACAAACCTAATTAGAATAAGAATAATATTTTTTAAAATCTCTAATCATTATTATGTTTTCATGCATGTAACTAGAATTAGGGTCTCATTATGTAACATGAAATTAGTCAGACAAAAAAACCATTTCCATCTGAAAAAATCTGATCAAACCCAATCTAAGAGACTTCTCCATTCTGAGGAAATGAAATACAAGAAAAAAATGCTGTAAAATAACTTTTATAACAGTAATTTAACAGAATTTAAGACAATTCCTGGAGAAAATTATTTATATATAATTTTCACTTTCCTGTGCCCACTTTTTCAGAGGAAAATATAAAAAGATCAGATACTTTGCACAACTTAAATCTTTCTTAGATGACCTTGCACAGACAATCAATACACAGAGATTTTATTTTAGGCTGTGCAACAGCCTGGACATGGATGGAATTATTCCTTGGCCAGACACAGGGCACTTTAGAAGAATAAGGAATCTTCATTTTAAGATGAAGATGTCAGTGACCACCTGCACAGAGCATGGCTGGCAAGGAAATCAAGGTGAACACACACCTTGGTGTGTCCAGCAGTTAAATCCAATTCCTTCTCCTGGAAACCCAGTATTTTTCCTCCTCACAGCAACAGCACTCCCAGGTGTGAATTTCTAGATGGAAAACCACCATTTCCAACATTAAATGTAACTTGTTTTTCCACCTGTGCAGTGTCTCTGCACTCAGTGTGCAAATTCCAAGGGTTTGGCGTTACCTCGGGCTCCAAACCAGTGCGGAGGTGGAGCAAAGGCCACCCCACCCTCACAGAGCTTCCCATCCCTCCTCATCCTCTCAGGGGGCCTCACCTATTTTGGCCAAGGATGCCAGCATGATCCAGAGCGTGATTTCAAAGGGCACCTGGACGTGCTGATAATCCAGGGAGAAGAAGGCGTGCTCCGAGGAGTCGTTGCCCTGCGCTTCCTCGGCAGCCCAGCTGATGTTCTCCAGGACCCCGTCCTCCAGCAGGGCTCCCACCTGGGGGGCTTGGAGGATGCAGGAGAGCCAGGAGCCAGCCAGGACAGCTGCAGCTCTGCATCCCTGGCTCTCCATGTCCCTGGAATCTGCAGCTGCTCCCGCCGCGGTGGGTGCGCGGTTGGAAGCGCTGCTGGAGGCACCGCGCTGGTGGGGGAGGCTGCAAAGGGAGGAGCAAATGCTCCACCTCAGGCTGGTTTTCCTCCCCGGTTCATCAGCTTCTAGCTGGGAGATCCCACTGTAGAGTGGCACTTTTTGGTGCCACTTGCCCAAATAGGGTTTCCTCCTGTGGATGCTTCACTGAGGAAATGCCTTGTGTACCCTCAGACCAATGGCATAACTCATATTTTAGTCCCAACTCTTGATGTGTTTTGACACCCAGTCTCTCATAAACCTCTCTTAGAGGGAAAAAAGTAACCTTCACTGCTGTTAGAACAGACCCATCCCATAAAAAACCCCATCCCAAAACAGCTCCCTCACACAGAAGGCTTCCCTGGATTTCTGCAGTGCCCACACAAAGAACACAACACAAACATCACAGGAAATCAGTTTTCATTGGTAAAACAAGCAAATCACCCAGTTTGTTGGGCTAAATACAGAGCTGCAGGAATGGAGGGCACCTGTGTGGGACAGATAAGGCTCTACAACTGCTTAAGGCTTCCTATAAAAAAGATTAACAGGAGAAGTTCTCTTCAACTCGCTGGAAAACAGCATCAAAAACTGAGTTGCTCAGAATAGTTGGAAAAATAAAGGTAGTTGCAACAGTGTTTAACAGATTTTAATAAAACACTGGAAAAAAAATGTATTGGGTCAAATTCCTCCACTGTGGAGCTTCGTTTAGGTTGATGATGTTTCAAGAGGCACAAATTTAGCCCAAAGAACAGTGGTAATTAAAATCCAGGGCCCGGGGCTGTGGCCAGACAGATCGATGGCCTATTTGTTCCCTTCAGCCACCTAAGTGACACCAAAATCCAGTGACAGGCTGGTGACCCAGTTCTGAGCACCCAGGACACAGATCCTGGGCCTCAGCACCACGTGAGCTCCCTGCTCCTCATCCCTTTGTAAAGCAAGGGGAGGACACGTTTTGGAAGGCAGGAGGGATGCAGCGACACCCTTGAGGAGTGGCTTCTTTCTGCTTTACCAGGGTTCACTTGGATTTCATAGAATCAGAGAATGCTTTGAGTTGGAAGAGACCTTAAAGCTCATCTCATTCCATCCATGGGACACCTTCCACTATCCCAGGTTGCTCCAAGCTCCAGCCCTTGGACTCTTCCAGGGCAGCCACAGCTTCTCTGGAAAACCTGTGCCAGGGCCACCTCAGAGGAATTTCTTCCTAATATCTAACAAAGAATCACTCATTACTCTGAAGAGGGGAGAACAGTGCTCTTGACAGCAATTAAGAAGTAATTAAGGAATTATTTAGCCAGAGGAAGAGCAATGGAAGCAGCTCTGAGCCTGGGCTCACATCCCAAGCCATCATATTTTCCTCTTTCTGTTAAAATATTGGGTGTTAGAGTTAAGGGTTGGAGGACTTGTTCCATTTGGCAGCATGGAAAAGAAGTTCTGCCAACCTCCCATTCCCCTCCATCCCCAAATGATCCATTTTGTCTTTTGCTATTCTCGCAAAAAAAAGCAAAAAGATAATGCTCACCTACACATTCCTTAAGCCAAAATCAAAATGTTTGCATCTTAGAGGGAGAAAAAGCCTTGCAGTGGGGAGTTCAGCAGCATCCTGGAAACTGGTTTTATGTGTAGCATCTATATTTATTTAATAATGGAACCAGAAAAAAACCAACAGAGCTGGGACAGAATTTGAGGAAGGTCAAATGTAAAATATGCTCAATTTTTCAAAGAAAGCTGCCTTATGAAATCATTAAGGCTGGAAGAGACCTCTAAGACCACCACATTCATTATATATTAGCTACAAATAAACCAAAAGCCAAAGACAAAATGTTTTTCCCAAGTTCTATGATAACAGAATTCATGCTGCTTCTCTGGTAATGGCTATTGATATTATTGATCCACTTTTCATGTGAGCACCATTTGATCCAATGTTCATGGACAGGCTTTCATTTTTCCCCTGATGCAATGCTCTTCCCTACATTTTTCAGTCTCCAGGCTGGATTTTGATCCCCACAATTGTGCTGATGGGCACCTTGCTCCTGTTGGAACGAGGAAGACTGGGAGAAGAGCAGAGTTACTATGGGATGTGATCTCAGTGACCAGAATTCAGGCTCCTGCAATAAAAACATGACATTCCTGCACGTTTTTCCCCAGGGAACACCCACCACCTGACCACAGGCCATGGTGGATTATCCCTGAGGGAGCTCTTGGCTTTCTCTAGGGAACCCCTTCAGTGCTCTATGCTGACCTCTGGGACAGATATTTGGGAGCACCCAGGAGATGTTTTGGTGTTACCACCTTTTTTGTTTTGTTTTTTGGGTTTTTTTTTCCCCCCTTTTTAAAAGTAAACCTTTTTTTTTTTTTTCTTCCCAGCTTACCCTAAAAGCTTCCAAGCCACTCATCCCACTTCCCCTTCTTGAAAGGATCCCACCCACAGCTGTTGGGGGCAGCAGGAACGGGAAACTCTGGAAAACCCCGAGCCACCACGTGGGGTCTGTCAGCACATCACAAGCCACGGGGACACTGAGAGGAAACTTGGGGCTGCAGGGACTGGGGAGCCTCGTGGGCACCCAGAGCCCAGGCAGGCTGAGGTTTGATATAACATCAGTGATTCCAGTCAAAAATCTGGGTTTAAGGAGAATTCCAACAAAGTTACATTGAGCAGCTGGAACACTGATAAGGAACAAGTTAAAAGAATATATCTCAGCAGAGGTGTGAGCATGTTCTGCCTCCTTACTAGTGAGATCTGGGATATTTAATTCATGGATTTCACCTCAGGGTGGAGATCAGTTCCCATTTATTGGCTGCCCCCAGGACACCACACCCTGGTCCCACACATTGTCAGGAGAAATCCACACTTTCCCTGAAGTTTTTTTACCTGCTGGATGCAGCCTTTTGTTTCTCTTTGTGGAACAAATATAAGCAGGTGGCCATTTCAAATGATGTCTTTGTTATATAAAAATATTCAATAAAACTGTCCCCAAGCCATTTGCCTGTGATCAGTGACCTGTCCTTGCTGCTTGATGGCTCAGCTGGAGCAGAGCCTGGGCAGCAAAGGGAGCTGTGCAAACACCAGCACCAATACCCACACAGCATTTCACACTCTGATTTGTATAAATTTAGCATGCGCAACATGAACATTTTTGCTTTCTATTCCAGGAAAGGGTTTTTTTATAATTCAACTCCCAGAAAAGAGGAACAAAATTTGGTAGTTTAAAACTTCAAGGCAAGATTTTCAAGAAATTCATTTGCAATTCTGTTCCCTATTCCATTACGGTCATAAATCTCACTCATTTGAAACAAAGAACTAACACAGCTTAAAATAAAATTTTAAAAAAAAATTGACAGCAGGTCTGGGTGTCCTCTCACTCATCTTTGTTAACTTTTGTTACCTCTCAGGTTAGTAATTAATTATTGAAATATCAACTTTGTATGGTTGAGCAACAGAGAAAGGGAGTAAACGGTCCGTGGGTCTTAGAAATTTGGCAGTGGAAAGCAGAAGTGTGTGATCACCACAGATGGGGAATGAGAACAAAAAACAGCAACACAGGAGATTAAGAAATTGTATTATTGCACAAAATTAGAAACTTTTTTGAGGAGTATCAAGGATCCCTAAATAGCAAATCAGAGCCCAGGAAAGCAAAGCCTCTGTGTCCCAACACAGGAGTGAGAGGCAAGAAAACCCTTCCTGCACCAGCATGGGGAAAAAGGGAGAAAAGATTAAAAAATCATGGAATGACAGACTGGTTTAGATTGGGAGGGACCTCAAAAATCATCCAGTTCCACAGATCCCAGAGCCCATATTCCAGCTTTACCCAACCAGAGTCTCATTTAGGAAAGATGCTGCTCCCACTTACCCTCAAGGAGGAGCAGCAGTGGTGGGACACAGAAACCCCTGCAAGTCCCAGCTCTTCTTCTGGGGCTGGTTTTAGTCCCAGCTCCTCAGGGTCCTGCAGTTTCCCTTCTCCAGGGGAAGCTCCTCAGCTCCTCACTCACCTTTCTTTCAGAAACACCATCACATAAAGCCCCAGGAAAAGTGGTGAGATGCCACATTTTTCCCAAGAAATTGCAGTTGAAAAGTTGTAAAAACAGCAACAAATTTTCTCCTCCAGAGAGAGCCCCAAAAAAAACACCCTGAGGAGAACAAAGCTTTGATGGACACAGATCACGCAGAATTCCCACCAAGTTTCAATAATTCAGCTCCACACACAATTTCCCCCCACTTTGCTCCAGTTCATCAAATATTCCTCCAGATTTTTTGCCTTCCCAAGACCACAGCCCACAAGTGAAGGGGAATATCCACAACCCCCACATGAAGCAGGATGGAAAAGGGAAGGTCTTCAAGTTCCTGGGATTCACAGCTCCACACTGACCCCTTTTATTTCCCCCCAGAAGAGAGCCAGGATGGTGGATGTGGGAGTGGAAGGTTCATCAGCACCTGGGCACTCATTTACCAAACAACCACTGACCCTCACAAGTGATGCATATTCCCAACAGATTTATGGGATTAGCACAAATAAATGAACTCAAAGGAAAAGCAGGCAAAGATTAAGTGGTGGGGATATTCTGATAAAGAAAAATAAAATTAGGGTAATTACAATCAAATATCTGGATTTTTGAAATCTGTATTTAAAACAAGAGCAAAATAGAGAGAAAAAAAATCAGTTTTGCCATGCCATGTATAAACTAGTGGAGAGCAAGAAAGAACACTCTGCTAAAAAGTAGATTTCAGCCTACTAAAAGTAGATTAATATTTTACATTTTGGGTGAAAAAAAAAGCCACTCAGATTTAGTTTCATTTGTTTAACAAGCAAATGGCTTTTTCCTGATTAAAAGAGAGATGAATGAAAAATACAAAGTGTTTGAGATTTTTCTGATTGTCAGTCAGAATTTTTAGTCCCAAAGTGAAGGGTTTGGCCTTCCAGGTTTTAAGTCCTTCTTGATTTTAACTGGAATAGAACATTAATTGATAAAACTTGTTGTTCTGCACACCTGAGCATCCTTTTTATGGGAAATAATCCTCCCTCCAGAGAAAAACAGACTTTGAGATTTCATTGCAAAATGTTTGTAAAGCTCTGGAAATCCTGACCTGGAAGGTACTAAAGGAAACCACCACTAGATATCACCATTTGACTATTTAATAATCTCAGAAAAATTGGTAATGTGTAAAAATCCTAATTATCCTCCAGGTTGATGAAGTCACCTTCTAAAGGGGCTTAATTCCCACAAATGAGGTAGGCTGGGGAACATCCTGACTACAGGATTTATTGAGGAAATGTAACTAAAGAGTCCAGCTTTCTACAGGGTCTGGGTCCCAGGACCTGGTGAATATTCCTCTGTGGGAACACAGAATGAGAGCTGGATATGAAGGTAAAAATTCCCTGCCAGCATTTCTCCTCCAACATCAGATTTTCTGGCGTGTGGATAAAAATCAGCTCCAGGCAGAATCTGGCCTGTAAAATATGGCACTGCTTTCCTCTGTAATGGAATCCAGCTGCTGCCCTTCAGCAGGCTGGAAAAGCACCTTTCCAGGGATTTTCCCCAAGGAATTGGAGTTCACTGAGGCATTTTTCCTCCTAGTGAAAATGGGCACAGCTCCAGTGCAGCTGATGGAGTTTTACTCAAACTCATAATGGGACTTAGCATCTTCCAAATATAAATAAATCCAAAGCAGGTCATAGATTGCAACATGTCAATTAAAATAAAATTGAATTAAAATAGTATTTAAGTTAGTAATAAATGTATTTGTCTCATCTGTTTAGAAATTAACAAGTTTTGCCCCTAAAATGTATTCTGCAGCAACATCTTTCTTCCTACAGAGAGAAATTAATTTTGAGAAGTTACTTAAATTGTGGATTAAACCAGTTTAACAAATGCTGGGGGAGAAAAGCACATGGACAATATTTTTCCATGGGCAAAACTACATAAAATCAATAACAAATTACGATGTGCTTTACATTAACAATGTACATTTACCTGCACCTCCATTTGTGCTGTGAAAACACACGTCATCAGGGTGGTGTAAGTTACCTATTTTCCTCAAAACACTGCTGTTACATGGTTTTATTTTCATTCCAGATAAAATTATCCACATATTTAATAAAATTAATTTAAAAACAAGCTCAGAAACCAGTCCTAAGAAGGGATGGGATGAACACAACTTCCCAGTAACCTCAGGTTTTGCCAGCTCTCATTATTGATGTGTTTTCTCCTCTGCCACTCCATTTCTGTCCAGGGCTGCTCCATCAGGGATTCTCCCACTGCTGATCCATTGGCTTTAATCCCTGGGGCTGGGGTGAGCAGCAGAGCAGAGAGGGGCTCCTCCAACACATTCCTCAGGCTGGGAAGGACAGAAAACCACCAAGGTCTGGAGCTCAGGTTTAACCTCCGACTTCCTCATTTCCTGAGGAAGAACCTGGTGCAGTTAACTTCTTTCCAGACTTTGGCTTGAACTATAAATAGATCCCAGGGGGAAGCAAGGGCTGGGGCACAGCAGCACAAATGGCACAGAGCACTTCTTGCCAGGGATAATTGCAAACCCTTTGGCTGCTGCTGCCCTCTGGAATATTTCCCCTCTCAGCCTCAGTTAAATTGTTCTAAGCACCTCCACCAAGGAGATCTGGAAAACTCTGCCCACCCTGCACTCCTCTGGAATTTAATGAAGTCATTTGGCCTCTTCCAAAGGACTCCTGGCCTAAATTTGAATGCTGAGAAGGAGATTAATGAGACACACATGGAATTAGGGTGATGCATAAGGAAGCAAATCATCCTGTTCCTCTCATGCTCCTAGAAAGCAAGGATGAGATTCAGTATTGCTCATATTCCTTGCACCAAGGTCAGTGGGAATTTTGGATCAGGCAATGACCAGTTATGTCTTGGATGTGTATATGATTTATTGTATTAATTTATTTCCTTATCAGGAATTACCTTTCCCTGTCATTTTAATAAAGAGAGACAAGTCCTTTCATTGCCCACTCAAATCACTTTTCCCTCAGGAGCAGCTTCTTCTCAGTCCTGCTGATATTTTCTTTGAGATCACAGATGATTTTAAGAAATGCCCAAGAAATAAAGATTAAAACAAACAAAAAAACCACAAGCAAAAACACCAACAAAAAACTTTATTAGAAAAAAAACTTCTGCAGAGCAGGTAACAGTGCAATTCATCTATAATTTAACAGTGGTGACGTAATGAATAATTTCCAGCTGAAATATTTGCTGAGAAGCAAGAGCAAAGGGAGAAAATGTGTTTGAGAGCTAAAATAGCAGTATTTCCATATGAAAATCTGCATTTAAATTTCCAAATGAAGATGCAGGAATCTTGCACTATTTTTTCAGGAATGCTGCAGTCATCTTTGCATGCTGATTTTGCAAAAAATTAATGCTTTTATGTGTGGATGTGGCACTTGAGGACATGATTTAGTGGTGCTGGGTTGATGGTTGGACTCAATGATCTTAGTGGTCATTTCCAAATTTAACAGTTCTATGATTCTGTATATGTTATAATAACATATCAGTATAATCAGTATTTTGGAGAGAAATTAATTTCAAATTCTCCATTAGAAAACAGAAAACAGCGACCTTTACTTCCCCTGCTACCAAAGGGGTTTAAGACTTAAAATATTAATTAGAACAAGTGTAGTGTGCAAATGTGTCCATTTCCCAACCTAATCCTTAGAGTGAATCATTCATACCTGAATCACATCCCTCTCCCGAGCTGAGCAGCTCAGTCAGGATGTGAATTCCATCCTGCAGCTCCATTTTGCACCCCCTGTGTTGGAGATTTGGAGGTTTGGGGTGCTGAACTCGGAGCTGCTCCTGTTGGGAGCGTTGCGGGAGCTGAACAAAGCCAAGGAGTGCAAGAGGGCTCCTCTGGCTTTGGAGGTTTCTATGTTCTGCTCCTGGGAGATCTGAACACTTATCTGGTCCAGGCCGTTCCTTATCCAGCTGCAGGTCAGGAGGTTTGTTATGGAACCACACCTGGCCAGGCTTTCTTCAAAAAACTGTTTGTAGAGCTCTGCCACTTTGGCTTCCATGTACTTGTTGAGCGTGGAGTTGGAAAGGGGCTCCTCGCTGAGCACGAGGCTCCTTTCTCCAGCTTCATCTCCAGGCAGGAACATCCCACTGGGCTTTTTGGGATGTTCACACACAGGGGATTGACCCAGGGGAATATCTATGGAGAGCAGGATGGGGCCATCAGGGACTTCATCCCACACATGGTCCAGGACACAGCCCGAGTCACACGTGTGGCCCCCCACACGGTCCCCCCCGATCTGCAGGTCAGGGTAGTTCTGGTAAATGCTGTTGCATGGCCAGGATGTGTACAAATCCACCTGGTCCAGGCTTCCTCCTCTCTTGGGGATATGTAAAGCTGGGGATGCAGGTTTTTTAACCAGCATTTCCTGATCTTCTGCAGGCTCCTTTTCTATGGAATCCCATCGGGGGCTGCTCCCGGCTTCCCCTTTGCTGCTTCTGGCAGAGAGCTCCTCCCGCTTCTCACATCCATCAGCAAAGCCTTTAATTTTTGGGATGTCTACAAGTTTCTGTCTCCAGATTCCCTCTTTAGCCTTTTGGGATGCAGGAGATTTGCGAGGCTTGTCTTGATGACAGCTTTCTTTATAGATGAGCCTTGTTAGGATGCCTTCTGCCAGCATGGTGACAAGTGGGAGCAACAGGGATCACCAGAGTTCCATGGAGCCCTGGGACAGAAAGACAGGCAGAATACAACAGTAACCATTATTCAATAACTATTACAGAATAATTATATTATTATTATTGTTATTATTACTAATGAACAGTGCACTTCTCACAAAGGCAGTGATTTTTCTTTCTTTCTCAAGCATTTATTTTTAGCAAACATTAAACTGCACGCTTTTCCTCTTTACCATGTCCACAAAAATCATTCTGAAGATAAAGGAATGGCTTTAATCAGCTGCTTCATCTGTAACATCCCTTCTGCTCCCAGGTCTCTTCTGCATCGTGGCTACTTGAGACAGATTGTACTTTGTAAGCTGTAAAAAATCAGCAAAATCATTTTACTTGTCTGTATCAATACCATCAGTAATTAATCGATGTTTTCCATTACAAGAAACCATTTCCAAGACCTAAAGAGGTGACACAGAAAGGAAATAAAGACTATATTCATATTTAGAGGTATTTCTGACTTGAGCACTCCTGTGAGGTGCCAAGGAGCTTCAAAAGAAACTGAGAGTTCTGCAAATACAATAAAACTGTATTCAAAATGCAGATCAAATGTATTCAGAGACCCTCTTAATAATGAACTTAAAAGATATTAATAGTTAATTTGCCTTCCCCAATAGTGATAATAGTGAAAAGATAAGTGTCTCAAAATAATTTACTACACTTAATGATTCCTTATCATCCCTTTCCAATTTACCTACTGTTAAAAGCAATGGGAACCTGCACATTAAGTCTGACCTGAACCACTGCTCTTATGGAGAAATGGGAAACATGAACATAAGAAAACTATTCAGTTCTTGAAATATCCTTTAAATCTCTGCTTAATTGAAGTATCCACAGACCCAAAGTGTGCTTGTGGCTCAACACTTTTCACCATGCCCCTGCACCCTGGTATATTCAAAACTCACCACACTGGGTCACTTTTCAATCCCAGTGCTTCTTCCAGGAGATATTCTAAAACTTCAGTTATTTGAGAGATGGAAATTTTCTCCTTTCCCCCAAAATTTACACAGCACGACTGTTTGGATTTTTATTCTTATGAGGTTCTTCATTCCCTCCCCAAAGCTGAATGGAACACTGGAATTTCAAGGCCAAAGCAGGCAGGAAAGGCAGCAGACCTGGTTATCTACAGAGTCATTTACATATGCAAAAAGCAGGGCAACACTTTCTTAAGCACTCAAGGGACTTGATAAACCAATTTCCAAGATCCATGCTAAAGATCCATGGAATTTTGAATGCTCTGTGCCTTGTAGAACATGGGTAACCAGGTCCTTACTCTGGTCTGTAGGACCTCAGGGTACCCAGCTCTTTATCTGCTGATAAATTGTGGTTTATTCCTTTGAAAGTGCTCATGAAGAGCTACAACATTGTAATCTTGGAAAAACTGGTCTCCTCCAAATAAAATAAGTGTTTCCTGCGTTCTGGAACAAAGCGTAAGGAAAAGAAAAAGGCACAAAAAGCCCAACTTACCAAGCCCAGTCAGGTCCGAGGTGGATTTCCCCGAGCCCAGAGCTGTCCTGCTAGAGCTGCTGGGAGGGGGCAGATGGTTACACACCCTTTCCTCACTGCTGTCCATGCAGAAAAAGCCTGACGCACTCATGATGCAATTCCCCAGAATTTTCATCTCATAAAACAGAAGTGATCCCGCTGGGAGAGGGCGCGGTTTTTGAACCCAAAGAGAGGGCTACGGCTAAAAGAGGATGTTTGAAAATGAATTGAGATGTTTCTGGCCAGAGTGGGATGCCGAGGAGCTGCTGACAGGCAGAACAGGGCACGGGGAAGGAGCAGAGGGTCAGGGCCGTGCCGGGCAGAGCGAAATCGGAACCGAATTCCACCAACACTTCCACTGGCAGGAGCTCGGTGCTGCTCAGCTGACTTGTGGACTTACACCACTTCCCCTTTGGAAACACGCAGCTAAATTTAGAGTCTGGTGATGTGCCACTGATGGGGAGGAAGTTGGCAACTTCCTTTCACCCAGACTTTGATGAAATACCCTGTGTCAGGACAGGACAATGTGCCAACCTGAAAGCAGCAGCCAATGGACAGCTCTGCACAATCCTGTTGGTGGTGACCAAACCCGCTCTTTAGGGGTTCAGAGATTACCTCTGGCACATCCCAGGTGCTCCCATGGTGGTTTTGGGTCTCAAGCTGAAGCCAAGCTCATGCACTGAGCCCACCCTCAGCACAGGCTCCAGCCCACACACGGTCTGAAGAGTTTTCTGTCGGTGACTTTTCAAAATTTCCTTTTTCTCAGAACGTAAAAATCCCCAATGAAGCAGAAGCTGAATCTCATCTAAGCACAAGATAAAAAATTCTAAAAAGACACTGTTTAATGACAGGAGCAAGACACAAATTATCATCCAGTGCCCCCCTGCCATGGACACCTTCCACTATCCCAGGCTGCTCCAAGCCCTGTCCTTGGACACCTTCAGGGATGGGGCAGCCACAGCTTCTCTGGGCACCCTGTGCCAGGGCCTCCCCACCCTCACACGGAAGAATTTCTTCCTAATATCGAATCTAACCCTGCCCCTGTCAGTGGGAAATCATGTTGTGCCTTAGAAATTAGGTTTGGAGTAATTCTGGCCATAAAGGTTCAAATAGGTCAGTAAAATTATCTCTCTTCCCTCCTTTTCTCCTGTATTTCATTAAAAACTTCAGTTTTTATGGAGGCAAAATAAAAGCTATTTTTACTCCCACCAAATTTATATAAAACTCATTTAATATTTAAAAGCTGTTCCAAATTACCTGATTTTTAATCACGTTATATGAGCAATTTGTGCACAGTAGGTGTGGCTGGGACTCCAGCAGAGTCACTGCCCACAATCTTGGCGGGCAGGAACCAGGGCAGATCAAATTCCAAGTCATTTTAAACCTCACCAATCTTGCAATTAGTGCCAGCTGCAGCTGGAATTTTTGTGCAGCTGTTTCAACAAGACACAAAAGTAACAGAGGAAGAAATCAAGTCAGGTAATTTGTGTGGAGTGATTAAAAGCAAATCAACTTCCATTTCATACCCAGCAACCTGATCTATGGAAAGTGTCCCTGCCCAGGGTGGGGGTGGAATGAGAGGAGCTTTACCATCCCTTCCAATCCAAACCAGCCTGGGATTCAGGTGTTAAATACATCAATATCCAAGGAAATCAATGAATTCTCTCAATTAGATCTCACCAAAAAGAAATTCCCTATTATTTACAAAAATAAAGTCAGAAGGAGATAGAACCAAAGTTAGTTCAGAAGCTGAGCGTAGATTGCAGTTAGGATAACAGCAAGGCAAGGCTGTCAGAATTTAGAGCTGAATATACATTGAAAAATAATAAAAAATTACTCTGATAGTATCATTCGTATATAGAGAAAACAAATGCTGCCACACTGAATGATATTACATGAAATATTCATGTAACCAGGTCCCTTCTTTCAGCACAGGCTTTGTACTTTGCATGCACATAAACACGACATAGATATTGACTGGTTTGAAAGGTTTTATGTTGGGGTTTCTCTCCTAAGCACAGCTGCTGCGGGCGCTTTATTTTCCATTCCAAAAGGAATTTCACTCAAACTCCCCGAAAGCGCCCGCGGGGATCCCCTCACGCAACCTCACGGCACCCGCGGACGGCGCGGGTTAAGTAGCTAAGGGGCGGGACTTAGCGCTGACTGACAGCTACACTGCCCAAGAGGAAGGCGGAACGGGCCCGCCCCGGCCGCTGAGTGGCCGTTGGTTGCCGCAGCAACGGCGCGCGCGGCGGCGCTGCGGGGCCNAAGTTCCTGATGATGTCTTCAATAAACCAACCTTTAAGAGAAGGAATTACTACAAGGAATTCCAGCATATAAGAATTACATATTACTATATTGTTTATAAATATTTATAAATATATATATAATAATATACATAATGAATTGCTATATATTCATGTTACAAGATATACAGGGCCAAGTCTGATACTTCATGAATACAACACATATTATGTTCTAAATATGTGTATTTTCCATTAAATATATGTATTTTGCATACTCAGGACTCACTATTGTGCTTACTTGTAGTAATCCAGCAATTTCTACTTTGTCACCTCAACTCTTAACATTCTTTTGCATTTCTAGTAGTTTACCAATGCAATCCAAATTTTTTAACAATAAACTTCAAAACTGTCATAATGAACCTTTCAATCTAAAACATTCTACCATGATCACAGAATATGGGTAAGTCACAGAATGTTTCTACAGGAAACTCAATAAAAGGTAACGACTTGGGAATGATTTGTGCCATGGGATTAGGATCTGAGCAATCTGGTGTAGGGAGCCTTGTCACACATTGCATGCACATGTGTACCTTGGTTTTTAAAGATTTTGGGAAACTGTTTTCATTGAACTTTACATTAATGAGTAACAACTGGGGTTTTAGGATTTTTAATAAAAAAAAGAAGGGAAGCAGCGATTTTTCTGAGTTGCACAAATGGAGTGGATACACAGGGGGAGTAAAAGGGATTCATTACAACTTAGAAATGGCATTCACGGCCCTTCTCCCATGCTAGGGACCAGCTCTAAGGACAGGTGTGAGGAACAAGCTGTAATCCCCTTGGAAAGGCATCCTGTGCTGCCCACTCAGAAGCTGAGCCTGCACAAATTACCAACCACTCTGAAAACGATCAGGTTATTGCCTTCCTCCAGAGGATGTGAACTGAAGTCTGGAATTTGAGCAAATCAGAGGCAGAGAAAGTCATTTTTATAACTCTGCAGATCTTGCAGGTGCTGCAGATCTTCAGCATGTGAAGCAGGAAGGAGGTACCTGCTGATCTACCCAGCAAACAGGGAAGGTGTAAGTGAAGTTTTAGTTTAAAATTTATCCTGCACTGCCCTGTGGCAACACAAATATAAAACAGCACAGCTCCCTGCTGGGAGCAGCATAAAGCTAATTAATGGCAGTTTGTAAACGAGCAGGGAGGGCTGGGTGAGCTCTGAGTGTGGGAGCAGCTGCTGTGTCCCAGCCACTTCCGACCTGTCCCTGCTCTGGGGATGAGTGGGAAAGCAGGATAATGAGGGAAATAACCCAAACCTTGACTATTTTGAGTAGGTGTATCCTAAATTAAATCCCATTTAGTAATTAAATCCCATTAGCTGCAACAGGTGAGAGAGCCAACCCAGCAGGTTTCACCCAGCAGCAGATCCCTGATGTTCACCTTGTATAAATCCTGAACTTTTAAAAAGCAGTATTTTCATCTGAAAATTTCACTCCTTTCAGCTTCAAACTGTGAACAAAACATGCAAACAAGTCACGGAGTGAGAAAGTGTTCTAAACCAACTTTATTGGAATGATACAGGAATGGTTAACATACAAGTTAAATCCTCAATGCCTGCTTTCTACATAGGAAAAAAATAAGAAAGAAAAGAACAAATTCAATTCTTGCACCCATGGAAACAGAAAACCAGCACAGAGGTAACAGATTCCTGGCACTCCTAAAGTCATGCAAGAGATCTGCATCAAAAAACTCAAGTTTTACACACACAACAAAGAGATTTTGGGTATTTTCAGTTTGTGTTGGTGCCTTGTTCCCCGGACAAAGGAATAATTCAGCCTGGCTCACCAGAGCTGCCTTAGGAATGCTGATAGAGTTTGAATGCTCCCATATGGCAAGGGGGGGACAGACGAGGGCAGTGACTTTGCTTTCTTAAACTTGGCAATTTTCTTGACCGTTGAGACAGGGATTGACCTCGTTTCAGAATGTTTTGGGTCGCTGAACTGACAGAATTTGGCAGCTACTTTTAATTACAGCTTCTCCAAAATAATGGCTGTAATTCACCAAACTTGCACAGGAAGCACAGCAAACTGGTGTGGGTACAGACTTGTGTGTCAAATCCCACTTTCCTCACCACACTTCACTTAGTATTCCACAGTTCCCAAAAACTTGAGCAAAGATTTAGACACAGAGAAAGATTTGGCCAATATTAAGAAAGAAAAACAACCTCGTTCAAAAAGATGAAATCATAGTGAACAACAAAAATCTGATACTGGATTTAAAACATAACCAAACTTCCAACCCCAAAAGATCTTAAATTTCACAGAATTGCAGTAATTCCTGACAAAAGCTGTTAATAAAAAAAGCACAATTGTGTGTGTGTTAATCTTTAAGGTAAGGCAGCATCCATCCATCCCTCTGCCTCCTGATACTGTGCTGCTTTTGTAAGCACAAGCTTCCAACTGCTTCCCAGGCTCCCTCATGAGCACTGAGAGAACACACAGGTTAATATTGCACGTGGTAAATTCACCCACTCAAGACACTGAGAGATTTGCAATTCCTGTAATAGCTTTATGATATGGCAAGAAGAATGGAAACGAAGTTTTTAAACCTTAAAAAAAAAAGACTTGCTTAATTACAGTAACTTTTCCTATTCAAACATTTATTTTCTCATCTGAAAAAATACTATATGAACCTAATGGCTACTTGAACATGCAGTGAGATGTTTAATGCTCTAAGCAGTGTGAACTGGTATTTTTGTAGAGAAATACATTAAAGGCTTTCACCCTTACACAGGTAAGGAAAGGCCATTTCTGGCTGTTTTGGCTTGTTTGCAACATTGAATCTTGCCCCAGATGTGGCATTGCTAGTGCTTAGACAGCTGTGAGGGACCCGTGTGCATTGCCCTTTTTGTCCAAAGAGCCCACACAGATCACGTAAATGAGAAATATGTGGGGTTTGTTGGGGGTTTTATCACCTGTATACAGTGTGTAACAATACAAACCTTAAATATCCATTCTACAGAAGACAAACACAACTTTCCAAAGTGACTACAATGGTTAAACTACACAGTACCACCTACAAATTCATCTGAAACCAGGAAAGACACTGAAAATTTACTGTGTAACTCAGTAACATTTTTGAGGCAACTCAGGCACTAAATTAGTATCTGATGAGGTTTTAGATGCTGTTTTCCATAGTTTAAATAGTTGGATCTCTAGGTTAAACCCATCTGCATTTTAGTACTAAAATAGTTTCTTTAAGTTTACACAAAATGGATGAATTGCCAGGACAGTTTAAACTAAATGTAACTCATTCATGTCTGATTGCTTCAGCTTCCATCAGAACCCGCTCCTGCTTCCTACCCTGAAATTCCCATTTCCATCCTGTGTTCAATTTGTGTTATGGACAGTGAATGCTGCAAGCACCAATCAAATGTTAGAAATCACATCTACATTTCTTGAAGCAGAGACAGTTGGACTATTTTATAAAAAGCTGTGGAAATTCCCTTTACAGACATTTAAGGCAGTTGAAATTCACGCCTGCTGCTTGGCCAGTGCTTCAGCTTCCTGAAACAGCAAAAAGAATTACATGTTAGTAGTTTCTCAGTATGTTTCCAAAGGAACACTATAAAACAATAACCTGCATTTTTCAACCTTCTTTCAGCCTTTGTAAGGTGATCATAAATAGGAACAGAATGACAACAGAAGAAATGCAAAAGGAATTTCCTTTTGGTTTCTCCGAGTGTACTTTTGACTGCAGATTAATTTAATTACCTGCTAGCAGCACCATGACCTACAAGGAGATGAATGAGAAATTAATTCCCAGTGCCCTCAGTGCAGCACCTCAGCAGGGACAGCCTGGCTTATTTGAAAGGACAAAGTTCAACATCTGCCAAGATGTGTTGGAGCCATTTGCTTTTGTGAGTGCATAGAAATACTCAAGATAACAGATTCAATATCACTGTTACCATGAGCCAGCATTGCTAAACAAACAAAACACACGAGGAGAAAGGACTAAGAGGGGAATTTCCAAGAAGTCTGTATGATTTTTTTAGGAGGAGACACAGTGGGTGACCCCAGCCTGCAGGGCAGGAAGTCCCACGCACATCTCCCGTATCTCGGACGTGGTGGCTCACTCTGGCTGTCCTGGCTAACTGCCCCCATCCTGCCTTTGAACTCAGGGCGTGGGAAGAGCCTGGCTGGGAGCTGCCGTGCTCCCGGCCCGTGCTCTGCTCTGCTGGCCTGTCACGGCTCAGAGAGCAAGGCTGGGATGTCACCAGGGCTCGGATGTCACCGTGCACCCACAGGCCCCGCGTGAGGACATCCCGGCCATCCACGGCACAAAAGGCAGGTGAGCAATGAAAGGAAGATCAAAAGAAGCTACAAAGCCTGAAAAAAAAGCAGTGTGTTTGATATTCTCTAAAAGACAAGTGGTTCTTTGAATGGTAAGAAAGAGGAGAAGGTTCCCTTGGCTTTGTAACAACTCCCTTAACCAGCCCAGGGCACTGCAATGGTGACACCTCACTGGTTGTTTTTTTTTCAACACAAAGTACATCTCTTCAGAACAGACAATGGAAAGCTGGAGAGGATTCCTGCTATTTCCTTCATGCCCAGGAAGGTTGGTACAAGTAACCTGCTAACCTATTTTTCTCGGAGGTCAAACTCCATTTCCTTGGGCCTAGGCCTGCAAGTTATCTGGGAGAGGCTCAGCTTTCCAGGCTTGACACTGTCCCTCTTTCATACTTTTCCTTATTTCTCCCTCAAGGCCCTTCACTGAGCATCTTCTCAGTCCTTAAATCCTTAATAAGGAAATAAACATAGCTTTTAACTCACAAAACCCTCTCCCTTTAAAATCCACACATATTGCTTAAAGTAGAGATATTTAAAAAAAACTAAAGGCCTGCCTTTTCCAGAGTTTGTAGATCCAAAGGACAAACCAAACCACCAGGGCTCAGAAAATGGTTACTTGAGTTTACCATGCTCACTTCTGAGTCAGTCCTGTTTAGCATTAATATCAAACCTCTGTGTTCAGAGTCAAACAACTTCCCAAATCTCTCCTGATAGCATCAAATGGAGGCTTCCTGCCAAGGCTGCTCCCAGCCTCCTGCCATTTCCTGCAGTTGCCATGTCATTCCCTACAGCATTATATCCATGCTGCACACAGCTACGCTGGAAACATCAATTTCAGCACCTACAAATCTCTGTACCCTCCTCAGCAGCCCACAACTTACTTGACTGGACATCCTAACTGTGGGAGGGATTCCCAAAGTCAGCCCCAGAGCAGGATGCTGGGGGTACAAGGTCACTGCTGCAAAGATTATTTACCATCATCAGCCCAACACAACATGGGAATTCAGCAGAGTACAGCTGTGTTCTATCCCTCCTGTTTAAAATTCATCTTTTTCTTAGGTGAGGACAGAACTGGAGCATCCCTTAGGACAGAAGCAGAGCTCCTGACAGCCATGCTGGCTTCTCCTGCCAGGCAGCAGGTCTGGGACGCAACGACGTTCCCAACGTTACTGAGACAGGTGACCTGATTTGTTATGGCAGCAGCTGCTCTCTGGTACCACTGCACTTCCCAGGAGAAAGGCACGAGCCTCCCTGCATCCCACAGTCTCAGGATTGCTTCCTGGTTCCTTGGCTCCATCCTGCACACTCTGCTGAGCAGTGAAGTGCAGATGTTCCAAGGAAGTTCACCAGTTCTGTGGTGCTGTGTGAAGCTGGTCTGACACTGGCTGCGTATCCCAGGCTCTGCTCTGTGCAGCTCTGCACGAGGCAGTTATTCCTCATCGCCCCATTCCCAGTGGAGCTACGGATGGAAATTTGGCTCCCAAAACTGCTTCAGTCTGCCCCACAACCTGCAGTGCTCACTGCTCATGGGTCACCATCCACCTTTAAAATTAGGTCTCTTAGTGATGTGCACAGCACGACCTTCGACTCGCACATGAGTAAAGCTGAAAGGGAGCGGCGTGTTTATCCACTGGAACACGAAAGCTGGAAGTGACCTGGAGGATCCTGCTGCTGTCAAGTGAAACGTATAAAGCAGGCTTGTCTTATCCTATCAAAATCAAAAGGAGAATTCCAGCCCATTGCATCCACAAAGCAGTAGCCCAGTTCGTAATTGGTAAAGGAAAATAAGCTCTGGATAACAAGCCAGAGGAAAAAATTACTCTGAAGCAAGACCATGTTATTTCAGAAACAGTGGCTCTGGTTTCAAGGAACTTTCTAGTAGAAAAATCTCATCAAAATTTCACATGAATTGATTTTTTCTACTGAATTGAAAACATTCTTTGATTTTGGAATAATTTTTTTCATCTAGGTTTCTTATGCATTCTTCAGTGCAAATATTAACTACTCTTTTGAAACTGAAGCCTGAGAGCCTCTGAAGACTGAATATCTCCCAGGGAGATTGATGGGGGCCATGATAGCACATGTACCAGATCCTATTCCGACAGAGAAGGAGGAGGTGAAAGCCACAGGCTCCCTGTGAGGAGGTGCTCACCCACCTTTGACCCAGGAGGTGCAGTCAGGCCCAGGAACGCGTACACGGCGTTGTTCTCCCGCGCCTCGAAGAAAGCATCATAGTCCTTCAACATGGCAGGAGAGAGAGGGAATAACAGACAGAGGAGTGAATTGTCAGAAATAATCTCAACTCAATTTAGTGTGTCACCCAACCAACAACAAGCAAGATGCTTCCTGTGCTGAAATGCAAAATCCAGCATCAGCTCAGGTACGTGGCATTAGCACTAACAGCACACAAACTGGTCTGGCTGGAAAGGGACAAGGTGGGAATTCATTCTATGTCCCAGCGAGATGTTGCTGTGAGGTGCTCCAGCCTCTCCCAAAGGGACAGACTCCACACAAGGCAGGTGTTGTCACTGGTCTGGTGTGGACGTTCCCCCAGCAGAAGTAGCTGAGCCTGGACCTTGTCATCAGAAACCCTGATGTTCCCAGACGTCATTGCTGATTCCTGATAGGGATGGCAATTGTGCAACTGTGGACTCCAGCTCTTACGTCTGTCAGAAGTTCAGCTGGAACTTTTACACTGAGAGTGCACCTTTCCCATCACATTTCCCACTAAGGATTAATCTGTGCAAGTGAAGGCAATAGGGTGGCACTGTTCACTCACAGTGCACTACAAATGCCCTAAACACACATAGCCACTTCCCAGGGAAATTAAGGTAATAAATAAATAAATAAAAATAAAAACCAATTGCCAAACCCCAAGTAAAGGAACCCAGAAGTTTTGTGCAAGCTCACTGTTGTCCGAGTTACCACACAATTCCCTCACTCTGACTTCTGAACTCAGTAGGGATCAGTCCAATGACTTTCCTGCTCTCCATTTTTAGCTGATGCACATTCCCAGTCTCCTCCAGCTTTCCTGGGCAATGTCTGGATGCAGGAGTCCTGGCTGGGAAGCCCAAGGCAGGCAGCAGCTCGGTCTCAGGCTGGAGTCAGGCAGAGCTGTTTAGGGCACGGTGCTCTGGATTCCTGACTGTCTGGGAGGCAAAAGCCTAAGGAACAGCAGCTGAGGGGAGCAGCCCTAAGGAGAAGCTGCTGCAGCTAGACTAGAACAAAGTACAGTGAGCAGAAGATTCCAGCTGCCTGGACTTCAGGGATATCAAATTATTGCTCCATTTGCACATGCAGCATTTGCTGCTTTGATAAAAATGTGTGTGATTACGGTAAATCCTCCCTGAAGCCTTCTGTTGACAGGACTGGGGCTGCTTGATAACAAAGGGATTGTTTATCTTGCTGGTGCACAGGCCATGAGCCTGCTCTGCAGCATCTCCCAGGACAGGAATTCCTGGGCCTGAGGAGCAGGGCTCATGCCAGCCCACACAGCATCTCCAGTTCCAGCCTCTCTGCTGTGCACAGGCCAGGAAGGCCAATTTGCTCTTTGCTCTGCCAGTTGTGCTGCATCAGATGGAACAAATAGGGAACTTCATGCTTGAGAGGCATCAGATAAAGACAGAAAGAGGTTCAAATTCTGGGCACAGAATTAACTTTTACCTTCCTGAAAGTTGAACTGTAGCAACTCGAATCCAGCAACAAACTGACCAAATTTCAAAAGTTCAACATGACATCAACCAAAATTTTGGGGATGAAATAAACCCATAGCAAGAACCTTGTAACCAGCCCATTCTCAGATAACTACTGATCCTTATGTCTGTCACTCCAAAACAGCTTTTTTCCATGTCACAACCAGTCAGTAAAATTTTGAGAACCAAGTGACACAACAGCTCACTGTGGATATAATTTCAAGTTCTGCTTCTATTACAAGCAAGAAAAATCCTTGGCACATTGAGAATGATTTCTTTCAGTAGGCACAGATTTGTCTCACAAAGGTACAGAACTGGCAGGTCTTGACTTACAGACTGTGCAGGTCAGAGCCAGACTTCAAAAGGACCAGAGGAATGCACACTGTGAGCTCTGTTCAGAAGATACTAAGTTTTAAAAATAAAACTAACAGTTAATCTAATAATCATTCAAGCATGGCCTGCTGAGTACAAGTACTGCAGGGCAACTTAGTTTTGATCAAGCATTAAAATAATTACAGTAGGATTTTTGTTTGTAACGCAAGTTTTAATCTGTCCAAAGCACTGGAGTAAGTGAACCACAGCAGCCTTCCTTGTGCAAGCAGCACACAGAGCTCATCCCAAGAAGGATCAGAAAACTGATTTATGATCCTGGCAGACATAAATTCAAATGATCTGGGATTCACACCTACTGGCAAACCCCACATGGGCAGAACAGATCTCTGAACTTACTACAGAACAGAAGATTGGTGTAAAAGGGCCAGATTTCTGTGAGGTGTTAGTTCACAATCATGGGAAAAATGAGGATTAAAAAAAACTGGCAATTTTCAGAGCCATAAGATGGGAAAAAACCCACAGGAAAGGAAAATTATATATGTACTGCAAGGCAGGATCCAAATCAAGAGGTCTACATTTTTATATTTCTGATGGTGCAACTGGAATACTCAAGAATCAATTATTACTAAAGACCCAAGATGGGGGGGAAATGTCTCACACCTCCTACAGCCTTCCCAGTTTGGGCAACTGCAGCTGGGCAAGCCCTGCCTTGCTGCTCACCACAGTGAATTACAGGCAGTGGCAGTGAGGAAGAGGAGTGGGATGAGCAGGAGAGATGGAGGTGAGGGGATGGATGAGCACAGGGAGAGCTGGAGGTGAGGAGATGAGCACAGGAGGCTGGAGATGAGGGGATGAGCACAGGAGGCTGGAGGAGAGGGGATGAGCACAGGAGGCTGGAAGTGAGGGATGCGCACAGGAGGCTGGAAGTGAGGGATGAGCACAGGAGGCTGGAGGAGAGGGGATGAGCACAGGAGGCTGGAGGAGAGGGGATGAACACAGGAGGCTGAAGTGAGGGATGAGCAGAGGAGGCTGGAGCAGCCCTTACCCCGAGGTAGCGGCTGTCGTTGAAGAGCCGGGGGGGCAGGGGGTTCCCGCTCGCGGGCCGACTGTCCTCGGGGACGTTCTCCCGCATCCATTTCCGGTTCTCCTCGTTAGCTGCGATGTCCTTCTCCTCAAACTCAATTTTGTTGGCTTCCAAGAAGCCTAACACATCTTGCTGCTGCTTTTTAATCTGTCATAAAAGAAGGAGGAAGGGAGATAAGGTAAACAAAATCAGTGAAATAATTTTTGATGCCGCTCTGGGGTTTGATGCAGAAACCAGGGGGTGAAAATCAGGTTGAAAATGGGAGTGGTAAGAGAATTCTTAGAACCAAAAAGTATCTTTTGAAGAGTCAGAGCTGAGCCTTGACTTGGCTCATACAAAACTGAATAGGCTGATGCTTAAAGATCCTGTCCCTACACAAATGTGAGTGTTGTGTACCTTAAAGGTGCCCACTCAAAAGCAGAGGTGTGAGCAGGGCCCTTGTGCTGGCCAGATTTTACATTTAACTCAGGGGAACATTGTTTTTTCAGGTGCAGTGGAGTTTGCTGGAGGCACATTTGAGGTACAAACTGCTTCCTTGTGCTCTTGGAAACACAGGCTGAACCTCCTCATTCTTTCTCAGAGTCCAGGCTTTTGTCCACCTCGGTGACAAAAGAGACCTCACAAAGCATTTTTGGTTCACACTTGCACAGAAACCCCCCTCCTGCTGTGTCCTGGGTGTCTGCAGGGCAGGTACAGCCTCTGGAGAGCTGTGACCCCACATCCCCATCCTAACTCGTGTCAGGGAAGCTGGGTTAGGTCCCACACCTGATGCCACCCATCCTTGTGCACTTCCACAGTATCCAAGGGAAAAGCAGGATCTGTGTGGCAAGCATGGTGCTGGCTCTGCACAGGAGAGGAGGTTTTTATTACTGTCATTATGAATTACTGACTTCTTGACACAGAGATGTTCTGCTTATGCTCTGCTCTCCGCCTGCATGCCTTCACCACCTCGAAGGAGATTATAACCATGCACATCCCAGCAAACAATAAAAAAATGGAATTTTATGGGAAATTTGTTTTCTTCAAATTACCCCCTTCGCTGCAAAGCCAGTCCAAGGCCTGGCTTTACCCTAATGAGCTGGGTGCCGCAGAAGCAGCGTTTCACACAGATGTTGCTGGTGCTAACTCAGGTCAGCCGCAGCTCCCGGAGCAGCCGCTCCATATACGGCCACAGGCAAACCCGGAGCTGCCGGGGTCAGGGACAGCCAGCCCGGAGCCAAATATGGAGCCGAGCCCCGGCCTGCACAGCCCCGCACCCACGGGCTCCTGGCCCCGCACCCACGGGGACCCGGCCGTGCCGGGAGCGCCAGGAGCAGCAGGGAGTACGAGGAGAGCGCTGCCCTGAAGGATGTGGGCTGGGGAACAGAGCCCGGCACATCCAAAAGCGAATCTCCAAGCACTGCCTGACTCGGTCTGGAGCTCTCTACCCACGGCAGGTTCGAGCAGAGCTCGGGAGGGGCGCACCCAGCTCAGTGCAGCACAGGGACCCATCCTGCTCTCCCGACAGAGGGAAATGTGCTCCCAGCTCCAGCAGGGAAGCTGCCTGCGGAGAAGCCAATGTTTTCCTCCGACACGTCGGAGCCGCTGGACTCGCTGTGTGAGCACCCTGAAACACAAGGATATTGCTAATTTTCATCATGGCTAAAAATAAGTCAAACTGGAGGAGTTAATACCGCCCTGAGGAAATAATTTGTGTAGAGGCTATAACAAAACATTCTCAGCAGACTCAAAGCTCTGGGTAAGAGGTTTCCTTGCCTGCCTCTAAGAGCAGCAGGAGGAGCAGGGGAAGCTTTTCTCTGTTGTGCTCTACAGCTCAGAGGGGAAAAAAAGGGAGCACTTCCTTCATGAACTGTCCTGTAGGGCTAAAATAAGGGAAAGGTCTTTGGAATTGTAAACTCTTCTGTCAGTATGACCTGGTAGTAAATGTAATTTTTTTTCCCTGAACCAGTAACATTTTTAATTAATCACTTCCTACAATCTCTAAATTTCAGATCCAAATACTGGATCATCACATCCTTAACTTGTCCAAAATCCATTGCTTAGGGAAAACATTTTGAGATGCCCCAGCATTGTTAAGGAATTAGAGAAAACCAGGCTTTTACCCACTCTACCATTAACCTGTACACTCTGCCACATATAAAACTAGCTCTGAGTTGGACAGGAATCAGCATTTTGATCCCCTGAGAAGTCACTTCATTTTTTTTTAAATAATTTTGACTACTAGATTGTCTTAGCCACACACACATCCTCACACCCTCCCAGCATCTCACAGTCTCTGGGTTGTTTTTTCAGCTCCAGGAGGTACAACCACATCCCAAACTGTTGACTGTGGCTCCAAAGGGGAGCCACAACTCTCTCTGCTTGTATTTGAAGAGCTGGCAAAGCTGGAAATGTATTTTCTTCTGCTATAAAAGGCACCATTGTAAGGCAAGCATGAAGTTTGGTCTCTGTTGCTCTCAGGCTGTCTGTAGTCAAGGGAGGTAATTCTCTAGAGAATTCTACAGAAAAGCAAGGATGGTGTAGATGCATGAGGAATATTAGTCTGGAACCCTTGTTTTCTGGCCAGACAAAAAAAAAAGTTGGAAGATTAAGCAGCAGTATTTTCTCCCAGCTCCTCAGACAAATCCTCTGTCCAGGGTGATGAGCACTTACACAAGAGCAGAGAATGCTCCAGAGAAACAGGGCACCAACCTCTGGGCAGCACGGACACCGAGCTGCCAGATCCTGTTATTTTATGGGATTTTATTTAGAAAACTTCCATTAATCTCAGGCAGCTGGGAAGGAAAGGCCAAAAATAGAGCAAGAGACGTCTGCTGCTGCTTCAGGGTGTTTTGTCTTACTTGAAAGGGCACACGTTCTCCTCAGGACAGAGCCTGGAAGATGGTTCCTGCTGCCCATGTTTGGGAAGGAGCAAGGAGCCTTTCTTCAGGATGCGCCTGTCAACACGCAGCACTCGCTTCCCAGAAAACCTCCCCCAGCTGCCTGGGCAGGCGTGGAGAGCGGCCAGCGCCTTCCCAGACCCCGCACCTCGGCCTGCATAAACAACTGTCATGTCTGAAGCCATCCTGGCCCGGGAAGGGCAGCTCACTGCAGTTGGCAAACACGAAAATCCTTGTTTATTCCGAGTGCTCCTGACACTTTGTGCAGGGCTGACAGCAGCGGCGGAGAGCCGGGAACGTGCCCGGAGCCAGAGCAGGAGCTGGGGAGCCCAGCAGGGCCCTGAGGCTCAGGACCAGCACTGGTGGGGCAGGAGCATTTATGGAGACACAAGAGCAAAAGAACAGAGAAATGAAAGATAGGGGTGGACAGACAGCTGTAAGGAAGGGAAGAGGCTGGGGGCAGGAGTGGAAGGAATGAGCAGAATGGATGGATAGAGGTCAGGGAAAAAGCCCGGTGGGATGGAGACAGAGGAAGGAGAAGGGGTGAGAGAAGGTGAAGCCAGGACTGCAAGGAGGAAGAGCTGCATCCTCTGGAGCTCCCCACTGCCCTGCCTGGGAGCAAAGATGCCCTCAGAACAGCCTGTCTGGCTTCACCCAACCCCAGAAACAGAAACACATCCTGCCTCAACACACACTTGGGAGAAAAACAATTCCTAAGGTGAGTGGAGATATTTTACTTCTTGCTGATGTTCCCAAGATAATACTGAAAGGAACATTTAATGAAATAAATCTATTTTCTCTTTGTTTTGGATTTCAGGGTCTGGCTCCAGGACAGAAACAGCTTTATGGCAAGTTATTGGTGGTGAAGCAAAGTCTCACTGCACGCTGTGATCTTGTGCTACAAAATCCACTGGGTACCAAGATTCCCTTCTCTTCCAGTTACAAGCCAATCATGAAACATTAAGCTTTCAATAGAGCATGGGCACAAAATAACATTATAAAAATGAGTGTAGAATTGTGAACAAGTATTGCCCCTCACTTGAGTACACATCAGAAATTCAATTTACTGTTCTTAATCGAACTCCCATCAGTGATGTCAGTAACACAAGAGAAACCACATCAAAGCTGCCAAGAGTACAAATAAGTGATGTTTGCCAACAAATCAAACCATCAAAAATAAAATTTTAATCCCAAAGTGGGAATAAACTTTCCAGAAAATGCTGCAAGATTTTAGATTCTCTTCCAAAACTTTACCCATTGAAAAAAAAATTAAAAAAAAAAAGAATTCAGCTAAAAGATAATAAGCAGAAAGGAGGCAGGATGATGCTGCAGAACCTTGGTCCAGTGAGCAGGCAGCATTCCAGCCCCAGCTCCAGCCAGGACTGTTCTTGCTGTTCAAGAGCCAGCTTCTCCCAGCACCACCTCACTGCAGGGAAACACTAATTTTAAACACTTTTTGGAACTGAACTTCACAGAAGGGTCTATCTCATTTGGTGTACACACCCCACAGTCCAGTCCACACTGCTGGCCAAGAAGGGGTTTGGGTTGGTTTTTTTCAGTCCTGTTACTTTTTCAGTTTATAAATAAATCCCTGGTTGGACAATAGACATGTTTTGGAAATCTATTTATGGACCACTGGAACTCAAATTAAGTTTACAGTCTGAGTGCTGTTGTTTTGATCCAACAACAAACTTTCTGACTGTAGCTCTGCCATCCTGGCCCTTGGCAGGGGGCTTCTCCACCACTTCTGTGGCTCCTGTGTCCCAACCTCCACACAGGGGAAAAACATAGATTTCATTAATTTCTTTCACAGTGATGGGATGAAATGGCTCATGCTTTATTGTGAGGATTTAAAAGAATTATGAAAAGATTTCTTATGATGCTCCCAGCCATCGTTATATCATCGGTTGTATCAGGACAAAAGGAACAGCCTCGAGTTGCACCAGGGAAGGTTCAGATTAGGAATCAGGAAAAAGTTTTTCATGGAAATGGCTATGAAGCATTAGAACAGGCTGCCCAAAGGAGTGGTGGAGTCACCATTCCCTGGAAGTGTTCAAATAACGTCTGGATGTGGCACTTAAGGACGTGATTTAGCGATTACCACGGAGCTGGGTTTATGGCTGAACTAGATGATCTCAAAGGTCTTTTCAACCATAACAATTCCATGATTCTGTGATTCTCTCCAGCTCCTGCTGCAGGTGTGTCCTGAGCTGCCTCTCCCAACCTCACACCTGGGATCCAGCACCAGGAAAACAGAGAAGCAACACCTTAGAGCAGATCTTATATTTGATCTTACATATTTCTCACTTCAGTTTCAAGACAACACCACATTTAAAAGGAGATTTTTTTTTCCATTTCCAATTCCAGCCTTCAGGGTTCTAGACAATCAAAAGCAACCATAGCTTTAAAGCAGTTGTATTGTACGCCGGTGATTTTAAAGATGCTGCTTCTTCCTTAGTGGGAGCAAATCTTTAAATCCCAGAAGCAGCTGCTTTGTGCAGGAAGGTGAAGTCCAAACTCCAGGTGATGCTACTGGCTGTGGCCAGACTTGTAGCCATCAGTTCTCCAGAAGATGGATAAGCTGAAATGTAAGCAGTGAATGGAAAGCAGTGCAAAAGATATTCAGCAAACTCCACTGGCAGCCAGCAGCAGCAAGGTGGAAACCCGCAGGAAATGATTTTCCTGGGAGGAATGGGCAGCATGAAGAATGCCAAGTGCTGCCAAGACAAACTGACTTGTCACAGGGTGACCTGTGGACTGAGTTGGGGCCACACTGCCACAATCCACTACCATGTTTCTGAATTAGAAAAAAACTATTGGGGGTTTTGGTTTGGTTTTTATCTGTTTCCCCTAATTTCTCAAATGACCTTGCCTTCCTCACCCAGAGTCCCTAATGCAGAAGCTCATCCTTGCAAATGAGCTGCAAAATGCTTAGAATTTCTCCTCCCACTACAACCTAATTTGTAGGAGTTTAACAGCCCAGCAGCTCAGCCATGGATTTAAATGTCACAGATTCCTGTCGGCCCCCTAAGCTCATTCCCCACCCCAGCACAGGCAGCAGGGCTCCCTTCTGAGCAGCCTCAGTCCTGCCCTCCATCACAATTTTCCTTGCTTTTACTCTAATATTCCAGAAGATATTTTTTTTTTCTAGAGTGGTTTTGTTGGTTTTATTTGTATGAATAAGCCAATTTTTTCCCCCCTATATTAGCTTAAAAATCCAATGTGCCAGTTCTGGTGGTGCCACTGTAAATGTGGTCAGAGGGTGAGAACCTGCAGGCAACTCCAGCAATGACCTGGCTTGATCAGAGCTTTGCCAGGTGTCTCCCAGCAATTCCTGTCTCATTCTTATTTCTCCCTGCCTGGTAGAACGTCTGCTTATTTTTAGGTCTGGGTAATTATCATCACAGAACTCAAAGCACTTCTTTGTTCTGGTTATTTTAAGCAGAGCATTACACGAGTGGTGCCATCGTTGCCTCTCCCAATGGATTCTGGTCTGGAGGGAATGAGACTGAGGACAAACACAGCAAAACCACCATGAACTTACAGGACCTAAATCAAACACAGGAGGCTGGAAAAGATCGTGCTGGACTTGTGCTGCTCTTTTTTTATTTTTCCAGAAATTCAGCAGTGTCCAGATGGACTCCATATGTACTGACTGTCTCCCTGCAGGGTCCTTTGGGAAAGCCCATGGCAATATCCACGTGAATCCTGCACAGAAGCGCTGGTTTGATGTGGTTAGACCCCAACAGCTTAAAATTGATTTATTTGGAAATGGTTTTTACCACCAGGCACCCACCGACCCTGGGCTGTGACAGCATCACCAGCCCAAGACCTGGGGCAGGAGAAAACAGGCTCCAGCTCCCACTGAGAGCAACAACCACATTCCTGCTGCTCATGTGTGGCTCTGGAAGACACCTTTTAAAACCAAGAAAAGGTGAAAGGATGCAAAGTGACCACCACTCAAGAGCGAGGCTGGGGGGAAATCCAGGCTACCAAAAGGGTTTTGCAATTGAACCTGGAGGTTACATCACGTCTGGCAGCACACATGGGCTGTCTGCAACAGAGCTTTAGCCTGGCATAAGGTACCACCCCATAGACCAGATTTTGGAACACAAGCCAAAAATATAGCTGGAACAAAGGACAAAGTCTGCACTTCCCAAAACAAGACCACAACTTGCTCCAGAAACCATAGAAAGTTACATAAATGAAAAAGCTGATTCATGAGAACAAAAATAAAAGCTTCTCTCATGGATTATAATGCCATTGTAACTGCATTCATTCAATAACCCAAGGCCTAAAAACTTGTTAAATCCCACACCAACAACACCCAAGTCCAAAGATCCTTGTGCACGCAACAAGTTTTTTCCTACCAGAAGAACCAAACAGGGAAGTTAACGTTACCTCCATGTGCTAAAGTCCTGGGGAATCAGGATTTTCAAGGGAGCCAAGGGTGCTTAGAGACCCAACTCCCACTCACTTTTATTTACTCTGACACAGACTGCAAAGAGAATAAAATCCCAGAGGGATTTGGCATTTAGTTTCCTTGGGCTGCTTTGGGAAGTTCAGCCAGCAACACTGGCCTGGCCCCTCTGGTTGGCACAGCCCAGCACAGCTGAGCAGGTTCCTAAGTGCCACTCTGCCAACTTGCTGTTGGAGTTCAAGGAATTAGTTAAGAAAAAATCAGAAACATTTTCTCTCTTGCTGCAGCAAGGAGGGTTTGAGTTCAGTGTTCCAGCAAAGTTTTTCAGTGTCACTAATTTGGTGTCAGACACACAGTACAGCCACCTCCACCACACCTCGACTACAGTCAAATTCTAACAAGATCCTAAAAGGCTACAAATAAGTCAGAACTGTTTTGCTGCAACATCCACTGCCTCTTTAGCTACTTTCCTCCTGCAGAGGCCAAAAGCAGATTCTTCTACCCATTAGTCAAGTAGGAGGACAAGTAACATTTCCTTATTTATATCTCCCCAGCTTCTGGCACACAGCAGCAGCAGCACTGCCTAACGAAGCCCTGATGACTTTTTAATGTGTTTTAGGTTTGCTTTCCATGAAGGCACCTTAAGGATCAACGTTATTATCACAGCTTAAGGCAAATTCTGCTTTTAACAAATGATACCCAAGCACTGGGGAGGTGAGTGGGGGTGAATCCATTCATCCTTTACCACCTGCCTGTCAAGGACTATTGTGGTGTTACCAGGATTCTAACAGAGAACATCTTATCAACAACACCTGAAGCCTATGTTTAAAAGTACCATTTAATAAACTTCACATTTTGTTCCAGTACATGAAAATGGTTCTGTCAGCTGAAACCACACCCCTTTTTCTACTGAAGCACCGAATTCAGAAGTAAATCTTCCTTTTTTTGGCTGCAAGGAAAAGGTGGTGGGGCACTGAAAGGGCTCTCCAGGGAATGGTCACAGCACCAAGGCTGCCAGAGCTCCAGGAGTGTTTGCACAACGCTCCCAGGGATGCACAGGGTGGGATTGCTGGGGTGTCTGTGCAGGGCCAGGAGTTGGACTTGATCCTTGTGGGTCCCTTCCAACTCATGATATTCCATGATTCCATGAAAAGAAGGGTGACACAGTGCATTCTCCTTCAACTCTCCTCCTTCCTGGCTGCTGCCCAACACATTTTCAGTTGCTCATTCAGCATTTCCTGGCCTGCCCAGGCTCCTGACTGCACTGGCAGCATCCAGTTGTTTTGACCAAGAGCCCAGCTCAGTCTCTCAACCCTACCAGAGATGCACAAACTCCTGGGAGTGCTCTGGGGGCTGTGCAGACCAGATGCACCCTCCTTTAGTCAGATCTGTGTCCTCACCACAGCCAGAAGTGACACATCTCTCTGCTCTCTGCTTAGATGCTTCTGTTCATTCTGTAAAAGGCTTACAGAGGGTCACTACTGCCAAGTCAAAGTCATTCACAAGTCAGGATATGCCAAAGCTCTTCCCCACAGCAGTCATGGCCTGCTCAAAGACTGCCTCCCCAAACACGGTGTGTGCATGCATCCAAAGAATGACTTTCTATTTCTCTGGGATTTTTCCTTCCTTTTTTGCTTTCTTTAAAGTTCTCTAAAAAGTGGCAGCAATACCCAATGGGATTATTTGCCTGGATTTCAAAACCAAACAAACCCCAAACAACCAAAACTTCCATTTGCAGGGATTTTAATATAAGATTTTAACAGTTAAAATCTCATTCCATCATCAGCCAAAAAACAGAGACATTTGCTCATAGGATGACAGTGAATCTTTTTACACTGTACTTCCATGCACATGGAACACAAGATGCCCAGCAGCTGGGCAAGGGAGAAGTTAAAACCCAAAAAAACACAAAAAAACCTGAATGCAACTGAAGCTTCCAGCTGCTGAATGCCAGGAGGTGTCACAGATCTGGAGAGGTGTCAGACTGACACTTGTCCCCTCGGACAAGGAAGGTTTGATTGGAGGCATGGAGGGTGCCTAAGTCCTCCTTACTGAGCTCACGCTGGGCTCCAGGCCCAGGGACAGCAGCAGTCTCCCCACCCTTCACGTGATCTCTGCAAACAACCCCACCAGGAGCTGTGTTTGATCAGGGATGAACTTTGCACGGGAAGCAGCCTCAGTCTCTGGGAAGTCTCTGGGCACTGCCGGGCAGCAGCTCCAAACTCCTAGGGCCTGACCCCTCCAACATCCAAAGCCTGCCCATCCTCATGCAAGGGCTCTGCACAGGCTGCCCCCAAACCTCCCCTCATCCAGCTAGGTCCAGGCAGGATTATCCAGGAGAGATGGTCAGGACCAGGACACTCAACCTGCATAAATCAGGGATATGGAAAGAGGCCTTCTCCACCAAATCCTAAACATGGATTCACCTCTTAGAATCACAGACTCACAGAATATCCTGAGTTGGAAAAGACCCTCAAGGATCATCGAGTCCAGCTCCTGGCCCTGCCCAGGACACGCCAACAATCCCATGCTGTGTCTGAGAGTGCTGTCCAAGCGGTCCCGGGGCTCTGGGTCCATGACCATTCCCTGGGGTGCTGTTCTAGTGCCTGACCACCCTCTGGATGAGGAATCTCTTTATAACATCCACTCTGAACCTTCCCTGACACAGTTCCAGCCATTCCCTGGGGTCCTGTCCCTGGTCAGAGAGCAGAGGTTGGTGCCAGGCTGTGCCCTGGCCAGGCTCCATGGAGCTCTGAGCCGGGAATCTCCTCCAGTCCCACAGCAGAGCTGCTCTGGGGCTCCAGCCCAGCTCACAGCTGACGAGGGGATTCTTGTGCCATCACAAGCAAAGGGATGACATGAACCAGGGGAGGCAGGACTGCCTCTCCCAGGGGCAATAAGGACTGAAAGCAGGGGTCAAACCATGGCCTCGGGCCATTCCTGATACAGGCTTTTGCTTCACTCAGCAGCAGGAAGAACTTGCAAATGCAAATATTCACATATCAGGATGATTTTTTTAAACTTTTTTTAATGACCACTTTAGTTATCCAGAATAAACATATCTTGCAAAATCAGACTTCCAGACCTAGGCTTCCTCTTACCTTCCTTTAGGTGAGGATGTAAGGAAACATCAGTGTAAGGCAAACTGTAGCTTTAACCACCGCTGACACCGCAGCACGCAGAATCATCATCATCCAAAGGAAAACACCCCCATTACAATACTAAATAAATTGACCCTTGGCAATTTTCTAAGTCAGTCTTGTGGCATTTGACTTTTATAAGCCTGAAAACTGCTTGTCTGATCCAAAACCAACAGAGAGCAAGCTTCCTACTGTGGAATACAGGCTCCATTATCTCAGTTATGCACTGACAAAGCACGAGCAGCAGCAGAATGTGAACTCTTCATTTATTACACACAGTTGTTTTCTGCAGCAGACGTGGAGCTTGGCAGGCTGAGTTTCCCTGGAAGTCTCCATGTGCCTTGTCACAGCATCCAAACTCAGGGCTGGGTTAAATATTAACAAACAGGTCCACTCCTCCCAAAGCCCAGTACCAAACTAAGAACTCCTGAACAGCACAGGGCTGAGAGTGGCAGGGCCTGGGAGCATTCCCACCCATGAGCCAGCTCTTCTGCTATTCCTGGGGTCTCCACAGCCTCAGCATCTCACTGGACTTTCTTACCTGAGTCACAAAACGGGAAAAGGGAACTTTTGCTGTGTGGAAGGAAAAAATATCCTTAAGTCCAAGCTAGCTCTGTCACAGACTCCTTGAACAATTTTCTCTCCACCTCTCAGAGCTCCCTCTCCTGAGCTGTTAGTCATCAAGAGTAATTATTTTTTCAAATCACTGCTTATTTACTTTCAGGGATCATTTCTGGCTGATTCTACAAAGGGTATCAATACACCACAGCCCAGCCCCACAGACAGGCTTTGCACACAGACTGTAAAGCAATTTACCACACAGAAGACTGATCTCCAACAAGATAGTGAGGCTCAGTATCACAAGATGCAGACAACTCTCTGACACATGATATATTATTCCTAAATACTCAAACATTTACCATGTGGCTGAGAAAAGCAGGGGAAAGGCCCTGAAGGTGCTGCTGGTCACCTGACTGCTTGCTCTGGAAGCTTTAAAAAGTCCTGATAGTCTGGACCTCACCCCTGTTGTCAGGTTCTAAATCTGTTTTTTTTCAGCCAGCCTTTTTCTGAAAGCCAGAAGAATTATTTCTCCTTTATCTTCAGCTTCATGGAGATGCCAGGACGGGTCTGTGCAACACTGGCAGCAACCCCACCCTGTAAGAACTGACACAAAGTGCCAGGTCCCACCTCAGTGCCCCTGAGACTTCATCCCCTGCATCGGCCCAGCACTCCAATAATATTCCAGGGAAGCAGCCTGAGATAACAGCACACACAGGCCTGCAGTGTGGGGGTTTATTGAAACAGCTGCTCCTGTAATTATTTTTCAGAAGCTGTGGATTTCTGCTGGTGATGAGGAGCCCTGCACAGCAGAGGGAAAACAGGTTTGATTGTGCTTGTGTGACGAGCTGAACTCTGGTTAGGAAAGGAGTTAAAAGCACAGACAGTTCTGCACGAGGCCCCTGTGGTTTACAATAAAAACAAAGTTTATTTCCTGTATGGTTTAGCACACAGAGGCCAAATTAACTGACAGGAGTAAAAATTTATAGCATTAATTGCTGTTTCACTGCCTTTATATTGCCAGGCATTTATTCTTTAAATAAAAGACTACTTTAAGAAGAAATACAACATGGCCTCAGGGATCCAGGTGCCTCCGACATGTATTACATTTTATCTTTGAAGAATTCATATACCACAGATCTTAGTTAACAAAGAGTCTTTTTGCTGACTGCTGTTCTAAAACCAAACTAAGTAATTTTTTGAAGAGAACAAAGCTTTTTTCTTCAACTAAAATACCTAAATATCATAATACAAAGGAAGAGAAAAAGCTATGGATTAAATACAAATTTTCCTTCTCTTTGCAAGAAGAGCCTTGAGATAGAACAGCATGCAAAAAGCTTCCTGGAGAGGAAAGATTCAGCAGAGCACAGCCTGTATGGGCAGCAGTTTTCTGACCCAGTAATTAATTGCCCTGGGTAACATTTCAAGTGTGAATCATCCTGAAGGCCCCAGATCCTTCTCTATGTTACTTGGACAAAGTATTGTCTAAAAACTGTGTTCTGAGTGGGAGAGATAAATTGTTCTCACAAGACCTGGCCACACTGCAGTTTCTAACACTTTGGGCAGCTGAAACAACACAGGAGTTGGCCAAGCTCTGCCTGCCATAGCCAGGAAGGCCAGTGCCTGGGGCTCTGCTCTCAGGACTGCTCAAGAGGCATCCTGAAGTGACTCTTTCAGGAATTATCAAAATGGAGCATTTTCCAACACAGCCAGGTTGTTCCCATCACCAGGCTGCTCCCACCCACTGCATCCCTGCAGCCCACAGGGAAGTGCCACCTTCAGCCCAGAGCAGGAGCACTCATCTGGATGCTGCCCATGCCCTGGAGCCACGACCTGGAGCCACTTTGCAACTCCCCACTGTCTTTTTAACGTTTTATAGATCCCTCTTGTCACTGGTATCTGGGTTTTGTTTTTTTTTTTCCTAAACCACAAGCTTCCTTCTGCCTCAGTGCAAGCCAGCATCTGCTTACCCCAATCAGAAACTAAGATAAATACACACTGCATTTTATTTTTTCAAAGTTTAAATCCCCAGCTGTTTATTTGCTGTAGGATGGAGTTCTCCAGGCCTGGGCAAGCAGCCAAAATGGCTTCATTTCCCTGCTGTTCCTCAGTCTCAGCCTAATGCTGATGGCTGGCAGTGGGAGGTGATGGCTCTCCCAATGCCTTCCAAGCTGCCAGCCTGGGTCCCAAATCATTCCATGGAAGATGGAGCTGTCTGTCCAGCAGCTCCTCAGTTCATCCAGGTGTAAATTCCTGAGGGGAGCATTTCCCAGGTTAGCATTATGGATTTACTTGATCTTTCCACAGCATGCACAACAAACCCCAGACCTCTGCAGGTGAAGGGAGGATCTCACAGGGACCTCCTGGTACATTTTAATGTGATGGAAGAGAACAGAAATTTAGAAGAAGACTGCTCAAGCACAAAGGTTCCATGGACTGAGCTACCAGAACCAAGGGACTTGTTTATCTGCATTACAGGGTGGAATTTCCAGTTCTTAATCAGGATTACTGGGGCACTAACAAGGAAATTTGCAAACCTGCTCCTCTATATGTCTATTCACATATATTGTATTTCTTGCCTAGGGAAAAAAACCCCAAAACCCAAACATCTACTAGCTATAAATCAGCTTCACTTGAACTTCATTTCCATCCATATTCGGGGAAGATGTTTTGGGATATATTTTAATTCGTTCACAGAATTATTCTGCTTTCCTGCTCTGCCAGTTGTTCTGCAGCTGCTGCTCTGGCCAAATACATTTACAACATGTGCACAGGAATGTCTTGGATAAGCAGCATTAAGTATTTCCTAAAAAATAAAATCTTGTCCTGCTGTAGTCCATGGCAGAATTCCCAGTGATATAAGCACAGCCAGAGGTTGATCCCATGAGGTGAATACAGATGTGCTGTTTAAACCTGCCTGGCAACAAGTACTCCCATAAAAACGTGGGTTTATGTGAAAACTGCCATGATTTTTCCCAGAGGCTTTGTGTTTGCTGTTTCCATCAGGCTTTTCCAGTTGACTTTGATCTATGCCTAAGGCAGGAGAGGTGTCTGATCACCCACCCTAAACATGGGCTAAACATGCAGTGTGTCAGCATCTGCACAATGATGCTGCTCTTGGGATCACCAAATGCTTTGTGTGTAAGAAATGCTGAGACACCAACCCAACATATCCCAAACACACACAAGTTTATTTTCCACCAAACATTTTCCTGGACAACATAGTCTTAATTTTTTTAATGCAAACTGTTAACATAATTTTGGGAGCAGAGCCAATTTCATTCAAGACGAGAAGAAAGCTTTACTGGATTGGGTCCAACACTTGTCTAGCCCAGTCTCCTGTCTCCACTGGTCACAGATCCCAGGGATGATCACACCATCAGGCTGAGCACAAAGAGCTACACCACATCCAGCTTTCTTCCCAGACTCCAGTAACTCACAGTTTTGAGTCAGAGGTGTAGTAGTAATGTTTAATGGCCCTTAATAGACTTTTCCCCTTAATTTGTCTCACTGCTTCCTGAGCCCATGCACTTTCTGCTGTACTCCATGTCCTCTGGCAGGAAGTTCATCCCTGAAATCTGTGTTGTCAAACAAAGCATTTCATTTACTCTGAACCTGCCACTTTCACTTGCACTCCCCCAGTAGTTCCATTAGGAACAGTTATTAATAATCCCTTCCTGTTTGTTCTCCCATGCCTGATGTGATGCTATCACATTTCAGCTTAGTTTCTTTCTGGAAAAAAAGATTTTTAATCTGGCTAACACTTGTCCAAAACTTCCCAGAAATCCAGGGATTCAGTATTATGGATGACCCTCCCTCCTATGCTCCAGGTAGCTCAGGTGTGAAGCACAGGTTTCTCTTCTGACACTGCACTGATTCTCCTCCTTGCTCTGTCTCTCCACACATTTGCTGGGAAAAAGCCCAGTGAAGAAGAACAACATCCATTTGTGCAGCACCGGAAGATGGCTCGCAGCTCCCAGATTTCCCTGAGATCCTTTTTCAAACCACAGCTGCCTTTGGCTCCTCTCTTCACTCCAACACTCCAGCAATCAAACAACAGGTAGTAGTTAAAATTTTACACTCGAGCGCCTTTAGAATTTCTAGAGAGGCTGATTCATGCACAGAAACAGCCCCAGAAACACTGAACTTCAGATCATTAATTAAAGAAATAAATCACCACATCCACATCTCACAGGGGAAACCAAGTCCAGGAAGGAGCTGTAAGTCAGGATGTGAAAACAACTTCAGCTGCATCCTGAGAGCACAAACCTCAGTCAGGCCAGTTGGATGCTGACCTTTCACATTTTTTTCTGGTGCTTTAAAGCTCAGTCTCACTCTGCTGCCTTTTCAGTGCTAGAAAACGGCCTTAACATTGAGCTGGAGGTGCTGTCCCAGGAAGGACACGCTCCTGGATGGCTTTTTTTCTGGGACAAACAACAGTAGATAAGCATTACAATCAAAGCTCTTTCAGGCTTGATTAGATATCTGATCAACAAAAGCATTTAAATTTAATCATAAACTGAAAGTCTCCCCTGCATAGGCCGGGTTAAACAAATGGCATTAACACCAAATTTTCACATTTCAGCAGAAACATTCCTGAATAGCACAATATTGATATAAGATGTGGATTTGGTTCAGAGCCAAGAACTGAGATTGGTGCTTCCAAGGCTGGGGTGCACAGGGAAGAGGGAGAGCTCACCTCCCTTTGGCTATGGCAATGATGCATCCTTAGCTCTTGTTTTTGTCTTAGAGGGGAATATTTCAGTACTGTTTTGATCTTGAACAGCTGAATTCTGTCAATGCTGGTGTAGTTCCCTTTGTCTCTCCTCTCCCCAATTCCTCCTTTCCTGGAAGGAGCAAGAATAACCTCACAGAGATGCAAGTCTTGGCACCCTCTGCTCATTAACACAGATGCCAATTCGCTGACTTCTATAGGAATTTTGTGAGTAACTTTAATGCCCCAGGACAAGAAAAGTTCCGTGCTCAACTCTATAAATATTTATTTAAAACCCTCAATTGCTTAGCCCTGACATGACGCTGTGTGCATCCTGTCTTAGAACGTGCTGTGTTTCAGGGTTCAAGGGAAAGCCAGCACAAGCTGACAGCATCCAGCCTCTCCCCAAAATCTTCCTCTTCTGCCCAAGCAGAGACATAATCCTGATGCAGCACCCCAGAATAAACACTGTCCTACCTGCATATACAACCTAGAAAAATTCTCAGCAAAAAGCCTTTCCTGGCTTTAACTGTGGAGCAGAATTTTCCATCCTTCTCCTGCTGTCAGAAACTGGTTTTAGTTAAGCACAGCAGAATGTTTTTTATTTTGATATATTAAAACTATTGCAACAACTGCAGCCAACTTAATCTCTAGCTCCATTAAAAATTTGAATGCAATATTTTAAGAAAAATATTTGACTTATCTCGAGTTTGGAACAATGACTGTACAAAAAACAACCCAGGAGGCAGATGGAACACATCTGAGCTTGAGCCACATTACAGATTTTGTCTTCCATCCCAAAAGCTCTAACTCAGAACAACCCCTACCAATTTATTGGGAGAAACTCTGGGGAACACTGGGTATCCAAAAAAGACCTTCACACGTATTATGTTTCCACAAAAGAGGAGTTTAAAAATCAATACCTAGCTTAACAAGTCAGTTTTCACACATTGCATATAAATTGCAGGAACTGAGTATCACAAAATCATACATATACCATGAGATTGTTTTTTAGCTACAGATGCAGCTTATTTCCCCATAATATATGCATTTACCTAAACTTGCATCACAGTACAAGACTATTTACCAAAGATTTGTATCAGTGTTTTCTTCCCACATACACTGCCCTGCCAGGCAGCCCAAGGAAGTTCAGGAGCTGCTCCTGACTGTCTGCTGCCACTGCTCGGGGCTTCCGCAGCGACAAACATGACCGCAGACATCCGGGCTGGGACAGCACGCTGGGAACCCTGAACGTGGCAGCAGAACAAGGGACACTTGTGATCCACACTGATAAGGACTGCATGCACAGAGCCACCCTGGTGTGGCTGCATTTCCCCTCAGAGCCACCTCCTGCCACGGCCCGGCACCACCACGGCAAAGCCGCTGGACTGGATGAGCTCTGAGGCCTTTTCCAACCTGAACGATTCTGACTCCACGAAAGCTCACAGCAGCCAAACACCACAAACACAAAGCACACAGACTCTGCTTATTCTCTGTAAGGGTGGCATTATTTGCATTTCTTGTTACCATCTGAGAAAAAAGGCCCTTGGGGGATTTAAATGCAAAATATACTTTTTTATACAATCTCCATCTCTCCATGTATTACTTCCCTGGGATTCAAACTTCTGAAGGATGAGGCAGCCTCACCAGCCCTCCCAAAGCACTGAGCTGTTGAACAGGGACAAGAGCCCGTGGTTACACATGCTCTCATCATTTCCAACAGCTCTTCTCCAGAGCTCTTCTCCCCTGGAATGCTCCAGGAAGCCCTTGACACTGGTTATATGACTCCAGCAAGTTCTCTAATGCCTTACTGAGAAAAGAGAAGAGTAACTGCAAGCAAATGTTCACTCTCCAGACCATGGGCCACTTTCATCTTCATTTCCTGGGAGAAGACTTAGATCCTTTCCCAAGCAAGAAGACAATACAAGAAAAATATGAAGCCCCCACATGCTTAACTTTGTGAATGAAAAATAAATTAAAATTTCCTTTCCTCTCTAAAACCATCCCTAAACAGCAGCAGGTCTGTGTAATACGGGACTCTGACTCTGGAGATAATCTCTACTTTCTGCCGTGTCTGCAGTCGCAGCAGGAAGCAAGGAAAGAAAACCACTCACACAGCCATCAAAACAAGGGAGGAGGACAGAGCTGGGAGAGATGGAAACGTGGCTATAGATCACAAAGATGAAGCAATTGGCTCCAAGGAGCATCTGGACACCAGACATTTGATGTGGCAGTTTCCACAGCCCACAGCACTGGCAGTGGCACAGGGCAGAGCTCAGCCCACCACATCCAGTGCTGGCACTTCAGTTCCACAGCCACAGCCTCCAGTTTCAGCCACACCTCTGGAACAGCACGGTGATGTTGGATGAGCAAATACTCCTAAAGTCCATACTCAAGACCTGTGCAGTTGTTGGCAACAAATGCACACTCATAAGACCAAGAAGAATTTAAAGAGCTGGCTCCCTTCCACATGAGATCAATAAAATGGGCAATCCAGCTGCATTCAGGAAGAAAGGGATTCTGCTGCTGGGCAATCTCCTGCCCCAAAACCAACAAAATACCAAAATCCCATGGAGAAAAACACACACTGGATTTGTGCCATTCAGCATCTTCTCTCCTTATATGCTTTTCTACCAAAAGCAAGAGTTTAATGACTCTTAGGCCTCTCTTCCTTTCACCTCCTGAAGGATTTGAATGGGAGGTTGCAGTGAAATGCCTCTCACAGCCAGCACAGTCCCTGTTCCTGCAATGCTCTCGCATTTCCGAAGGCGGCATTTGCATCTCATTTCTGTCCACAGCCTCCACCACTGTCCCAGGCTGAGGAGCACTGCTCACCTCCCCTGTCTGCCATGCAGGAAGACTCCTGGACAGCAGCTCCATTGCACGTTCCCATGTGGGTGTCCTCCCCTCATCTTCGTCATTACAATCGCGCTGCATCCCTGCCCATCCCACAGCTCGCCAGCACAGCATCCACCCTGAGGAAGATTAAAGACATGGGGCCACTTCCCAAGCAAGACTTTCAAATACAGCAGGAAACTGGGGCTGGAACTAGCACATTATAGAGTGAAATTCAAATAGGAGGCCAGGCAAGATGTCAATCATCACACTTTCCAGAAATCCCTTGAAACACACTCATAAAATGTCTTTGCTTAGACACGAGCTTCACAGGGTTTTTTTCCTCACAGATACATCATACTGAATATAAACATTATAGAGAACAGTGCCTTGGGGGAACATTTTATACACTGTGATGTGGCAAATTATACCATATAGCAAAGCAGGACTTTGCCAATAATAGACCACAAAATTTGGGCACCCTCCAAGACTCACAGCCCCAGGGCACGAGGTGTGAAGCAACCTCAACCCTTTTCTGTTCAGTGGGAGACACTTTCCAGTCCCACAAAAGCTTCTTCAGCTTACAGAAATGGGACAGGAAGGAGGAGGTTTGATACTTATTTCTGGTTTGCTTCTACTCAGGCAAATTAGTCTTTTAAAACCCAAAATAACACAGTGCTGGGTGTCACTACAGTACAAAGATGACTTAGCAGGAGTGAGAGCCTTTCCCAGGCTGGTGTTACCCAGTTCAGTCACTTTGCTGCAAACAGCCTTGTCTCTGTTCCATCTCTCTGTAGCAATCTTCTCTGATGTGGATTTTCCATTCCTGGAGTGGGTTATTTCAAATTCAGCACCCAGAATGGCTTCTCTGGTCCTCCAAACAAAGCCTGTCTCACCAATGGTTTTAAGAGCCACAGAAACAACTCACTCCCATTCCCTCCAAAGAGGTGCCTCTCTGTCTTACTTTAGGTTGAAACATCGATTAAAATTCTTATACTGGAAAGAAAACATCACCCAGTGAGGTGCTGGGCTGGTCCTGCCAACAGAAACACCCTCGGTGCCCGCAGGAATCTAAGAATGTGCAAGACTTGCTCATTACCACAAGATCCCTTGAGCTGCTCCAGCTTTAGACACAGGCATGAGTGTGTGTGTGTATATATATATATATATAAAAAAATATACACGTCATAAAACTGGCAATCATGTGCACATTACACTCTAATTCCCCAAAAAACAAATTACACCAACGCTACATTCAAATTCCACAGGCAGGGATGCACAAAGGAGCCTGAAAGGCAGCAGTTAGTCAGACTGGAGCTTTGTAACGTGTACAACCCACACAAGGACCAGGCAGCACTGTAGAAAACACTAAGCTAATAATTAAAAACTTAATTTAAAACCATAAAAACACAATTGGGATTGAGATCTGTGCTTGCACCCCTAGAGCTCAGTATCACCAGACAGACAGAAATCAATAGGTGCCATGAAGAGGGCGCTGATAAAAATCTATAGCAACTGAAGCAGTCAACTTGAAACCTATTAACAGCTGCATTAGAAAGAAAGGATTACTTTTCCAATCTGCTGCTTTCCTTCCAGATGATCATTCTGTGAGAACCCAGCAGAAATCCCTTTTATGAATGAATTACCCAAGATATCAAGACCCTCTCCAGATCCCCATTAAATAATCCTCTGCTTTTCACCACCAGCACCAGCACTGTCAGCGCTGGCATCAAGTTTCCTAAAAATGACCCGGGAAGGGAGGGACAGCAGGGACACCTGAGGCACAGGCTCCTGTGCCATCTGCAGCCTGTCACCCCAACCTTACCAACTGGTATTTGATCTGCTGAAGCCCACAGACCAGTGGCTGCACTCAAGCAAAGAAGGAGAATGCAGTGAGGGCTTGTTTTTATCTTCTGTACATCACTGTCCTCCCAAAGTTTGGGGACCTGAAGCACGAACAGTGACAGGAAAAGGTCATCATACAGCCACAGCTCAGACTCTTTTATCTCCTCGCAGTAAAAGTCACTGATCATTAACTGCAATAGCTGGCATTTTCTGAGTCCCTGGCATTTTGTAGTTCTCCAGCACATCCATACCAAGTGCAACCAAATCCCCCGGATTTCAGCCTCGGAGCATCTCCCACACGGATCAAACAGAAACCAGATGATCCTGAGGACACAGAGCTACACCTGAACCTAGGCACAAATCCCGCTATTTCTGTGTATCTCTTTATTTTCCCTTTGAAAAACACAGTCTGAGCTCTGCCTACAACACACTGGGGCCACGAAAAGCGAAATCCAGTATTCCCAACAGGGCAAGAACCAGAGGCTACTGGGACAGCGGCCACACACGCCTGCCACAACCAACGAGGAATAAACTCATCAAAACCAAATGACGGACGACACATTTAGAATTGAACTTCAAGAACAAAAAAAACCCCAAAATAGTGGTGGCTCTGCCTTCCCAGCACAGGGCGAGGGGTGCGGGATCACCGAGGAAATGCCGCTTTCCGTCAGCGACAGCCGCAGCACCGCCCGCACAGCGCCGGGCGCCGTGAGGGGACCGCGGCTGCCCCGGCCTCTCCCCACACTGCCCGCCCGCCCACCGCGTCCCCCACCCGGCTTAAGTTTCCCCCGGGCGCCGCTTACCGCCGTGGAGCCGGAGGAAGAGGCGATGTAGACCTTGATGACCATGCTGGGAGCGGCGGGATGCGGAGCCGGGCGGGCGGTGGGTGTGTGAGGGCGGCTCGGGCGCGGGCTGGGGCTCAGACGGGAGGGCG